>WBMV01000503.1:1494745-1663292 GCA_013396655.1 Campylorhamphus procurvoides | reverse complement strand
CTGGGTGCGCTGTGAGTGCGAGGGAGCGGGGCTTGCCGGGCAGCGCATCCCTTCTCTCCCTTCCTTCCCTCCCTTCCTTCCCTCCCTTCCTCCCTCCCGGCCCCCGCAGTGCCCGGAGGGGAATGGGGGCTCGCACGGGGTGTGGGTGCGGGCGGGAGGCAGTGCAGGGCAGCAGCCGGGAACGTGCAGGGCAAGGTTATTGCTCAACAAGAGCGGGGCAGAGCGAGCTGCTTCCCACTTCTCGCCGGAAACGAGGGCGTGCGGGGCTATTGCTGCGACTGAAGAATAGTATCTGCTAGACGGATAATTTCCCTGACTGTTGCTTTTTGGGTTTTGACAGCAAACATCCCCGTTATCTTGTTTTCCGGAGTTCTGAAAATCTTAAAAATACTACAAAAAGTACTGACTGTTTGTGACCCTGGGGTGGCCTCTTGCACCTTTAAATGAACAGCATGTTCTCCAGAACCTGTTCCTTAGCAGTGCACACAGGCCCCTAAGGTTTTATGAAGGAGAACAAAATAAATGTAAAAAAGAAATTACATCCAGATCACCTGTGTTGACATTGATTGTTCTTAAAAGCTTTTTCTCTCAGCATTTTTTTTTTTTCTAGAATGAATTTCTTTGTTACCGGACTAAAGTAGTACTTTGGATTTTTTGTTATTTCTGTTCAGGAATTATGTATCTATTATGACTTCTTTTATACTTTTACTTTTTATCTACTTTCATTTAGGAAATTCTTTTGGAGGTTTTTAATACACCTCGATCAAAAGCAAAGTTCTCCCATTGGCATGCATTAACATTTTTACTTTGGGCTACAGGAACGTTTTGGCAACTTCAAGTATGAAACCTTCCTGACCTCTCCAATTTACCTCTCATTATTTATCACTTCAGCCTTCACACAGGCTTTTAAAAACTGTTGGGTTTTTTGTCAGTCAACCTTTGGACAGCCCTCTCTAAATTAATATGCGGTATTTCTTTTGATCGTGTTGGAGGATAACATGGCTGTGTTGCCAGAGACTTGCATTATCACTTTACCTTAGGCTATTTCTCTAGTGCTTCCTGGGTTTGTTTGAGATTTTTTTGATTGAAGGACAGAACACTAATTTACACCCCAGGTGAGGATGGAATTAGAAAATGTTATGGAAGCCCAAACTAAAATCTTTTTAACTTCTGAAAAAAAACCTCAAAAGACAAACCCTGAAGTTCTTGGGGCATTAAAGATCACTCCTGTCTCTTGATAACATGGTTTGCTTCTGGCTATATTCTTAGTTTGATCTAATTTTATTTAGTGGTTACTTGTAAGTTGTGTACCTTAACTTTTCTCACTGTGTTTTGGAAATGTTTTGCCTTGGTTTTCAATGTTCTCTCTCAAAACCAAAGGGTTTTGTTAGGTGTAATAATTGGAAACTAAATTTGTTTTGACTGTGTTTAGCTTCAAGTTTGTTCACAAGAGCATTTTGCTGATGTTGGTCTCTCTTGGTTCACAGGGGTTTCATTTGATGTTTTGTATCTCCATTGTACTCATGGACTAGAAGCAATTGTATATGTTGTATCTTAAATCCACTCAAGACGTTTAGTGTTGTGTCTTCCCCTGTGTTGACTAAGTGGTCATTAGAGACCAGTCATGACAAGTTAAAAGGTGATTAAAGAAGGTCAGCAGTTTCTCATGTGCCTTTGTTTAGAGTGTTGATCACAGCTGCCTGCTGGTTTCTTATAAAAATAACACAAGTCTGGAGTACAGTAAAATGCAACTGTTTTTAAAACACAATTAATTGCTTCATAAATTGTATCTGTCCCTTGACAATGTTTGATTGCAAAAGGATGGGTATAGTTTGTAGAATAAATATTAGAAGTGCTGCCTAGCACTTAAAGATAGACTTGGGATGATTGTGATAGTAAAGAAAAGAAACTCTTTTAATTTCTGTGAAATTGCAGTTTGAGCTTAATTAATGCTTTATGGGCCATACTTCCAAATTTTCGGGGTGAATGAGCTTTATAATTGCTGGTGCATACAGTGTGATGCAGAGAATGTGTAAGTAGTACTGAATACAGTGGGTATTCTGCAGATATTAAACACAAAAAAACCAAATTACAAACCAACAATTTTGTTATGAGTTGAATGATACTTTGCATAAATTATTTAACTGTAGTGGGAGTTAGATTTCTGATTGCTGGAGATAAAGAATGTAAAGTATGTGTTAAAATGGAATATGCCTGTGATATTTAATGAATAGACTATGTACCAATAGGCCTACAGTAGAGCGTAAAGCAACATGAGATGTTAAGTTGTAGCACTAAATGCCTTGTGGCTTCTCAAGAAATCTAAGACCTGAAACTTGTCTGTTTTCTTGTACAGGTGATAGAAGCATGTGCATGACAGATTTATAAATCACTAAGTACTGTCAATAACCACTTATAGTACCAAAGTATCTGAGAGAGCCAATAACATCCTGGTTACATGTGGAGAAATCATCACTTCAGAATAGCTGGGTGCTCTTGTGAATCTGTTCCAGAATAGGTTTGAAGTGGAAACATAAAATTTGATTAATTTCTGTAGTTATTAATGTGCTTGCTCTGGCTTATGTAATTGGGTTGGAAATAGAGTATAGGCTATTAAAAAATGGAGCAGTTGAGTTTTTGTATTGCTGAGTGTTCAATTGCTACCTCTGATATTAGATTATGTGTGTGGAGTTCAATAGTGTTTTTTTTCTTTTTAATCAGATCATTCAGAAGACACAATGAGCGTTAAAGCTTTCAAGCTCGTTTCTGCTGTTGAGCGGGAGATGTTAATGGGAGACAAAAATTACATCAACATCGAGTGCATTGAGTGTTGTGGGAAGAACCTCTATATTGGAACCAATGACTGCTTTATCTACCACTTTATGTTGGATGAAAAGGTGTCAACAGCTGGAAAAATAACTTTTGCTGCTACCAAACAACTACATAAATACCTGGGTTTGAAGAAACCCGTGAGTGAATTGAAAGCAGCCTCTGCCCTCACCAGACTTCTTGTGCTTTGCGACAACACGATAACACTAGTTAACATGATAAACTTGGAACCTGTCCCCACTGGCGCTAGGATCAAAGGAGCTGTGACATTCACATTGAATGAAAACCCTGTGAGTGGGGATCCTTTCTGTGTGGAAGTCTGCATTATCTCGGTCAAGCGTCGGACCATTCAGATGTTCATGGTGTTTGAAGACAGAGTCCAGATAGTGAAGGAAGTGTTTACTCCAGAGCAACCCTGTGCTGTGGCTGTAGATGGTTACTACTTATGCCTTGCACTTACTACACAGTATATAATTTTGAATTATAATACTGGTGTCTCCCAGGATCTATTTCCCTATTGCAGTGATGAGAAACGACCAATTGTGAAAAGGATAGGCAGACAAGAGTTTCTCTTGGCTGGCCCTGGAGGCCTAGGTGAGACTAAGGATTTTAATTTTCTGCAATTTTCTTTTTTTAACTTCTCCTAATTTCTCTCCGTTTGTGAAGCAAAGCTTTACTAATGAAGTGTTATGCATCATAACGATGATTTACTTCACAGGTCTATATTGGAATGTTGAGATAAAAAGAGAGATGGTAAATTTTTGGTGCTCAGTACTACTTTAACTCTCCTGTTATTTTCAGTGCACAAAAATCTATGATTATTTGTGTTTTAATCATGTCTTTGAAAGTTTCATTTCTGTATAGACAGCCAAGAGTACTAGTATCTTGCACAACTAAGTAAAAAATTGTTTGGTACCGAGTGAAACTTCAGAGGCTGATAAGAGACTGTACAGACCAGTTGGACTGGGTTTGAGGAGCCCCATATTGCTACAAAATTGTTAAATCAGTGTGAATGAGTTAATTTTTTACTCAGTTGCTATTCAGAGCAGTTCGTGTAAAGTCCGTTTTTTAGATTGTAACAGAGTCACAAGGAAGTTTGTTGTACTGCAATGTTAGTAAAAAATTTTAGTAGAAATAAACTGTATCCTAACTCCTATTGATGTAAACTCTGTCCTAACTATAGATGAGGTCAGGTACTACCCAGTTTTTATGCTCCCATTTGCTTAATTTTTTTAATAGTTTTTTTCAGCTCTCTATTACAGAAAACAACAGTTTAACAATTGCAAACCCAAAGTTAGATCATGTGAAATAGTGCTCCTGTCTAATAGATAGATGATTGTAAGGACTACTGCTGCTGTAATCTGTCTAAATCAACAATATGCTGTGGGGTCGGTAATCTTGAGCTTTTTTTGGAAAAGCTGCAATATCCCAGAGCTGACAGACCACGGACAGAATGCTTTCCTGCTGTTTGCCATATGACTCTCCTTTTAGGAGTCACAGTATGTGTGACATATTAGGAATGGCATGATGCAAAGTTCACAGCTATTCAGGTTCCTAATTCAGGGATCTGAATGGGTTTTAGCTTTTTGATATAAATTCCAAAGAAAAATAAAGAGTGCAATCAGTTGCTTATATTGAAGTTTTGTTTCGTGACCAGAATGTGAGATGTACATTAACTCACCAATTTTTCTTGAAAGAAGTAGACTCTCATTAGAATATCAGTTTATGCAAACTAAAGATATTCCAAGATGAACTTGTTTTTTTTCAGATGTAGGGCTTTTCTAAGTCGTTTTGGCTGCCCTCTTCTTATTGAAACTTTTAGTTGCTTTAGATGTGAACGTATATTTGTGGACATTAACTGTTTTAGTAGTGCTGTAAAAGTTTAAATTTGTGAATTAGCTGTCTGAAAATATTGCTTCAATTTTTATTTATGTTTTTAGGAATGTCAAACCAGGTTCTGTTCAAATAGTTGATTTCTTTTCGGACTTAAGAAGAATAGATATACTTTCAAAAGTATAGTTGTATTTAATTAGAGAGCAGAAGTTTATTTAGTCTGACTTTTGCTTTTATCTTGTGTCTTACAATGAGAATGTGACTTATAAAATTCAATGTACTTGTATAAGTGGTGTGTCTTGAGGTTAGAATATCAGGTATATGAGATCTTAAGCAAATGCACTTCTGCTGCTCTAAATGTGCTGCAAACCACTCTTACTCATGATACAGGCAAAATCTATCTTTTCCTGCCTCAGAAACCTTGCAGACTGTTTGCTATCAATTGTATAGTTTATCCTTGCCTAATTCAGCTTGTAGACTGTTTGTTGGGTTTTTTTTAAATCTGTTCTTCTCTATTCCTTCCCCACTGTTGTTTTGACTAGTACTGTCCATATTACTTTTCTTTCTTGGTAAAATTCTTAGTGCCTTTAACACTTGTTTCTTTGAAATTATGAAGAAGGTTGAGCATCTTGATAGTACGTAAGCACTGTATATCTTGGCATTTGAGGTAGGCCTCTGCTGTAAAATGACTGGACTTGAAAAGGCATGATCTAGATCTTCAGTTCTAATTTTGATTTGCTTTTGTATGTCTCATTAGTTAAGGTATGCTTGTTTGACACTTGCCAGAGCATCTGTGCTAAATCCAGCATCTTACTGAGGTGGATGTATTCTGCATTAATATATTTGCCTTTACAGTGTTTGAAGTGATATATATTTAGATTAATTTGCTTTTGAGTTAAGACTGGAATTTATGTTGGCAGAAAGAAAGTGCTCAACTGGTAAGAAAGTGAAATGTTTTTGAGTTTATTTGGAATGTAGCTTTTTTCCTTACCTGGACTCCTTGCATTTAAAATTGATCGTTAGAATTGTTTGCTGCATATCTCTGGTCTAAGCCATTTGGTACCTTTTTGTCTCTGCTTGCACTTAGTATATATCTCATTTTTTCAAAAGGAGGAGAAACTTAATTTTTGATGTATCTTCATTCTGTCCAGTCATTAACTCATTTAGAATTAAAAATCAATTCTTTCTGATATGTATGAAACTATAGTTACCAAAATTCAGTTTTTGAGTTTGTGAAACTCTTGTTGCATGCTTTTTAATTAGATTTCTTGCTGTACAGAGGCTTTGAGTGTTTGAAATTGCAGCGGACAGTTCTTGCATATTGGCAAAGGCTATGCTTCCGAGCAACAGCCCCAAAACATCAGAGATATCAACTCAGAATGACCTCCCAAGAGAGGATGCAGCTCATCAAGCTTTGATCTGAAGAGAGTATCTCGTGCCTCTTGCAAGGAGACTGGAGCAAGGGAAATGTCCTTGCCCACAGGAGATGTGTGCTTCATTGAGGATTTCTGTTGCAAGAGGAAGTCAGCAGAGTGCATGGCATCAGGGATGATAAAGAGGAAATTGAGTTTTCTTCAGGACCCAGGCATGAGCGTTGAACCTCCAACTGTATGGGGGGAAGGACAAGCTGAATCTCTGCTTGTTCTGTGATGGCCGAGACTGGAAACTTGTGACTAGTCATAGCAAAAGAAAGGAAGTACGTGTCATAACCAAAGAAGGAAGAATTCTCCTTCTCTGCCTGCAGATATACATCTAGGATATGATGAGTGCTCAGAGTAGCAGATGAGAAGTGGGAAGCTCTGTCCCAACAAATCATATGAGCCTGTATAGTAGAGTAGCACCAGGAGGAATTAGCAAGTCAGAGTAATGGGACACTGCCTCATGTTGGAGATGGAGGTTTTCTCTTCAATCCTGCTGGCAAGGAAGAACATCTTGAGGAGGAGTTCATGGATTGTGTTGACAGGGATTTTGGCTTTTATGACTAGGGATCCCTATTGATTGCTATTTAAGAAAGAGCTGGGATGCACCAGGCCAAGTTTGGCAAAGTGTTTTTGCCAACTTGACTGACCAACTTGGTGAGAAGGATTTAAATTTGGTGTGGGTAGACTGAGTTGGCAAACAAAGAATACAAGATGGTGTGATGAGAGACTTGATAAGCAGCAAACAGGGCTGAAGAGGCCCTGCTTCAGGCATATGCAGACAAAGAAGTCTTTGCAAAACAGCATGATAGCTCTCTCACGTTCTTCTGGGAAATCTGCACACCTGTGTGTGAGCTGAGAGGGGAGGTTACCCTCTCACATGGGAGCAGTAGAAAGATGTGGTGGTGTGCCTTGCAACAAAGGAGGAGGCAGATGAGAGTTTAGGGTTAGAGGGCAGGCTAACACAGGTAAAACTGGAGTGAGTGCCTGTTACAGTTCACTTTATCAGGAACTTGATGTGCATAAGACATTATTCAGGCAACAGTAAGAAACCTACATTTGCAGGCCCCAGTTTTTAGGGTGCACTTGAACCACTCCAGTACCTGTCAGAGGGGCAGCACAGCAGTGCACAAGCTGTCCATTAGTTTTCTGGAATGCTTTGGTGGTGACTGAGGAGCTGATGAAACGATATGCTCTGCTGAACAAAAGTGTATTATCAACATCATTATCATACTGAATATAAAACACAGCACTGTACCAGCTATTAAGAAGAAAATTAATCAAAATCATAAAAGAAGCCAATATCCATCTGGCATTGACTCTGCTGATACCATGAAGAGCAGCAAAAGGAGCATATCAGCAGCAAAGGAAATCTAATAGATGCCCACTGTTAAGTGGGGTGGAGGACCTGATGCCAAAGGGCATGGAAAAGGCCAAGGAACTTAATGCCTTCTTTACATTAGTCTACTGGTATGTCCTTCCTTAAGGAATCATCAACCCTTAGGAACAATGGGAAAATCTGGAGCAACATAAACCTGCCCACAGCGGAGAAGGTTTGGGTTATGGAACGTTCAAATAAACTGGAGAGACAAATCCATGGGACCTGATGGGATGCTTCTATAAATTCTTGAGGGCATTGGTCAGTGTCATTGTGAGTCCAGTCTTTACTATCTTTGAAAGAACATGATGATCTGGGGATGTTTCTCACGTCTGGAAGAAAAAAAGTCTTCAGTGCTTGGGTGAGCGGGAGAAAGGATCCAGGGACGTACAGGCTGGCCAGCTATTCCTTGATCCCCAGGAAGGTGTTTGAGAAAATCCTGAAAGGTGTTTCCAAATATACAAAGGCCAAGAATGTGTTTTGAAGTAATTAATGTGGTTTTAAAGAGGGACAATTGCCTGACCAGACTGAGTGTCTTCTATGATTAAATGCCTGGTTTGGTGGATGAGGGAAGAGCAGTGATAATGTGAACTTCAGCAAGGCTTTTGACGGTATCTCCCATGACAGGCTTTGTAGGCAAACAGATGAAGAATGAGCTGGAGAAACAGGCAGGTGGATTGGCTGAAATGAAGGGTGTGTAGTCATCAGCACAGAGTCCAGCTGGAGGCAAGTCACTAGTCTTGTACCCTGGGGGGCCAGGTCACTACTAACATCATCTTTAACAGCATGGATGGCGGGGAAGAGTACACCTTCAACAAATTGTCAGATTATATGAAGCACTTCTATATCTCTTGGTGCTGAAAATCAGCGTAGCTGTGTTTTGGATAACTCTTGTAACCTTTGCATAGCCTGTGCATTTTTAATACAGAATTGATTACTGGCCTCATCTCAAGTTTCATCAAATGCATTCCTGTACTATAAAAAGGCAGTGGTTTCTGATGGTAATTATTATGTTTATTGTTACTCCTAGGTGAAAGCTGGATGAAAACAAAAAATGCATTTTCTGCCACAGAAGCTCTAGGTATTGAAGGCAGAGAGATGTAGAGAGACATTGACTTGAAAAACTACCACACATTGCTCTGCATGCCTTTCACTTCAAAAAGAATATTTTAAATTACCTAAAAAAGAGCTCTTTCATTTTTAAAAAAAATGAGGTTTGTAAATACTTGTTAGAACATCAGAGAAACAGAAAACCTAAGAATCAGTATTTCAAATATAATAAGCCCTAAATTTACTACTGGTTAGTTTATGTTTAGTTCAAGTTTTCTCCCACTTTTTGAAAGGAGGTTTTAGCACGATGTAATAACTGAAAGACTTTAAAAGTGGACAGTGTAGTTTGTCCAGCACAAAATTTTACTTCTGAGTCATAAGAATATCAAGATCTATAGAGTAAATTGAGAATTAATATATTATAAGCCTGAAAAAGTATTTTTTCAGCTTCTGGCTGTGAAGCTGATCATTTAAAGGATTTTAAGGATGATCATTTAAAAGCTGCCATAAGGAATATGGAAGCTCTATCTCTACGCTGTAGTTCTGTAAAAGTCTACAACCTTCCGTCTTTTCTATTTTCGGGTTTTTTTTTTATTCATTCCAAGATGATCCTTCTGCCCAGTTCGCCTTGCCTCATTATCCTCTGTTTGGAAGAGATTTTTGTAAAGTGAATAACGTAATCTTTTAATCTCTTGTGTTCTTTAGAGCTCAGACTTATTCTGGCAGCTGTCAAGTGGCTCGCTGCTGCCAAAGATCAATTTTCAGGAGCATGTCTTTTTAATGGCATGAGAATACTGGTTTTAGGGCGTATGAATTCATATTTTGAACAGAAGTTTGCATACTGCTTCAGTAGGGCTCAGTTTGTAAAAAGCTTGAAAATTTTGACTGAAATAAGTCTTCAGTTAATATCTCAGAAAGAACTGGGAAATACTAAGTAGCATGAATAGAATCAGTGGCATGTGGCCCTAAAGCAAATCAGAAATCTATTAAGCTAGGAGAAGGAAGGAGGGCTAAATAGACAGGAGGAAAGATGTTGACAAAAAACCCCAATAAATTAACTGAAGTTTTAATCTGGTTATTTCAAAGACAGCATAGGAGTTGCCATCAAGATATTAGAAAGTCTTTACTCTCTGCTGCTTTGTACACAGCTTCTGCATTCTTTTCTAATGATTGAAAACACAGATGCCTCACAGGAAGTGACTCATCCCAAGGAGCTGGACCTTTGTTCTGTGAAAATGTTGCTGTATCAAAAGTGAAGAAGTATAAGTAAACAATTGTGTTCACTCAAATGCTCTTTAGACATTTCATACAACAAGGAACAAACATGCCTGCGCTGCCAGACAGCTCAAGGCAGTGCAGGCTCTTACTAAGGCAAGATTGTTTGAAAGCTGGGTCTCAATAAATGTTAATGTTCTGAAATTAATTCAAATAGCATGGCATAATTCTTATAAGAAAACCTTGAAACTTACTAAACTTGAATAATGCTTTGTAGTTTCTTTCAGTTTTTGTATTGTCTGTTCTAGTGGTGAAGGAGAAGGGAAATAAGGTCTGAACTGCCAGGTCTGTCAGCTCCGGGCAGGTGCGATGTGCTGTTGTCATGCTGCCTTACCTCGGTACCCAAGCTTTGTGTTGGGAAAACAACAGTCTTCAACTATAGCGTGAGCCTCAGGCTTTGTTTTTCCCTTTTTGTAGGCATGTTTGCAACTGTAGATGGGATCTCGCAGCGTGCCCCAGTGCACTGGTCAGAGAATGTGATTGGGGCAGCTTTGTGCTTTCCTTATGTGGTTGCTCTCGATGATGAGTTCATTACTGTGCACAGCATGCTGGACCAGCAGCAAAAGCAAACCCTACCCTTTAAAGAAGGTCACATTCTACAGGACTTTGAAGGTATTAAAAAGAACACTTTGTTGCGTCAGTAATTCTGGTGTAACCTGCAGTCACTTGTGTTGCTTTTTAAACAAGGTATCTATCAAGTATATTGGCTGGTGAAACTTATATTGCACATTCTTTTCCTGGTTAGATTCTTACAGACTTCAGTAATTCAGATGTCTATGCTTCTAACAAAATGTATGCTTGTTAAATGTGCTCTAATTGTCGATTTAATTGTTGGGTAGAATCCATGGCGTTAGAGCTCTTTTTTTTTTCTGTTTTTTTTTTTTGTAACCTGATTATTTCTTCCAAAGGAGCACTGCTAATTTAATGCTACAACTCAGTAATTGTGAGCTATGGTTATTTATCCATTGGCTATCCGGACAAAATTCTACCAAATCAGAAAGGAGTACAAAAGAATAAAAATTTTTAAAATATCTGTGGAAGATGTTTAAAATTGGATATTTCATAAAGAATTGTTAAACAAAAAAAACGCAGAAATTTTGTTTGGGCTTCAATTAAGAAGTGTGGATTACATTGCACAGCTACCTTTTTTTTTTGTCCAGAAAAGCTACAAACTCTCGCACTAAGAACTGTATGTTTCTGTCTGCCTTTGATGTACAGCTTACAATTAAAATGTAAGCCTAGGGAAATGCCTAGCAGTTAAAAGTCCCTAGTCTCTGGAATCTGGGCAATAATTTCCGTGGCCTTTACAGCTTAGTTCATCATGAGCGATTAAACCCACTTTCACTTACTTGGAGTGGAACAAAATGTTTACAGTGTTTACAAAATGTTTACAGGTAAACCATGCAAGCTAGTAAATGTGCTAGCATCAAAGGTCAGTTTTGGAACTTTAACACTGCTTAGGTTCTTGAATCTCAAATTGTATGTCTTAAAGCTTATTTCTGAAATTGGTTTCTTTTGTAGAGAATGTAAACTGAATATGTCTGTTCATTCTGTCCCAGGAAAGGTGATTGTTGCTACTAACAAGGGTGTGTATATCTTGGTGCCACTGCCTTTGGAAAAACAGATTCAGGATCTTCTAGCTAGCCACAGAGTGGAAGAAGCCCTTGTTCTAGCAAAAGGAGCTCGAAGGAATATTCCAAAAGAGAAATTTCAGGTCTGTCTTTTCTTTAATTTCATGAAAATGTAAATTTCACAGTGGGGTCATGTGTTCCGGTAGTTGAGTGATTGGAGAGGGTGGGGGAGGAATTTATATTGAAGAGAAATCGTAATATCTTTTATGATTTCAGCCTGTGGAAATAACTGTGCTCTTAAATTGGTTTGTACTTGTAAAGGTTGTGACACTGGCAGGGTTGAATGCTGTTGCTCTTGTTGATTTATTTTTTTTTTAATCTTTTTTTTTTTTCCCTCAGTAACTTCAGAGAATTGGAAACAAAAAAAACGAACCTGAAACCCTAGTGACAGAAAGTCTAATGCAATGCTTCCTTAGTATCAGTTTGGTTATTATTTGCTATTGCTGTTCAAAAATGTATACTTTATTTCAAAATCAGAATTTTTACATTTTGCCTTTTTTATCAAAGATTCTCACTGTATCCCAAACTTCACAGTAGTAAAACTTTGAAGTTAAGTGACGGGAAATCTAGACCAAATATGTCCTAATCCCAAACTCTTACAAGTAGTACTTGCATTGCTATGTAACTTAGCATTTACGGTTTTTGTATGGGAAAGTGTCTTACAAACTCTTGAGTGTTGATCAGAGATTTGTGCTCAACTTCCTTCTACCTCTGGATTATATTACAATACATATTCTACTGTATTTCTATTTAGAGACTTGGAAAAAGCAGCATGGAATCTCTACTCTCTGAGTAGGTGAAGGAATATTTGGTTTCTTCCCTTTTGTAAAAGCAAAATTTGATCTGTAACCTGGAGAAAGTGGTTTTTTAGGTTTTTTTTAAATATGCTTTGGACCATTTTGTTGCCGTTAAAATAGTACCTGCTATATTGCTTCTGGTTTGATTAAAAGATGTATATAAGACCGTGGAAGTTACAGAACTGCAGTGGTTCAAAATGATTCAGACTGTCAGGATTTTATTTTTTTTTTAATTTCAAGAATCTTCTAATTGCTTGTCGTTTCTATTTTGATCAAGGCCCTTGAAAAGCAGTCAATAAATTAAATGAAACTTGTATCAGTTTTCATTTTGATCCTTAACTCCTCTGTTGAATGAGCAGCTGGGAGACTGCTGGAAGTAAAAAACTTGTCAAGAAAAGTGTTTCCATCCTTTTCCTAAGATGCATCTGTCTGGAAATACATGATGTTGTGAAGTATTTAGGCAAATATAGAGTTAATTTTCCATCATGTTTTGATTTGCATGTTCATTTCCAACCTTTCCTTTGCAATCTGTTTAAAAGAAGCAAACAAAATCTTGCTGTGAGGACAGGATGTCTGATCTACTCAATTTCTTCTACTATGCATGATGACCTATAAGTTTGCAATTATTTCTTTCCAGTTTATGTAGATGTAGTGTGGGAGCTATCTTTGTGTTTTACCACAGAATGAACTGCAATTAATTATCTAAAATATGTGATACAGAATCTCATTCTTCTTAAGTTTTCTTGCAGTTAGGATTTTTCAGTCTTTAGAATAAGTTGCATTCTGTCCACAAATATTTTATGTGCCATGTCTGTCTTCCTGGAATTAGTTTCCTAGAATATTGTAAGTTCTTTCCAGCTAAAGGTGCACTTAAAGGTGTTCAGTTACTTTACGTCAATGTTACAGCTGAAAACCAGAAAACATAGCACTTGGAAGCAAAATAGCCTGTTCTATTTCTGGGCTGTATTTGCAAACTGATATTACCCAATTTGAACTCATGAAGTCTCCCACTGACTCATTAAAATCACCCAACTTGGCTTAGTTGTTGAGCTGTTTGTTGAATTTTTCAGAGCTTATCTGTAGCTGGAAATGTAGCATGTTGAGCTTGCTTTCTGATGTGACTCGGATACCAAGTGCTGTCATTACAGGTTTGTTACAAGTACATCAGACTTTCTGTTACTATAGTCTTGCATAATGTAAATCTGAGGGAGCTCAACCAAATTAAATGCCTTACATATTTTTACAAGATTTCTTTGGCATATTTTAACTGATCATATAGTCACTCATTTCTAACTCCTGTCTAAGAGCTATCTTCAGAAAATAGATGTTAGATAGATAATAAGTATCTTCTAATAGATGTCTTTGGGTATCTATTTTACAAGCTTTGTTGAATCCTGAGTAGCTGGCAATTTCAAGCCATTACTTTGCCTTGTATACAAATAGTAGGAAGGAATGCACAGGTTTGACATAAGGCACTTGATCCAGCCACTATAATTTATCCATACAGAATACTGATTTTACTTGTCTAGCTTATGAAGTACAGTGGCCCCTTTGCCACATGATAGTTCTGCAGCTTGCAGTGGCTCTTAACGTCTTATGTGTGACTTGAACTTAGTCAGGGCATTGTAGGGCAGATCTTGAGGACATGAGGTTTTTTCCTGCAGTTCAGTACTTTGTCATTGCCTGCATACACGTGTGCATGCTCTCCATCTATATATCAGTAGTATTGTCTCAGCATATAGATATGCTGGTAATGCAGAATGATGGTGGAATAGCAATGAAGTACTGTACTCTCAGAATTATTTGTATAGTCAATATTTAGTTATTGGAAAGTAGCAGGTCATGCATTAGCAGCTCTAACTTGTTATTCAACATGTGGTCCCTGCAGACTGCAAATTTAGCTCTGCCAATCAGATGAAAATTTCTTTGTCTTTGACCATCAGGAATTCATACTAGGTAAAAAACACTAAGCAAAAGTGTTCCAAGGAGATGGCTTTACTGGATATCATTTTTGAAAGAAAATTACAAAGGCTTTTCTACCATGCTACCATGAAATGACTGAATGCTACTTATTAATTTTTCAGGACAGCTGACGTTTGCAGAAATCATGGTTGATGGTAGTGAAGACCTTGGTTAGATTGACACACATCTTGCATAGGTATCTCTTTCCTTTTTTTTTTTTTCTTTTTATTTCTTTTTAGTTTCAAAAAACATATTAACTGCACCCAAACCTGACCAAAATACAAAGTGGCTTCCTAGAAAAATTCTTTTGGACAATGTAGTAGGTAATTCTGGCCATTTTAGAATGGATTTTTCTAGCAGTTATGAGAATTTTAGCCTGTGCTGCAGCTGTTTCAGCTTCAACAGTCATCTTTCTTGTTTGTTAGGGCTTTTTCAGATATGAATAATACAAAACTTATTTCATATTGTTGTAGCTGGGAGGGGGGGGTGTGTTTATGTGAATTCAGTCAACAATATAGAATTTGCCTAAAACACTTCCAAGTCCTGTGGTGGTTCTTCAGCAATTATAAGGGACTAAACAATCTGTTGAATTTTGACTGGATGTAACTTAGTACCTTTGTGAAAAAAGCCTGTTGTGCTATTCTGGCAGATGGGTCTGGAAGAACTCAAGGTATTTTTTATTGTTATAAGCAGAAGTTAGATGTATGTGTTTAGCATATAGGTCTAGACCATTCTTAAAAATCTGTAAGAAAGGAAATATTGAATTTTTCAGTCTGGTCTGCTGCGTTCCATAATCTTTACCTCAGGACATCTTAATGTCTAGTGCTTATCTTGTTGACCAGAAGTCTACCTGGATACTCCCTATCCCATCATGGCATCTTTAAAAGCTTGGGAAAGCATCTGTCTGTAGATATTCTACAACTTTTTTGTTGCATGCAGGGAGGAGTGAAGATATAATGAAAGTGAATACAATTTAATCAGTTGAGATTTTAAACTGATTCCTTCAACCTGTAGTTACACTACTAGTTACACTCGTGTGCGCTTTCAAACTTCTTGTTGAAAAGATGCTGCACGGACTAAACCCTGCAATTAAAGTAGTATTTTCAGTGTCTTAGAGCAATTCAAACCTAATTACAATGTCATAATTCACTAAATAACTAAATTTTACTGATCACTCTATTGCAAAAATTTAAAGTAGTCTTTGGGGGGAAAAAAATGCCTCCGCCTATCTACTTTTGATACTAGTCAGCATGATGAGAAGACTTTCCTTGGAAGTCAGGCCAGATTTTAAAGTTTTTCTGCTGTCACAAGATGCAGATATTTGTAGACATCCTTAAGAATGTGACCAGCTGGGTATTCACCAGTTCACAGATTTCTGTGTATTGATGTAATAGCACTGTCAGAAATTTAAAATATTTTGGCTATTTTGTGAATTAATCACCTAAGGAAGTTTTACTTTATAACTGCAATTAAATTCCCTTTTAGCTCTAGTTAACTATATTTTGAATTATTACACTTAAATGTAAAACATTAGGTCATATAAAGAGGTAACAAAGTACTGCTTATGTAATCTTATATTTTTATATTTTATATTATTATGTTTTCTGAAAAAGTGTGACAGATAACATTTCTCTGGTTTTCTTTCTCTCTTCCCCACTGGGGAGTCAAAAAAAATCCCACAGAACCTTACAATCAATACATTTTAGTGGCTTGCTAATTAACAAGATTAAGTATTTCCTTAAGACAAACTATTAGTAAAGCATAACTAGATGGACTGAAGACAAGCTTTTTTCTTGGTAAATCCATAATCTTTAATCAAGGTGAAAAATCATCAGTTACAGAATCAAACCACTGTACTTGAGGTCTGATGTTCTTTAGCAATTTCTGCCTGGAATACATTTCTATTGTATTGTCGTTTCTTTGAGTATTTTCACTGGAAATATTTTTATAAGTCTGTTTTAAGTCTGCCTTTAGGTACAGTGTGAAATATTACAAAGCTGTATATTCACAAGCAAGCTGAAGGGAAAAACTGAGGGCATGTGGAACTAGTTGGGTGTATTTGCCAAAATACCTCTGTTGTCACAAACATGGGATGCTTTCTGGAGCACAGTTTAGGTTTCTTTCAGTAGTTCTTTTTTGCCTTTGAAAATATTCTGGGCACAAAGATTTAATTTAATCTTGTGGTAATTGGTTGACCATTCAGATTTAATAACTACCTATCATTTAAAGTAGTTTTTGTGTTCTTTTTCTAATGAACTTCTTTTAAACATTTTCTGTTTAGGTGTGACCTTAACAGTAAAGCTTGATAACAAATAGCTTTTCATATGGTTTACTTGGTTTTCGACTACATGTTTATCTGCATTGCATAATGTTTTTCATATTGGATAAGCTGAACTGCTTTGGAAGTATTTTTATTAAACAAACAAAAAAAAATCAAAATAGCAGAAGTCAAAAATATGGTCATCAGCTGGGGGGAGACTGAGAATTGCCAGCAAGTTTGCTGCAGCAGTGAGATGAGACAGGAAGGAAGTGGCTGTGCTTGGCCAAGTGGGACCATCCTTAACTCTTGTTTGTTTGGTGTTTTTTTGTGCTTACTGATTCATGGGGAGCTTCAAAGATAACCATTGGCTTTTATGTTTACAAATAACTCAAGCAAAAACATGAGGCAAGTCAGTGGGATGTCAGATAAGTCATTATTTGAACCAGAAAATTTCAACTTGCTGTTCCTTGACTTTGCTTTTAGTAAGGACTCATGAGTAGTGTTGTGTTAATACACGTTTGTGTAAGAAAATGAGTCTGGGCAGCAGATTCAGTAAATTCAAGTACATAATTTAAAATGTAGAGGATCAAGACTTTATTTTGCATGTGACTTGACAAGTGTGGTTGAAGATCATGTATTCAGTGGTTTTGGCAGGTAGTTATTGCACTACTAATTAGTACTATGTAAATACAAATATAATAAACCTTTTTTTTCCCCTCCATTCTTTTTCATAGGTAATGTACAAACGAATCCTGCAGCAAGCAGGCTTTATACAGTTTGCACAGCTTCAATTCCTTGAAGCAAAAGAGCTCTTCAGGTAATTGTGTGACAAGAAATTTATTAACTTACCTTCTTTAAATAAGGAGTTAGTGTTCTTGGTTTTAAAAACATAGCTGCTTGAATGGCTTTTGATGCAAATGTGAGTCCACTGTGATAAAATGTTTTTGTTGGGGGTAAGAACAGAGTAACATTAAAAGAACTTTATACCTGAAAAGTTAATGCAACTGATTATTTTTGGTATGCTAGCGTATCAGTAATATTAGGTATTTGAGTGGTGTATGTTTGGATATTTTTTTACTTTATGCCCATAAAAGTCAAAGCTTTATTATTGAGCCTGTGCTATGATTTACAGCATGAACATTGATTTGTTCTTTTTTTTCAAAATACTTTTAACAAAAAGGTGTCACTTAAATATTAGTTACAGTTTAAATACTATTGATACAACTACTCTAACTTTTTTGAGGGCACTGATACTGAATTTGTTTTAACACTTGTTCTGCTAGACCTTTTCCAGAAAGCAGATTATTTGTTCTTGAAGTCTGTAATAACTTTCCCAATTTAGCCATTTCAGAAGTCCCTTGTTTATAAATTGGTCTTTGTATTCCACTTTCATTAAGAAAATTCTGCCCATTATCTTTATCTGATAACTTAATTTCTGCTAGCCATACCTCATTCTGTGATGAAGCACTGTCTGTAGTTAATGTAAACTATGCTGACTGCATA
Source organism: Campylorhamphus procurvoides (assembly GCA_013396655.1). NCBI lineage: Eukaryota > Metazoa > Chordata > Aves > Passeriformes > Dendrocolaptidae > Campylorhamphus > Campylorhamphus procurvoides. The sequence continues at coordinate 1,645,356 of WBMV01000503.1, read as the reverse complement.
AAATAACTCTCATTGTTATCTGCTGAAATTCTCTTTAAATCAGGTTAGAGTCTATGGAATGGGATTAAAGTTAGACAGTTTTCTGTATATTATAAGTATGTCCAGTGTAGGAAAAAAGTTCTCCTTGGGTTTATGGAGATGCATTGAGGAAACAGTTTTGCTGCTGGTGAAGGATTTGGCTATTTTGCCTCCTGCTTGCCAGTATAATGGGAGACACTGGGCTTGAATGGGCAGTGTACAGTGAATGAAGATGAGGGACTGACAGGAAAGGCCTGAACAGCATTTATTGGCAATTCTTTCCAGCCACAACCAGTTTCTATATCAGCTTGCAATTTTTGTCATTAGTGAGCAACTCAGTCTTCTTCCACCTTTATAATCTTCCGTACACGGTGTATCTGAACCCTGTGTTGTGTATCTGAAATAGGCATACAATCTGTACATAGTTAGGAATCTTTTAAAAGCAGTGAGAAGAGGGAAATGTATCCTGAAGGGAGCTCCACCATCTTGTGGAAGGAGTCGGGATCACTTACGCAGCATTCATCCAGCTATCAATCCATCTGACAAATAAGCTTTAATGAATAGGATTGTGGGCCCTCCTCTACAGAAACAAACAATCTTAATGAAAAAATGTGCTGTCCAGCCATGAGTTTTGTAGCTGAGTCAGCATCCCAGGATGTTCCCTTCCTCTAAAAGCTGCAACTTCAAAGCAGAACAACAGTCCATGAATTGCTGATGTCTGCTTGAGGAAGAAAGCTGGGACAAGTTTTCTGTGCTTTTCTTCTGTCCAGCTATACATAAGCTATTCAGAGTATTTTGATGACTCTGAAAAAGCTTGTTACGAAATCCAGATTCCTTGATTTTTGGCCCTGGTGAACACACCCTGTTAGAGTAATATCTGGGTGTGCCCTGATATACTGTCAGTCTTGTTCTTTGTAGACTTACTGATGCTCAGGGGAAAAATGGGAAAGATAATGGCAGTCTATGCAAACACTTCCTCCCATCCCAAAGTCTTGCTCTGCAGGTGTTTCAAACTTGTATTAGTCAGAAATAAATTCAGTCTTAATGCCAAAGGGAAGCTTGGTATCTATCTGAGAAGATGGATTTAAGCAGCGAAGTAGAATGACAGCAGTACCTCCCAGAACTTGGTGTAATGTGAGCGTACTTCTGGCCAAATATGAAGGGAGATTTATCTCACTACTCAGAAATTATCTCTCACTTATAGGCTAGCTTGGGAAATTGCTACATTGGACTAAAGATCTCCATTTTCTTGCATCATTTATCCATCTTGAATAGCCTTGTCAAGAAACAGTTATATCTTATGCTTAAATTCTGAGTTCTTAAATATTAAAGCTTTTAAGAGGAATACTTTGCAGCGTTCCTTGTGGTTATGCTGATACTTCTGAATAATGAAGATTGACAAACAGGAAGGAAATAGTTTTATTGAAACTCAAGTAGCTCAACAAAGAGACAATTTTTTTCATCTGGATCTGTTAAACTGAGTGAGCTGTCACAGTAGGGCTGCTTTGGTCTGACAAATTCTGTTATAAGCAGTAACAGAATTGTGATCGTGTTATGTAGTAGTGATTTATATTTTTGCTATTTTACATTACTATCATTAAAGGTTCGTGTGCAGTTAGACCAAACAGCACTGTTTAGCAGGCCATTTGCTGAACTCTAGATGTCTTACTGAAATGTTGGCAGCTGTCACAGTGAAACCAGTTTTCTTCAGTGTTTTTTGTTATGTCCTGTCACTGATTAGTTGTTGCTTATGTTCTGACACACTAAATACTTTTCTAAACTTTGTTGCTCTTTTTAACAAATCAAAATATTAACTCTTTTCACAGTATTTCTCACTTGTGAAAGCCCACAGAGACTTTAGGAATAAGTGTATTCTACACTGGAAAGGTTAAAAAATTGCTGACACTTATACCTAGGGAAATAAGAAGTAGGGATGGTGTTAGATTTGTATCTTAAATGTGATTCAAGAGTGTAAGCTTCTAATACAACCAGTGGGATCTAGGCAAAACAACTAATTCTGTAGGCTTCGACATCTCTGATATATGTAAATATGAAGGTCTGAATCTAGACCTGTTTTCTGAAAACTTGTAGATTCTACCTGTTGGTTTGTTTGTATATATGAAGCCCAGAAAGAGTTGATTTAAGGGAAGTTGCCTCTTAACACTGATGACTCGTCTTGAGTTTGTTTTCTACTTTGTGATAAGTTGCTATCTGTATTTTGCTAAGCCTGAGATGTTAGAAGGTAAAGACCCAGATGCATTTTTTGAAAGAGATGAGGTCCTTTGTACCTGCTCTTAAATGGTTTTGTCCAGATATGGTGGAAAGAGCCATAAGAGAATGGCAGATCCCAGGAGCCGTAAGCCTTGAGATGAATGTTAGCAATTCGTACAGGTGGGGGTCATTGTTTAGTCTTTACTATTTTTCTTAAGAAGCTTGTGGATGATGCTTTTAAGCAGGCTGCTTGATTACTGATTGCCACTGCTGTGGGGAGAGCAAAACTGTATGACATGAGCTTGAGTCAGACCTGCTGAGAGAACTGCTGGTGATTCATAGCCCAGGCTTTGCGCTATCCCAGGTTGGAATCTGGTTCTCCTTGGATGCTAGTTCTCCTTTTGGAAACAGACCATCATTGAGGCCAGGGTCTATGAAGTAGGTGACTACTTTCTCACCTAGGAAAAGTTGGATGATAAGATGAAAGGACTCAGAAGCTATGGTAGAAGTTGGAAAATGTTTTAAAACTTATAAGTAGCATATGAAATATAACATATTTTGACTTAATCCATCTCCATGGTCATAGTCTCCATCTCAAGCTTAGGCCATCTTCAAATGCTTGACAGCATAGCTTGCAAGGAAACCAGTATTTGTGCTTGAATTTCCCCAGATTTATCAAGACTTCTTGTTTCTGCACAAATTTTGAGTACCCTATGGGTGTTATTCAAGTTATGGGTTAGCTTTTGCTCTAAAATGACTTAGGGAAGAACCTTGCAGGGAAAGAAAATCTCTTCTTTCTTCAAATAGGGTTAGTTTTCTAGTGTAATACATATAATGTAATATATTTTATCTGGTGGTCCTCAGGACATGAACTTTCAGAGTAGCTGGACTAGCCAAAATGGCAGTTAGATTACTGTAATGAGTTCATACTGAAAATTCAAATGTTCTTTGAACCATCAGGTCACGCCACTGACAGAATTTGCAACTTCTTGGTTATTCTGCCTCTTAAAAAAAAAAAAAACAAACCTTGCGTGTTCCATCATAATGTAGCTCTAAGAATTTCAAAGCCAAATAATAAGTCTGAAAATAAGGATTAAAAAGAAATTTCAGCTTCAGAAATCTCTGAAGTAAAGGGTTAGGGTTAGGGTTGTGAAGTAAACATGAACACTTTACCTCGGATAGAGGTGGGCCTTTCCAGTGCTGAGGTGGGTTTTAGGCAATAGAATCTCTGTGTATGAATTGGAAAAACCTGCTATTCAAACCTCTTCTCATGGGAAGGCTTCTCTCTTGTGGTCCTCTGTTGTCCATGTTGCTGTTCCTGTCCTTTGCAGTCACTAGGTTCTGGAACAGGATACCTGCTGCTTTTAAATTTGCTGGTGCTGCTGTCTCCCAGAATTTCATTCTTCTGGTATAGATTTTTGTAGTCAAAGAACAGTATTAAAAGAAAAGTTCTAGACAGGTGAGGTCACAGTGATGCTTCCTACTAGTTTATTTGCTGGATGGTTTTGGAACTGTGTCAATGGCAAAAAGTGAACAGTGCAGGGCATGCCCCACTCATCAGTTTGTTTACAACAGTAGGGTAGGGATGAGCCTGCTTGTGAAGATCTTGTACACTTTATTGCCTGCAGAAATCAGCAGCAGTGTCTACTTCTGGGTTATAACTTGTTTCTTTTTGGAATTCATTCCAATGAAGCTTGTGAAGAGAAAGTCTTTGAGTTTCCTGATCACCAGATAGATAAGAACTATTTTTAAAAAGTTTTATTTTCAGTGAAATAGTAACTAAACAGGGTTTTTTTAGAGAACTGTCGAGTTTGTTTTAATCTTTTTTCAGCAACAGTATCTCCTTCATAGTAAGAATGTTCATCTTTAAAGTGAATTCTGAATAAAAACTTTTAGCAGTGAAATAAAAGTGCTGGTATCTTCCTCTTTTCCTAAAGCAAAGCCTGAGAAGAGGGGTTGTTCTAGCTAGGAAAATTTGGGAGTTGTTTGCTATATGTAAAAAAAAAAAAAAAACCAAAACCAGCCACAACCCAAAAAAAAAAACCCACTCATTTTATTTTTCTGTCACAACATGCATTCTTCAAAAGCTTGAGGAATTTCAATCTAGGCTGAAAGAAAAATGTTTTACATGGTGTATCTATGTTACAACTTGCTGCTGAATGAAAGTATGCTGCTGGATAAAAGTATGGGTTCCCTTCAGCTGTGAAACGTCAAAAGCAAAAGGCTAGACAGTCTCCAAATTACTGGAGCTTTTAATATCTAGAGAAGGAAAAAGAATAATAAAACCCAGAAACAGCAAAAAAATCCAAATGTGTTGTGCATGTATTTTCTCCAACATAGAAGACAATAACTCAGATACTGACAACCTGTTAAGTGTCCTGACTCTAAGCATATGTGAGCACACATCTTTTTTTTTTTTGTGCCTATGTATACTTTTTCTTTCTTTTTGCTTCATCTAGTTTGACACTGTAATTGCAGAAGCGGCCAGCTTGATGTCCGGGAGCTGATCTCTCTCTACCCCTTCCTGTTGCCTACTTCCTCTTCATTTATCCGGTCTCATCCCCCTCTGCATGAGTACGCGGACCTAAACCAGCTGACCCAAGGGGACCAGGAGAAGATGACAAAATGCAAACGATTCCTCATGAGTTACTTGAATGAAGTCCGCAGCACTGAGGTTGCAAATGGCTACAAGGAGGATATCGACACAGCTTTACTCAAGCTATATGCAGAGGCAAATCATGAAAGCCTGCTGGATCTACTAGTTTCAGAGAACTTTTGTCTTTTAACAGATAGTGCTGCCTGGCTGGAAAAACACAAAAAGTGAGTGGATTTTTTGACTATTGCACCTTTAAGACCGGAGGTAAAATTATCTCAGGTGCTACTGGCTTCTAGAATAATGTGTTCAAGTACTTGTAGTTTCTGTGCTTACAGGTCCAAAAGTCAACTTAGTCTGAATTAACTTGTTAGAATTTAAAAATATTGGTGAAAAGCTATTAATTGACAATCTGAGGTAAGGGAAATGCATTCTGTCTTATGCTGGCAAATAGAGTTTTCTATGTAAAAGTTTCTGTATCCAAAACAAAAATAAAGACTTGATGCAAATTTGGGAGAAAAAAGTGGATTGTTTGCCCATGTGATCATGGGAGAGCTGAATCACTGCAGCAGTTGTGCACAAAATGGAAAGTTGCCCTAAAGCATGCACTACCTTAGATAGGAGCTATTAACCAGTTAGCTGGCTTTAAAATTCAGTTGCTTATTCAGGGAAGGAGCTCTTTTGAATTGCATGATTTCTTTGTTCCCACTGATTCACGGAAAGGAGGTTCCTTAAAATGGCTGCAAATGACTTCAAATCAGAAATGCCAGCAGGCAGAGAATTGACTGTCATTGAGCAGGAAACATTAGATAGTCAATGTGCAAAATGCAAACTCCAGTCCTAGCTGCTATGTCTGCCTTGGTTTTAGTTTCTTTAAGCTTTAAACTGTGGTGCAGTAATACCAACTACAGTGGAAAGGCAGAGTCTTTAATTGTGATTATATTTAGGGTAGTTTCATTTCTTTCAGGTATTCTGTTAAAAACCTCATCGTAAGTGTGGTTTGCATGACTAAACTTTTGCAGATGTGAATGAATGTTAGAATGTTGTTCCATGAGAAGAGCCCTTTCAGAACTTAGCTATATTTTTCTTGCAGTACACAAAAGCCACTCTGTAATGGCACTGTACAAAGCTCTTCTTTGCCTGACTTGACTTCATGATGCAGTAAATAAAAAATATTTCTGATAGTAAAACAAAGTTTCAAATAAAAGGTAATAGAATTGGATTTAATGACAGCTGATTGACTGTTGGGGGAATATTTATTTCGAGTTGTGTGCTAAGTCTGTATGTAAAATTGAAAGAATGGCATGGAAAGCATCTCTAATTTGGCACCTACCTTACCAAAGTTGGATTTAGCAGCTAGAAACTCTCCTTGGGACAGGAATGATGGATACACGTTTTTAGGGCAAAACTTCTCCCCTTTGATTCAGAAAAACAGCCTACAAAGGCTTTTGTTCCAAGTGTAGATATGGCCATGTCCCTATCATTGTAAGCAATTATTTGTTATACTGTGCTAATTCATCAGTAATGAAATTAGTGGGAAAATTCTAACAATTTTAGTATTACTCTTTCTTTACAGGTATTTTGCACTTGGTCTCCTGTATCACTACAACGGTCAGGATGCCGCAGCACTTCAGGTTAGAATAAAGCTTTTAATGTCATCTGTAAGCCATTCCAAAATACTGCTGTAGCTCTGAGATAAAAATCTGAGTTGCTAATGTATCTGTTTGAAAAGTTGTGATGTGTGTGTGTATATATATATATATACATTCATGTATATATGAGAAACTGGGAACTTACTCTAAGGCTGAATAAATTAATAGGCTAGATGTGAAAAGTCTGAAGAGCTTTCTGAAGCTGACAGCTATTTAGATGCTTGTATGCTATTTTTAAAGCAAAAATGTGCATGCCAGAACATATGTTTGTACTCCTGAAAGATAGACAGAAGTGCTAAAATAATCAAGCGATAGCTTAAAAAGATATTTATGAGACTTCAGGAGCATATCCTGTGCTGATTGATCTGTATACACACAGCAAAATAGTATCGTAATCTCATGGCAGACACTGTCAAACTCTCAGCTGCTATTTCCTTATCTGATGATGAAGAGTGAACACATTCAGCAAGATCTGTGGGTTTCAGCTGGGTTAATAATCCCTTTGGGGACCTTCCATTTGATGTCACTATTACTAGCAGTAACCTGTAGATTGCAGACTAAAGAATTTTGTTGTTGTTCTCTGCAAAACTTCATCCAGAGAAATTAGTATGTTCTCGATGAATATGTAGCATGTGTGTCTCAGACCACATCCAGTACCTTAAGTAGTTTGCCTTTTTGTGTGGCTTTTTGAGCACATTAATCTCAGTAACTGCATTCAAGTCAGTTGTGTTAATAGTAGTTGCCTGAGCAGAAAACAAGTAAGAACCACAGAAACAGTATGTACCTTTGTCACGTGCAAGATATTTTTCTTGAAGTTTCAAGAAACAAGGTTTATTGCTAAACTGGTCTGCTAGATGTGGCACCTTTTAATTCCAATGATAGTGTATATTTTGATTATAACGTATATAAAATAATATCACATGGTACTTGAAGTTATTCAGTCAAAATGAAAGAAGCGCAAAAAATTAGGTTTTCGAAATTGCTTGTGTAACTTGCTTTTAATCTTGCATACACAGAACACATGAAAAGTATGGCATGCTCTGGAGAAAAGGACTTTTGATGAAAGTTCTTTGTGATTAATGTACCTCCTTCAGTCACTCTCTGCATGAGAACGCCCACGATATGGAGTCTGAATTGGGTGAACATGGCAGGTGCAAGAGAAGCCTGTGGTGGTAAAACTTTAGTGACCAGTGAGGTTCCTTGCAACTGGTGTTTGTGGCAACTCTTTCTAATTCCACAAGTCTTGTATTAAGTCTTGTAGTATCTTACATAAATTTTGAGGTGAAAGAGTTAGCACATGTTTTAAGCACTTTAATATGTGTGTGTTCTTGTTGCAGTTATGGGTGAAAATAGTTGATGGAGACATTCAAGATTCTACACGTTCAGATCTTTATGAATATATAGTAGACTTCCTTACATTCTGCTCAGATCAAGACCTGGTGTGGAAGTACTCTGAATGGATTTTACAAAAAAATGAAGAGGTTTGTGATTGATATACTTTTCACAGAACATCAGTATTTCCCTGCAGAGATGTTTGTGTTTTCTTTAATATTGGTCCTTCTTGATAGCTGTTTGGACCTTTTGCAATGTCAATTAGTGATCAAAAAAAGAAAACTTCCAGGTTTCTCAATTCTTTTATGTCCCTCTGTTAAAAAGTGCTAGTGATAATTGCCTCTTTTTTCTTCTGAAAATAAAATTTAAGGAGTTCTGAACAATGACAGATATAGCATGTCTTCTGTTTTCTTCATAAAATATGATAATTTTCATATCTTTAAATAAATAAATCACCTAACAGGTTAACTGTTACTACTTCTTTTTTAAAAAGACTCCAGGGATGGATGATTTCTGTGTACACCAGAACGTGGAATAAAGAGCCTTCATTTAGGAAAAAACTTCATTGATAACAGAATTAACTTAATCCACCAAAATTTAAAAAAAAATAAAAAATTGTAGCATCCAGTAGCGTGGTGTGCTGTTAAGTGGGATGCTTTGATGCTGTATCCGGCAGTCTGTGCTGTTGGAACTGTCACTGCCTGATCTGTATTAATTTAAAGCTTAGTTATTTTGTGCCATGGCAGATTTCTAAACTTTTGTTTTGGTCAGTACAGAGATCTCTTGCTCTGTCCATATCATCACATGTGAAAAGTCTTAAAACATTTTGGTCTCTAAATTAAAGGCTGAAGTCTCTTGTTCTGCTCTAGTGCAAAGCCATTCAATGCTTTTTGTGGCTGGTGGAAGCTGTGCCCAAGCCAAGGTTTATAAAAGGCTGTGTAGACAACAAATTGAGGCAGTGGATATAGTGAGTGAGATCACAATAAACCCAGAGCAGTGTAAGCCTGTGGTGTTGAGCAGGGTTTTGTGTTGTTTATCTTCCTGAATAGTGTACTAACTAATCCAATATTGCTATTACCTTTTCATTTAAAATATTTATTAGGAACTCAGTTGCCACTGAGTTCCTAAATTCAATTAACTCTTCCTAGGTTGGTGTGCAGATTTTCACTAAAAGGCCTTTGGAAGAACAGGAGAAAAACAACATTAATCCAGATGATATCATCAGTTGCCTTAACAAATATCCTAAAGCACGTGTCAAATACCTAGAACATCTAGTACTGGAAAGAAAAATAGAGGTGAGTCCTGCAAGAACGCCAAAAGTAGGCATAGGGTTCAAGAATGCAAAGTGTGATCAACAAACTGAAAAAAGACAAAGTCCAGAAGAAATAGGCATAATATGAAGTCTTTCAGATGTACTCAGAGTAGGGTAGGAAGATTAAAGTAAACAATAAGAAGTGGATAACTGCATTATTTTGAACTTTTCAACTCTTCTGATGGCAAGACAGTTGCTTACCTCTCCTCAGAGTTTAGGGTTTTTTCACATCTGATTATTACATACTTTTCTGTTTCACTGGTGAGGCTCAAGCCTTCTCCTGGTAAGATCACAGAAAAATGATTGAGCAACTCCTAATCCTATTGCAATATATAAAAATTGCTAATTCAATGTTTTACAAGTAGGAATGTTTTAATCTGTCTTTCTGGAGAGATTTGAGCAATTAAACATCAAATTAAACCATGCACGCCTCACTGTAGAATTCCAAACCGCTCTAGATGTTGAGTGTCCAAAAGATGCATTCACAAGTCCTACGTTACAGTGTATTCTGTCTTTGGGTTTTTAGCACAAAAGCAGCCAAGCATTGTTGTTTGGATATGAGACATTTTAAGCACAGGAGAAATTACTTTAACCTGCAAATAAAGCAAGGAAATGAACAGTGAAAGAACTTGACAGAACTGAAGACCAGTTCACTAATTTGCATTCTTCAAATACAGATGTAGGATCAGTAATTTCCCTTTTCTGCTATTGCAGATGTCAAGGTGTGTTACACCAGGACTAATGAATTTACTAGTTTCTGATGTCATGGATATTTTCAAACAAACTTTGAGTTATATACAGTGCCTCCTAGAATATTTGTACAAAAACAAAACGGTGAGATCTATCTGCTAGTAAAGAGCTGGGTTATAAATCAATTTGGTCTTTAGAAATTACTAGATTATTGTAAATGATTTAGTGAGGAAGTTTCAAACAGTCAAATCATCTTGTTTTAGTGAATTGGGTAGTGGATAACAAAAAAAGTCCTGTGCCTTCAGAGTACTTGTCTGCCTCTGGCATCTGTCAGATTTTATTGAAGAAATAGAAAAGGTCAAAGAGCATACCTGAATACGAGTAATTCAATACTTACAGTGTGTTTTGTGATTGTGGTATGAATTAAGTTGTCCATCTGCATAGACAAAAGATTTTGTGATTAATTGAGATTAAATAAGTTAAAACACATTTCTATGTAATTAAATAAATATTCATCACTGTTATTGGTAGGGAGAAGAGGTTGTCTTTGTAAACTGAACTAACATGTTTTTTTTTCATCTGTAGAAAGAAAAGTACCATACTCATCTAGCTGTCTTGTACTTGGAGGCAATACTTCAGCTAAAATCTGTGACCACAGATAATCGTACAGAAACAACAGAACTGCTGTTGAAACTACGCAGTTTGCTTCAGAAATCTGATCTTTATAGAATTCGCTTTATTTTGGGTAAGTTGTATGTTGTCTGTTATAAATGCTGTATGTCATTTCCAGCAGGAAACAAAATAAAAGTCCTTGCAAGGACAGGAAGCCAAAAGATCTGAGGTTTCTACATGTGTTTGTTTGATAGGCTGTATTTCTGACAGACACACGTTAATTTAGAAATCACATCAATATACATTGTTTTCCTTTATCTCCCATAGCTTGTGGGCTACAATGATATGCTTGGCACTTCATCAAAGACAGAATACCATAACTGACTAGAAAAAATACCTTCATACAATTGTCATATTAGTCAGTGTCTTTTTAATGATGAGCATGTAACTTATGACCACCTTTTGCAAATGAAAGACGTACAAGTTATTTTTTAAGCAGTCTGTTTCTCAGTGAATAGAAGTGAAACCTGGAGGAATTTGATTACTAAGGACTTGTTTGTTGTCCATGACCCTGAAAACTGAGATTTGTGTTAAATATGAGCATCTTTTTGAGTGAAAATTGCCACATGCGTCTTACTGTTGCTATGAGGCAAGCAACAGTTGACCTAAATCTTTTCCTTGGTCAGTGCTTATAATGGTTAATTTTTAATGCTTCATCCGCTGGAATGCAAACATACACTGCAATGAAGAAGTCAAGCATTTAAAGCCTCTCTGGTACAGAGGATGATGGCTGAGAGATGAAAGAAAGGATGGAATAGTGAATGAAGGGGAAATGACTTGTTTTTGCACTGAAAGATGTGAAATGGTTTTTTGAAATTGAGTGGAAAAATCCAGTGGATGTGGAAATAAAAACAGCTGAGTAGCAACTAAAATAATTTACTAGTGTTTAATGTTCCCTTGCCTTTCCAGACGGCGAAATGTTATATGATGGATAATGTACAGGTACAGCACAGTCATTGAAACTCATCTTTTAGTCTTTAAACAAATTTTTAGGAGCAGGGGTTATAAAATGGATTATTCTCTTGAATTATGCAATTTTCTACTTGGCAATTCTAATGTTATGTGGAACTGAAATCAATGCAAAAGTAGTGTGCTCCTCCTTGATAATCAAAATACTATGTTGAGGAAAACATTGTATTTCCATACATTTTATATAGGCCTCTGTCAAACCTTTATCACCTTTACAATAAGTAGAACATTTTCTACTTTGTCTTGAAACGCCAAATGGACCTGTCACTCCACCTGCCTATTGCTGACACTTGAACTTTAAACTGTCAGACTGGATTAAGGCTTTGTAGTATCCTTTCTTAAAGGAAAGTACTGTTTGATCTTTATTGTCTTTTATGGACTTAATTTTGTAACTTCCTGTACTATTGGGAGAAGCAGAGTTAATATTGCATTTTCATCTTACAATTTATTATATAGGGCAGCAGTGTGTGCAGAAATGTCCAAGACTGACCTGCTAGAGTTAAGAAGACATCAGTGACAGTGGTTTATCCCCTGTCATTTAGTAATTTCTTTGTCCTGTATTTTGTGGTGCTCTTTTCTTGGAGGTGTGTTTCCATACAGATAGGCACTCCTGTGCTTACAAGCATCTGTCCTTTATAGTTGCCAGCACTCCTGCAAAAATAGCAGGAGTTGAGTTCTCTGGGCTTGTTTGCATGCTCTCTGGGAGACGGAGCAGTTGTCTACTCCACTGAGCAAGTATTGCCTTGTTTTTCATTTAACAGACAAAATCCAGGGCACAGACCTTCATATGGAAAGTGCAATTTTGTATGGGAAACTCGAAGAACATGAGAAGGCTTTGCATATCCTTGTCCACGAGTTAAAGGACTTCCATGCTGCTGAAGAATACTGTATATGGAACTCTGAGAACAGAGACACACAGTACAGAGGGAGGCTTTTCCATATGCTGCTGTCAGTGTATTTAACTCCAGGCACTTCGGATTGTGCACTAGTCATGGCTGCTGTGGATCTCTTGAATAACCACGCTGCTGAATTTGATGCGGAGCTAGTTTTGCAGGTGATCCCTGACAGCTGGTCAGTGCAGCTCCTCTCCCCATTCCTGGCTGGAGCAGTGAGACAAAGCATCCACACAAAAAGAATGACTCAGGTTGCACTTGGGTTAGCACAAGCTGAAAACTTAATCTACAAGCATGAGAAGGTAGGTTGCTGGGTTTTTTTAAAATGCAAGCACTTTGAAACTTTACAGTTGAGTCCTTTGATATATAATAATCAGAAGGAGTTTGAAGACAGGTCAAAAGTTGTCTTTATGTCCTTGGCAGTTTCACTTGCTGCATTTATTAGGGTTTCTTACCGTGACTACTAGATTCCAAATTAATTTTGTGCTCTCTGTAAAACAAAATTAAAGATGTGGGCCTTGGAATAGGAACAACCTTGGTGAATTTCTGGGATGAATGAAAGTGAATCTGGGATTACAGTTTAGCAATATTCTTGCAGAAACTTTGACAAAGTGTGAGTTAGCATTTCTTTCACTTGGAAAGAGACCTGTCAAAATTTGTAAAAAGATTTATTCAGGACTCAGTATCAATTGAAGTTTGTTAGTAGATTTTGTTAAATTCAGTTGTAAAGCTTTCTTCTATTCCTAGCTAGGGCAGTGTTGCTTAAACTTCCAGCAGATTCTTAAAATTGGGGAGATTTGTCCATTTAGTACAGTTGAAATTATATGCTTCGTCATTGCCCTTCCTTTCTTGCTAGATTCACATTTGGAATTTTTTCCCTCTCTTTAGGTTAAACAAAAAGGAGCCCCGATTCTTCTTTCAGACAAAAAGGTCTGTCAGGTGTGCCAAAATCCTTTCTGCGAGCCTGTATTTGTGCGATACCCAAATGGGAGTGTGGTCCACACACACTGTGCTGCCAACAGACATCTGAATTCAAATGTGACTCATCACTCTTCCAGCTCCAGCAATCAGACTTGAACTGTGTTCCAGTCCCGCAGGTTCCCATGACTTACACCCTGTTGAAAGTGGGCTGGAAAGAAAAGAATAAAGTGCAGCTACTTTAAGTATAAATCAAGATGGACAGCTAATTTTTGGGTTAATGGGAAGACTTCCAGTAAATATGAAATATTGCCACTTATCTTTCTGATTTCTAATGAATGTAGATAGAAAAGAAAATTCACTACCAGACATGGAGAGGTGCAAATATGAGTTCTTCTATATAAAGGAATAAACACTTAGAGAAAACAAGCCTTTTCTTCACAGTGAGGATGAATGTTATGGAGTCAAGGCAAACAGTTATTTTAAGAACTGTCACTTTGCACTGAATGTGATGTTCATAAGTTTGTAGAGGTGGAGATGGTATCTACTGGAGTTGGAATTCTTGAAATGTGACGGGACAAGGTTGGCATTGTGCAGCTTTCTATCAGGCAGAAATGTGCGTCGATTATAATGTTTGCTGCAGCATGTCTTCTTTTGGCCTGGATTCTCTTCCCCGGGATCACATTATGAACTTTTTTTTTTTTGCTCTACAAAATGTTGGGTTTTGATGCACTTTTTAGAACCTCCCTCCCATCCACTTGCTACATGAAATATAAATGTAAGCACTGGTCTGTTAGGTTTCTGCTCCTGCAGTTGCTGTAATAAACTGAGTGGAAACAGCTTTGGTCACACAGGTGTTCTTGGAGGAAAAAACAAAAAACAAAACAAAACAAAAATTGTTTGGTCAGACTGTAGTCACTTTTATACAGGGGGAGAGACGTTGACTTTAATATTGATTTATTTATTAATATGCAAATATACTGTATATACAGTTGAATAAATTGATCTTATCATTCTAGAGTTTCTTTGGAGGATTAAGATGTAGTTGATACCTATATGTACAGAGTATGTGCTAAGTGTTTGCTCTAACATAACTTAGGCAGGTTGGAACTCCACAAGAATAGGTTTTAATCCTTGTGGATGACTTTGTGCAATCAAAACCTCAGAAAGAAGGTGTAATTGGTAAGAAATCTACAAAACTGCACTACAGGGGTACTGGATTTGTTATATTCTACTAAATATTCTGTAAACTAAGGTTTTTCAAACAACACAAACCCTTTACTTAACTGCTCTGATACGTATTTGCATTGCTATTTAACCATTTTAAAGCAGTTGGTTTAAAAGAAGCAGCTTCCCCCCAAGAGAGGTCAAAAATAACTTTAAATAAAAATTAAGTATTTCAAAGTTAAAGCATTTCTTTTAATTCTGTAAATCTCTAATAAATGCCAAGCTTACTGACTAGCATGCAGTTGAGTTGGTATGGCTGCTCTCTGCTTCAGCATTCCACATCAGTGGAGACTCAGCAAAATGGAGTATCTGCATGGCAGTTTCTAGAATCATTCAATATGCTGAGTTGGAAGGCACCCATCAGGATCATCAAGTCCACCCCCCCCTCCCTGCACAAAACACCCCAAGGATCATGCCATGTGCCTGAGAGCGTTGTCTTGATACACTGTCCTTTATAGAAAGGTTGGCTTACGAAACGGCTGCCTAACTGTAGTGCTGCCTCCAAGAAGGGGCAATCAGACCTCACCCAGGGGCAAAAGATACCCATTTCTTTCTTATAGAATCATACAGTGGCTTGGGGTGGCAGTGACCTTGATCATCTAGTCTAAACCCCTTGCCATGGGCAGGGACATGTTCTGCTAGACCAGGTTGTTCCAAGCCTTGCCCAACCTTGTCTTGAACACTTCTAGGGGTGGTGTGTCCACAGCCTTTCTGAGCAACCTGGTCCAGTATGTCACCACTCTAAGTGAAGAATTTTTTTCTAATATCTGGCTTGAGGCCATTGCCCTTTGTCCTATCACTACACGCCCCTGTACAAACTCCAGCTTCCTTGTGGGCCCCCTTCAGATACGGTGAGGTGCTATAACTTCTCCCCAGAGCCTTCTCTCCTCCAGGCTGAACAACCCCAGCTCTCAGCCTGTCTTCGTAGGAGAGGTGCTCCAGCCCTGTGATCATCTTAGTGGCCCTCATCTGGACTTGTTCTGACAGGCCAACATCTTTTCTTGTGTTGGGGGCCCCAGAGCTGGACACAGTACTTGAGGTGGGGAGTACTCTGCTATAAGCAAAAGACCTTTGAACCCTCCCTATTTCTGAAATGAGAAAAATACAACTGTTGTGTTGAATTTTATTTATTTTTAAAAACCCAAGTAAGGAATTTTTTAGTGCTTTCTACTAAGATATGTAAACCGTATTTAGTGAAAGGCACCTACAGAGAAGTATGGACATTTCTGACTCAATCTGGGCATGAGTGATTCTGCTGTGTCACTGGTATGAGCAGACTATATTGGATTCATGGGGCTTGAACATTGTGTATACAACTGGCAATAATAACACAGAGAAATTTGTAGTCCCCAGTCCTCAAAATACTTGCTGATAGAGTGGAAGTGATTTTTACAAAGACCCTATAAGACTTTTGTGTACAGTAGCCTGTATTTCTTAAGAAATACTTTGTTTTGCTGCCAGCATCCTCAGTATGCTTTGTTCTATTTAATAAGGGGGTACTAAAACAAAGACCTCTCTCCATGATTTAGACTAAATCTAGCTACCACATAGTGATGCACTTCATCTTGTCAACTGCTGTTGCGATGGAACAAAGTTCATGTCATTTTAGACCACAGGAAAGTTCTTAATTGCTATTGCATGAAAAGGTATGTCTGTAAAAGATTAAACAATCTTTATTAATATTCAGTATTTTTTGAAGATGTGTGATTTAGCTAAAATGCAGCAGAAACAATAGTTGTGCATACGGAACAGATACAGAAATCAGAATAGTCCAAGGTAGCGTATTTGCAGTCATAGATGTTCAAAAGTGGGATTAATACTTAAATGGAGGGCATCTAATTCTTTTAAGTCTCCCCACTCCCCTGAAATGTGGACTTGGGAAGTGTGGACATTTGATTTATACCTTGTTATCTGTTTCTATGTTAAACTTTATCCTAGAACATATTTGGATAAATTAATATGGAAATCCCATGGTAACAAATGGAAAAAGCAAAAAAAAACAATAGGGGGAGGTAGGGCAAGAGCTCAGCAGGGAGGTAGAGGAGGAGGATGCTCTTCCAGGGTGTGTGCAGTTGGAATACTACTGGACTGGTGGAGATATCAGCCTGTGTCAGAGTGGTGCATGGTATTCCATACTTTTTCACCAGGAAATTTATCAAAGGTCTGCATTCGGATTCCCTTAGGCAGGACAACTGCAACACCTCTTGAGTAAGAGAACTTCACACTGGGGAACCAGAGTTTGTTTCTCTTTTCATTTTGGTGTTGTCAGTTTAATCATTCTTGGTTTATGTATGTGAAGTCCTGGGACAGCATTGCTCCTGTGGTAAGTTCTGGTCTGGCGGCAGCAGCGTGGAGGGGATAAAGTGGTTTTTGATTGCTGACTGTATACGTGAAGGAGGAGAGACAGGAAAGAAGAGTATTTCTCTGACCATCCTTCTAGTTCGGCAGTAAATGCTTTCTGGGAGTTTAAGCTTGTTGCAATCTTTTTATCTACAGTTAGGGAATGTGGTGTCTTAGACATGCCCTTGGAGAGAGGAGGTTCTGTCAGAATGTTTCTCCTTAATTTAGCTGTTGCTGTATTGTTTGAAATTAATCTGTCACTTTTTCCAGTGAGTCTCCTCCAACTTTGTATGTGTGAAAACCAAAACAGAAGTGCAGATAGATTTTTTTTTAACATAACAATGTGTCTGTGATTCAGGACATAGTAACTGAGATTAGTCTCTCACACAGATGCCTCTGCAGATACTGAGGCACGTTTGCTTAATGTGTAGCTTCTACTTACTGAAATATTGCAGCTCTGACTTTTTTTTTTTAGCCATCCACTGCAACAGTTGACTGTACATAAAAAAGTGCATGTTAAAACTTCTACCCTTTCGTATCACACCTCACATAAAAATTATCTGTTATATATATGGGTCATCGTATCCAGTTTTTCCCCCTTTTACTCAAAAAGAAGAAAAATCCTAATGAGAAAAAATTGCTCAGAATCCGGCACTCTGCTCCAAATAAGATTCACGGCTGTACATTCATGAGTTACATCTTCATTTCTTCTATTTAAATGGATAAGTTGTCACATTGAGATCAGTATTCTTGTAATATTGTCAAAGTCTGGAGAAAATAAGCATCTGGGATTTGTTACCCAGAGCACACCACAGGTATCTGTGAACTGACTTCTTCAGGCAGCCCATACTGTGGTGGTTTAGGCATTCAAAGGAGTCCAGGTCACACTGAGAACTCTCTTTGTGTCCCCTGCTCCCAATCTCCAGAAACTTTCCAGCCTTTGTCACCTGATTAATGGCACTCTTCTAGAACCTAATTGGCATGGGAATAAATCTTGAGAGGTCTGGGGGACTCCTGAGCACATCTGTCTTCTGTAAAATGTCACTTTATTTCATCAACCACATGAAACCCTACTCGCGTGAGCTGTGGAAAGGTGGTGGTAGGGATGCCGTATGTGTATGTTTTCTGAGAACTTTATTACGTGTTTAAACACACAAGCATTACCCTGACTGCTAAGTCTTTATAACAACATCTGTTCTTTACAGATCTCCTGTCCTCAATGACGTTAAAAAATATTTTATTTTATACAGTTCTATCAAGAAGTAATTTTTAATTTTATATCTTCCCGGCTTGCTGCAGTCTCTATTCAGCATGGCTCTAAGTGTTTTATTAACATCCTGCTGTTCATAATAGGCAGCCACTAATACATTTTCATTGTGAGCTCTCTTCCTATTGCCTATATTTGCTAATTAATTTTTCTCTTGCTGTACAAACACTTTGGGGCTTTTGCCTTGTGACACTGGTAATTAAATGTGCTGCTACTTTTTAAGGGAAATGAAGGAAAGAAATCCATGACATTCTGTAATGTCTGATTGATTGCAAAACTAAAATTCCCCTGCAGTAAATTTGTTCAGATGGAAATCTGTACTGTTAATGCTTTCGGACTTAGTGGTTATTTGGTGAACATATAGAGCAGTATGTGGAATGTACAAATGTATAAATATGTTGATTTTTAATAAAAAAATCTTTTAATTATGTTTGTCACTGATTCATAGATATCTAAACTCTAAAGGAGAAAGATTCTCTAGTGGAAAACAGAGGATTCATCAGGGTGACTGGCACAGGGGGTCAGATGAAGAGACTCTATTAAGATGTTAATGGAAATAAGCAGGCATTCTTAAAAAGCAGTGAATTTTACTTATTCTTACCTCTTCCTTGACTGAATCTGGGTTTTTACAGAATCAGATGAAAGTGACCGCTGCCATTACAGATTTGAAAGATCTTGATCTGCCTCTGTGTAGTCAAAGCAATCCCTTCCATGATTAATTAGGCAATTACAGAGGGAGTCTGATCAGTGCCAGTTGCATGGACATTCTGGAGCAATATGAACAGATGTACTAAAACATTTCAAGGAGAACATCCTGAAACAGGGCTGGTGTTGATCTGGGAGCATAAGCTGGTAGTTAAGAGCAGTGAAAGAGGATGCTGTTTGCAGAGGCACCTCTGGGACCAGGTAGAAGGGGACCTTAATCTGCAGCTTCTCTACTGGCTCACTCTTCAGTTTAAAACCAACCAACCAACCAAACAAAAACAAAACACAAAACCCAAACAAACAACCCAAACAGAACAAAAAATTTAGGGACAACAAAGATGCAAGTGCTGCCAAGGTTGTATGGTGACAATTTTTATTACTAGAAATTCCTAATTCACCTGTAGGATGCCAGGAGCAAAGTTACTGCCAGAGCCTATCCCATGTTCCCAGGAAAAGGGAATTATATATCCCTGCAATGTGGAAGTGAGGCTGGCACTTACTAACTCCACAGAAGGCAGCCGATGTTCCTCATCTTGCTCCTCACTGCTCTGGCCTAGTGGCTCTGGCTTCAGGGCCAAAGGACCGGGTGTTCCCCATTTCCAACAGGAGGGGCTAGAACCATTACAGTGGCACTGTTGGACCTACTCATGTGGAAATCCCGAGAAAGGAAGAGTGGCAAGGGCTGGTAAGGAGTCTGTGGTTAGCCACAGAAAGCAGTGTTGTCTCCAACTAGAGGCAGTTAGAAAGGAATACAAAGGACAAGCACAGAAAAGAAACGTTTAGAGCATGAAGATGTGACCTAATTCAACTGCTTCCCAGTCCCACTGCCAGGAAAGGCAGGCACTGGCATTGCTGCAGGCATCTACTGAATGCCAAACACAGGTTGTGTCTTCAGCGTAGATAGGGATTCAGTGGGACAAAAATCCAATGGAGTGGGAACTACAGGGCAGGGCTCTTGTTTTGAAGTTCAAGTCTGTGTTCACTTGACAAGGTTTCTGCAGCCCTACAGCCAAAAGTTTGTTCCTTTGGCAGAAGTGAAGGCTATGGGAACATTGGTGAGTGCTTAGGATGCTCTTACAGAGGGTGTTTGGAAGGCAAATGTTGGAGTGCAGCATGATGCTGAAAGGAACGAAAAACTGCTGCAACAAACATGACTTTATTAGTTCAGCCAGCCAGAAATACACCCTGGAGAGCCCTGATTTGCATTTCTCCATCCATCCATCCGTCCATCCATCCATCCATCCATCCATCCATCCATCCATCCATCCAGTCAGTGGAGGAAAGGTAATGCAGAAAGCATGAAAAAACCTCCCAAAACCAGTTGTGACTCAGCACCGTGGGCTTTCAGCTAGCTTTGTCTCTAGACGGTGGTTAGAAAAGGGTCCATGCTAATCATCCAGATGGCAACTCCTTCCAAGACAAATAATCAATAGAGTATAGCTGAGTTTACGTAGAAATGAGTCCCAAAGGTCCAGTTCACCACAACAACTGCAGCTGCAGGACAGTGTAAGGTCAGAGGCCGGGGCTGCCAACAGAAAGCTGATGGCTGAACGTATGTCAGGTTTTCAGTAGGTAATGAGGCTGATAATAGTGCCTAAAAATCTGATAGAAGCCATGAACAGCATTACCAATGCCTGTAATGCCTATAATTGCCAATAACCCCCTGAAGATGTTGTCCCATAACACTGTTGTCAACATGGTCCTTGCATTGAGTGAGGTCTAACCATTCCAATGAATGATAAAATCCTGGAAAAATTTAGGCTGGCTGGGTTCTCTGGAGAAGGTGTTGTCTGTGTCCGACTTTAAGCAGGGTCAACTTCTGTCAGGTTAGTTGTCTTGTTTTTGACCAGTGCTGACAAGCTTGAAACCAGTTTCAAAAGGGTCTAAATGTCTTCTAGTTTCCCTTTGCCAGATCAATGTATTGCCTAAACATGCACAATACTCTCTGTTAAAGAGAGGCAAAAGGCTAAAAAGTACATCTGTCTTGACTAAATTGTTTGGTTTGTTGGTTTTTATGGATTTATTTTTTTTTTCAAATATTGTGGAAAGACTGAATAAACAGGCAATTTATAAAATATAGCAAGTTACTGGTGACAGCTTCAAGATTATGTGCTTGGTGCTTCTCTGACCTGGAGAAGTATATTCAAATAAAATACAAGTTCTTTATATCTGGTTGAAAGTCACAGACAGCATGAAAAGACATTTGAATCCCCTTAGTCCCTGTAATGTACAAGGTTACTCTGCAGTGTCATGCCAGAAAGCTCACAGAGTTTGACAGAACTATGGCATTTTCTACATGAATCACAAGCAGTTGAAGATGGGGAGGGAGGAGCACAGGATTGATTTGTATCTGCTTTTAAAAAAGATGTTATTCATGGGGGATTTGTATTTGCAAAGAGAAAGAAGGTTTTTATTTCTGTACTTGTTTGATCCATCTCTGGGTTTTAACTTGTCATATCTTATTTCAAAGCATCTCTATGGTCTTTTGTGACACGCTGATTTGTCAAGCAGAAGCTTTAGTGTTCTTGCTTCAAAACCTTCCCGAAAGGTCTTGTTCTGGACAGCAGCCACTCTACATCCCCTCTAGATACTCCAGTCAGCATGTCAGCTGTATTTCTGACAGCAGTTGCTCATTCTGTAATGCCGAATGGTCACAGACTATGATGGTATCATAGTTTAACCCCCGCCAGCAACCAAGCCCCTCACAGCTGTTTGCTCAGACCTTCATCAGTGGGATCGGAGAGAGAATCGGAAGGGTCAAAGCCAGAAAACTCATGGGCTCAGATAAATCCAGTTTAATAGCAAAGGCAAAAGCTGCACACACAAGTAAAGCAAAATAAGCAATTAATTCCCTGCTTCCCGTGGTTCAACCACCTCCAGGACAGCAGGGCCCCATCATGTCTAACAGTGACTTAGGAAGACGAACACCGCCACTCCAAATGTCCCCCCTCCTCCTTCTTAACCTCACTTTATATACTGAGCATGATGTCAGGTGGTCTGGAATACCCATATGATCAGCTGGGTTCGGCTGTCCCAGCTGTGCCTCCTTCCCAGTTTCCCATGCACATCCAGTCTCCCCCCTAGCAGTATGAAAAGCAGAAAAGAAAGGCCTTGGTTCTGTGTCAACACTGCACAGCAATAACACAAACATCTCTGTTATCAACCCTGTGTTCAGCACAAATCCAAAACACAGCCCTATACTTGCCACTGTGAAGAAAATTAACTCTGTTCCAGAAAAATCCAGCACAGATGGTCAAAACTGAAAACTACAACCCAAAGAAATTTCAATCACAGAGGAGGTAGGAGTCTCTTGTTAAGCTGCTATTAATTATTGATGCCTCAATACCCTACACTTCTGGTTTTCTCATCTGCCTGATATAAAATCACAAGAGTGTATGGTATTTCATACAAAAATCACTTGTGCTGGTAACTTTCCTCCCTGTGGAAGGTGAAAGGGAAAGATCTTCTTGACTGAAACCATGCCATGGCAAGATTCAAAAGCAGCTAAAAAGAAGACCTGCCAGGGACTCTGTTTTGAAGCAAATGTCCTTAAAAGCACCAAGAGGGTTCTGAATGCAAAAGCCAGGCCTCAGGAAATTGTGAGCTAGAATGATTTTAAAATGGAAAAGCTCCTAAGCTGAATAAGCATAAAGTTTTAAGGGTTTCCAAGCAAATTCCCCACCTTGTGTTTTGTCAGGTCAGGTTTTGACTTTGTGTCAGAATAAATTTCAGTGACTTCCTAACTTGTAAAGCCCTCTCCACCCAGCCCCTTCTCACTCCCTTGGGAATGAGCCATGCTGCTCCAGCTAGCAGGGGCTGCCAGTCTCTGCCCTGCACACAGGCTTCTGTTGGTACCTGGCCACCTTCCCTTACCTTGCTGCACTTTGCTCTTCTGTGTCATCCCTAGCTGAAAAGCTGTGTGGCTTTCATGGCAGTGCAGCCTGTGCCTCGCCTCGGGGGGTCCCTCTGAGCCTCTGAGTTTGACATTTTTCTCCCCCAGACTTGTACCAAATATGCAGTTTGATATTAAGCTTTAGTAAAATGCTAGAAAATAAAAATGAAGTGAAAATAAAAATGAAGTAAAAATAAACAGAGGTTCCTGACTTTATGAAACAATATTGCACTAATTAAGAGAAAAGCTGTGCTCTAAAACAGCAATACATGGTCTTTTAACTTGGTAGCAATACATTTTTATGTTGAAATGTTTTCATACACCCACTATTTTAATGAAGTCTCTATGGTGAAATGTTGTCCTTATTGGTTTTACTAAGGAAACAATGAGTAAGTACATCGACTTACTGTGTCAGTACTGAAAGGAATCTGAAGGCATTTGTAAGCAGTCCTGCCACATTCTGTCCAGCTTGCAGAACTCTGAGGAACCCAGGGCAACAGCCCTGCTGTGTGAGGACTTAACGTCATACAATAAATAGCAAACACTGATTTCATGCTAAATAAAAGTTTTAGACAAAATCTCCCAGATCAAAGATTGTGAATCCTGAACACATGAATCCTGAAGACACTGAACTGAAAACAATGGATTTGAACCTGCCATAAGTCTTGCTGCATTTGACTCTATAGTAGCAAGATTTGTGCCTGGGGGCAATGGGGTGAAGACTGACATTGCTTAATTGCTAACCAATTACTTACAAGAATAATATTTGTGAGATGCCTTTGACTTCATTTTCATTCTTTCTCATCTCCATACCCCAGACCACTGACCCCTTCCTGCCAAAGCACAATGGATATTTGGCAATTGTACAGCGTCCTGGGCTGTTCCCCATTTCTTATGTCCAAGCCCCTCTGGGTCTAGCCTGAGACCCTGGCAGCATTGTGACAGAATAGCCAGTAGCATTTTCTAACAGAGAAACAGACAGCTACATCTGAACTTTCTCATGTCTTTCATGCCATCAAGAAAACAACAGAATGCTAAAGGTACTCAGCTCGTTTGGACAGTTCATTTCATACCATTTTCCTAAAGAAGAAAACTTTATTTTTTTAGCCCCATATTTTGAGAGTGAAGTTTGTGCCAGTTTCATGCAATGAATTTTGTGGGCTGTGGGTTTTTTGGCCTATTCAGGCTGACCTCCATCTCTGGTGGAGGTAAGCTGAGGGAAGTGGAGGAAAACATAAGTGCTATCCATTTTTATTCACCATGTCTTATCTAGGCACTGGAGTTCTGGCATAACACGGCACCTAAGTGTTGTGTGCTACTTGCAGCATGGGGTCAGACCCATTGCAGAAAACTGATAAAATGTCTTGTTGAGGTAGTGAGCAATAAAATAACCTAGCAGCTTTGATATGCTTATTTTATGCATCTTCACCCACCATTGCTTTACACAACTGTCCCCCTGCTGTTGGAACGCTGGGAATGCTCTTACATACAAAGCTATTTTTCCTGTTCTTTGTAACATTTGAGGGAAGAAAACTGTACCCAAGGTAGAAAAGGGCCTCATTTCTTCTTGAATACTGTCGTACTCTACCTGTGAGGTGAAAGTGGCAGTGCTAAAACTGTGTTCTTGCTTCCTGTACTTTCCAGTAGGTACTATAACCACAATGTAAAAAAAGCATATGGCACCAGTACAAGTGTGAGTTCTCTCCACTATAACCAGTACTTGCCAGTGTAACTTTGCCCATTGCAGGTGCTGCCTGGTGCTGTGGGGAGAGAGAACCCACTCCAGCACTGTGGTGGCCACACAAACTGGAGGCAAATGTACCATGTCCTCAGCAGCAAATGCCTGCAGGTTACAAGGATGTCCTTCATGCCACCTTTTCTCATGGAGGTTTTCTCTCAGTCACATCCAGCAGCAAGTGGGAGGCTGGGCACCTAAGGGGAGACCCATACAATGCCTACATTGCTCTTCTTAAAGTGCACTGACAAGGAGATGTACCCAACTTTCATCCCACGCATCCTACAGCAGAACAATAACAGTATTATAAAAAAAGAGAAAGATTGACTTGCAGCATCCATCCTACTCGGTGATGCCCCAGACAAACACTCTTGCACTTGAGCTGTTTCCTCCATCAAAGTACCCAGCCTGGCCTCAGAAGCAACATGTTTCTTCTTGTCCTGGTGACAACAGTGGAGGTCATTGAACAAATACATACAATCTAAAAAAGACTGGCAACTTTATCTTTCATGGCATGAAGAGGTGCGTACCACACAGAGGTGATATTTATTGAGGTCCACATGTCACCTATGAGGTTTCTTACAAGAAAATACTAAAACCTGAGTATGAGCCCCAGAATCTAGGTACATTTTTCCTATCATGTAATCATGGAGAATAAATTTCCAGGCTTAGCTGGAAAAGAACACTAACACTGCATAGTTATGCTGCCAAAAAGCCCCTTGTCCTCCTCCCTGTTCCTTGCCCTATTCACCTTTGGGACATTTCTATTCCATTTGCTGTCTCCCACTACCCTATTTTAAAGTGGATGGTCTGTAATCATGCAAACACCATTCCTGCACACCCACCGTGTAAAGCTGATTAATTCACCCTGTCTGAAATTATGCACATTGCATCAATATGCTGTCTAGTGTTTCACCCCTTAAATAGTGTTTTAAAAAGGTCACATGACATTATCTCATTGATTGTACTTTTGAAACACTGAAAAAAATCCACACCCAGTGAAAATGTCAGGGATCTTATCCAAGTGCCCTGAACTCACAAGCCTGAGTTTAAAAACAAAGTTATACCTGAATAATGCCAGTGTTTTAAGCAGTTACATTTATTTTTTAAGGTTCAGCACAATTCATTTTGCTTTTTACAGAGAGAATATAGGAGAACATCTACAAGAGAGCATGAGACCCAGGATTGTCTGTGCCTGGTCAGTGTGCACAAGCCACCAGAAAGGCAGGCAGAGGGAGAAACTCTCCAAAGGTTTCCCCTAAGGAAGGAATCAGCACAATGTGCCTTTGCAGATAAATTATCAAAACCAACTTAAAAAAATCCAGAGATAAAGCTGGAGAGGGATTGAAAAATGGGGGAAATGAGCCCCATTCAAGGTGAAAGAAAAGGAAAGGCAGAGTTAAAGTAAGGTTCTGCAGGTATCCTCCAGTGCCCACTCAGCTTTTAGGACTGCCTTCCTGGCTAGGCACCCACACATGCCTCTGGGGTGTTGAGAATGATGCTCCTCAGAGTAAATGAAATCTCTGTCCTGCTGCTCCCCTTCTTACCTCCCCTCTTCCCCTTGGCCCATCCCACCTGCACGTCTCTAGCTACACCCTCAAGCACAGCAGTTCTGTCATCACTTTGACTTCTCTGGTGGCTGGAAAGTGACAGGGACTGTACCTGACTCAAGGCCTTTTTTTCATATAAACCAGAGTGGCACTATCTCAGTGACAGGGCAAAATTTTACCAGGCAGATTCATTAGAAAGTTGACTTATTTACAACTTCAAAGTATATACAAAAAGGACAATAACAAGCCTACTTAATGATCGTGAAACAGACTTAATGCTATTTAATTACTGCACCTGTACTAAAAGGCAGAAGAAAAAATATAATTAAACACCAGAATTAGAAAGAAGGGGAAAAACAGTCTAATAATAGCTACTTCACCAATAAACATAAAGGTTATAACTGGAATCCCCAGAATTTCAAAGTCAAAATATATGTGCAAAAGTGAAAAGGTTAGAGGCAGAAAAATAATAATCAGGCAGCAAAAGGTAAATAATCCATTAATCATGCACATCTGCTGAAGCAACTGAGTGAGGAGGATGTCGGTCAGGCTGCAGAGCAGCAAAGGCAACGTGGCCACAGCCAGCCCTGCTCCATGAGCAAAGGTGCCATCTCAGCCTGCAACAACCTCGTCTGTTGCCTGCCAGTAGGAAAGAAACAGAGTAATTAGAAACAGGCATCAGAAAGAGTTCCTATGGGAAATGCTGTGCTTAAAGGGGAGAAGCATATGGTAAGAGGCAGAACTCAGCAGTCTGCAGCTATACAGATGCTTGTGGAAAATCAAGCATGACTGCAATGGCAAAAGCCGTAGGCAAAGGAGTGTTAGTCAGCCTTGTAACCACTGACATGGCACCTTCACTCCGCCACTCACCTTTTGCAGTTTTCTTCTTTCAAAAACAATTGTCAGAGCACTGATGCGCATGAAAAAGAAGGATGTTGTCTTTACACTGTGGTTAGCAGGCAAGGGCAGCTTGCTGTGTTTACTTTGGATGCATTTGGGGTTTAGGTCTAGAGAAACAATTAATGACCAAAATGCTTTTAGTTCTTCTCCCTTGCCAGCTTGTGCAGAACAGTGCCAATGGTCAAACATTTTTAGATCCATGGAGTAAACAGACTCCAGTGCTGCTTCAGTCTTCAGCGCAGCATTGTCTGGCTCCATGACGCAGGCAGTGTTGGGCACAATGAGAGAAGTTCCCTCACACCTCACTGCCTGCATCTGGAACAGCTGCTATCCTGGTGCCTGTGTCACTGCATCCCTAAGTGATAACCTCCAGGGTTATCTGTCTGTTGGGGCAGTGTCTATTGAAATGAGCCATTTTATTTTACATTGTTCTGAACTAGAGGAGGTGTGTATTCCACAATAGGTGTATTTTTTGGTCACCCTTCCTTGGTGTGTCTCCTGAAGCTGTCCTGAGGGTGTGAAGGAACATTTTGTCTCATGTCACTGAAATAGCATGCAGTGTCTTGGCTCAAGGTCTGCACTTGGTGTGACACTCACTTCAATTTTTTGTTCATATGCTCTGCCTGGCAGCCCAACCCACTGCAAAACACCCTGCTCTGAGAAGGTTTGCAAATTGTGTTTCACTTTTAGACGTCAGAGGTGACAACATACCACCAGAAGCAGGGATTTATGGATGCAATAGGGCAGGAAAAAATGTTGCAAGAAAACCCCAAAACAAAACAAAACAAAACAACAACAAAAACCCAAAACCCAAAAAACAACCAACCAAAAAAAAATTATATTGAGCAAGGAGTGAGATGAGGCCAATCCTGTAAGATCTTGTTCTCTGAGTCTTGGAGAATAATGCCTTTGGATGAATTAGAGCACATTTAAAAAATTACTTCCTGATGCCTATTTTTGGTCTAAACTCATAATAAGGAGGCTGATCCCTTTATTG
Organism: Campylorhamphus procurvoides; assembly: GCA_013396655.1. Lineage (NCBI taxonomy): Eukaryota > Metazoa > Chordata > Aves > Passeriformes > Dendrocolaptidae > Campylorhamphus > Campylorhamphus procurvoides. The sequence goes on along the minus strand of WBMV01000503.1, from coordinate 1,617,483 downwards.
GATCCTAATGCTGAGATGCACAGAGAATCCTGGTTTAGCAAAGCACTTACTTGCATGGAAAAGCAATGTGATATTACAGCGCTTTGATAGCAATAATGGAGATTTTGCTCTAAAGAAGGTAAAGAAGGACTTGGGAAGAAGGTCTTTGGCACAAGAGCAGAGAGTAGTTTCTTCAAGTACTTGAAGCAATGCAGGATAATTTTTTTTTTACCTCAAAATTCTCTGGACTCTTGAAACATGGAAAACATGAAGCTGATTTTCGTGCTAGTTATTGTGGTCAAAAGATGCACCAGGAGCCACTGAAACCATTTGAAGCAACATTTTCAGCTTTAGACTACAAAGTAAACAAAGAAAATGGGTTTGTTTCTAGGAAAGATGGAGTTCAGTGGCTCTCCCTTAACTAAACACCACAGAGATGTGTTCCTGAACAGAATTACTCCACTGCAAGAACACCTAACAGGCTACTCAAAGGCTGACAGAAGGAGCTTTAAAAGCTTATAAAGATACTTTTTCAAAGATATTTTAAAGTCCAAGATTTTTGGTGCTTGGACTAAGAAGTCTGCAAGTGTGTGAAATTAATTGAGGACTGTTAATTTAAATCCCTCTACTAGCACACGGACATATTTGTTTTCAGTCTGGCTACTGGATATTCTCCCTATGAATGCTTAAGGCAGAGCAGATTATTGATTTGAGAGCTGAAAAGAAGCTTCATTTCTATCTTACAAACTGTACAACAATATTTATCCAGGAGGTACCTCATTTTATCCACATTTCAGGTTCAGTTGCAAACAAGTCTTAATTAAACAGCCATCTTAATTTAGATGGCTTTAGAAAAATGATTTAGAAAAAAAAATTATTTAGATGATTTAGAACAAAGAAGCTTGCCTAATTTAAGGAGTTGATATAGAAACTGCAATAATGACCTAGTTAATAAAAACCCACAAAGCACACCCAGTACCTTGAAAGCAAAGCATTGCTGTACTGAGTCGAATCCCTTTTCCAGAGAGGTGGAGCTGTAGGGGGTTAGTTATCATTAATTACAAGCTAAAAAAGATTTTGAATTGAAGATGCACAATAAAAAGTTTCCATAATCTATTCAAAATACAACTGGAGCACACAGACCTGAGAAGAAGCTATGCTGAAACTGCCAGTGTTACAAAGCCACAGGTGAACATTTGGTGTCACGCTCTGCTGTGTGGTGGGAAATTCACTACAGTGACTATGGCAAAGAAGGGCTGATTAGTTGCAATGCCATGTTTTTCCTGCATGGTTCAGATGCCAGCTTCACAAACTCTGCCTGTGTTGGAAAACAGCAAAGTAGGACAGTGTGGGTTTCATGTGCATGTGTGTTCCCTTTCTCAACAAATTTAACAGAAAAATATGCAGAGAAGTAGAAATCTGTTTTTTTCACTGAAAAGTTCTTTCAAATAACCGAGAGTTCAGCACAAGCAAAGTAACATGGAAAAATATTTTTTCCATTTTCAGGACTGCATATCACAAGTTTATATGGCTCATGTCAGTGTAGCAGAAACTTGATTCCATGGTGCTTTACTAGTACTCAGACACTACAAATTTATATTAAATAATAATTCCTAAGTCTACTCCTCTACCTGTGAATGCACAGCAAGTCTCTTCTGGTAGCTCTGGTAACCTCTTCTAGCTCCACTAACTTTGTCCACTTCTCTATCGCTTCCCCAAAAGTCCTTTGCCTTTGATGCAAATAATTCTCAGTGGAAGATGACCTATGCTCAAAACTGGCTTTTCATCTCTGAATAAGGGCCCATGCAAATGAGATGTTCAGCTAAGTAAATCCAACTTTCTAAATATCAGGAAAATAATGTCATGGAAACAGACTCCCATAACCTGCCTTTGCTTTTAGTCACCACTTGTCAGACATGATCGCAACAATAGCAAATTAACTTTAGGGGGAGAAAAAACCTGACAGGGCAAAGATACTTGGGCAATATTCAAATGAACCACTTAACCTTTCAGAACTAAAAGCTTCCTGCAATAATGACACATTAGTCATTAACTCAATATGTGCTTTGTTAAATATTAGACAAGAGCTCGCATTCAATTTAGCTCTCACATATACTCAGCGACAAAGAGCCATCTGTGTCAACTACAATCTCCAGGACGGGAAGTGTGCTGTGAATGGCACTCCAGCCTAGTAAAGCTCCGGTGTACAGGGAAAAATACACAACAGCCAGTACATCATGGGAGAAGGTGATCCAGAGAGGAGAATAATCCTCTTTATGGGGCTATATGCCCTCCTCAGTGCTATCCATCCTGTGCAAGCACAAAGGAAAACTGAAATAAAGAAACTTCACCTAGCCTGTGGGCAGACAAGGAAGTACAAAACCCATTCCAAAGGAGGGTATTGCCTGTGCTGTCTGCAGAGTTTCATGAACAGGTTTCACTATCTCACTCCTTTAACTGGCAGCTGCCATTCACCAGCTCACTGGATGGCACAAGCATCGTACCAGAACCAGTGCTTCTCTGAGCCCCTGAAACTCAGGGTCACTGGGGAGAAAAAGCTGAAAAGAACCATGACTTTAAAATATTTGCACAGTTAAGTGTGTGGACACAAAGGCTGCATGAATGGGACCTATACGTAAAGTGTGTTGAATTCCTTCCCAAGTCAAGGAAAAAAAGTAAGACTAGATTTATTTTCTATCAAAAACTCACTTTTGTCTTCTCATGTTCAATGCAGATAATCGCTGTGTACCTCCCCTACCTGCTGAAGTGCAGCTGATAGTTGGTAGATAATGTCAGCCAGGTTCCATGTGTTCTCCTATGTTTCACATGAGGTATAAAACATCCTGGCAGACATCTGCTGGTCACCTGATGTTAGCCCAAAGCACAATAGTAGATCCTTAAACAAAAGTTCTTCAAAATATCTAGGCTGGAATTTCATTTACTGTATCATAAAAAAAAATTCAAGATGATCTTCTGAGATATAAAACATTTCATTTCTTTGTTTTAAATGTGTGTAGTATTATTATTATCTAGATATAATATTGCTAATAATAATTTGGGTTAAAATAGGAAACATTATTTGTCTGTCATCACATGTATTCCAGTTGCTTGAAATTTTTCTTGTTTCACAAGAACTCAGAAAGTGCTTTAGACAGCTCCTGACCAAGACACAGTACAAGTGCCATCTTGTTTAGCTTTAATGATATTGCTCTGGGCAAGGTCAGGTATTTCATATTGTTCTGTCAAGAAAAGAAAACATTTAAGCAATGAGGTCTGAAAGGTTCCAGGCCTTCTGGGAATCCTCCCTGTACAGATCACTGCGGCAGAGTCTCAACAGGAACAGCTACAAAAATATGTGGCAAGAGAAACAAGCTTCTACAGCATAAATTTATTTTTTTAATTATTAGCAAGTCCTTTAGAGTAGAAGAAATGTTTTTACAATTCCTACTGAGACGTCTATAGAGGGCTTCTCATCAGCATTTGAAAATTCAGGTGATTCTTTAGCTTTACAGGTTTCTTGTTTGTAATATATATTCAAACACATAACAAAATAATTCATATTCAAGCAGCAACACAATTAAGTTTTTGCAAGGGAACGAAGTTTTACAACTAAATCCCTCTACGGTGAGCCACGATTTCTGTACATTTTCAGTTTCTGTGTGAGCTAGTTGCTCCCTTCTTTCCACGGACAGAGATAAGGTCTAGTTGGAAATTTTGGAAAGTCTAGAGAATTTTTGCAGTTGTGAATCATAGGAATCTACAGCTGATGTCTTCTACTTGCGCTGGAAGATGCCAGACAGAAACACACACATGTTAAAAACAATTGAAAACCAGCAAGAGAAGATCTGCTACAATTTGTCCTGTATTTATTACTACAAACATTTTTCTAAACTACTTCTTTAGAGTGTCTTGCCAGACACAGTGAAAAGCTGAGAATACATTAAATGCCAAAATGTAGAGCTGAACAGTTCTTGTCACAGTACATTATGATATGATGATAGTGCTTTTTCTGAATTGTTCCATTAGAAACGCCATTCTAAGGGGAAAAAAACCTGGTTAGTAGTCAAAATATTAGGAAGAATTCTTAGTAAATGATGCCTTTAAGAGTCTAGTAGAATAGCTATGAAGATTGTACACATATGGAATGAAAAAAAACCCCAATTCCAGACAGTTTTATTTTAATATGTCTTTAGCTGGGTCTAACTGAAAGACTCAATCTTCACTAGTATAGGTGAACAGAGCCAAGGGACTGAAAGATATATTTTTTAGGAATATTTATGGATTTGGACAACAATATATGGTGTTAAAGGTAACTATATCTGAGGACACATACTTATATTGAAAAATATGAGCAGGCCCCAGACTCATAATGAAAAGCTGTGGAAAGTGCAATCAATCTGACTTCAGTCATAACCATAGTGTGGCTACACAAACGGGACCTGAAACAAATGGTTTTACTCCAGCTGACAAAGGAGCACAGTGAGTTTTAAGCACTCACACCATTTCATGCCCATGAGTTATTTGGGTTATAGTGCCTGGTTTTACAGATGCACAAGTCTCCATTCCCTATTATCATAGCATATGGAATTGAATTCAGAATCACAAATACCAAAGTTCAGTAGTAAAGACAAGTCAGATCCCAACAGATCTCTCTGCTACCTGCAGACAGTCTCTCCTTCTGGGAGAAAGAAAAGCAAAGCTGTACTGTCAGAGCCAGCACAGGATGATTCTTGCTTGTAAGATATATTGCAGGGCCAAATGCCAGAGAATTTACATACATCATCCCTCTGTATCATTAATGCCTTGGCAAGCTCTCAGGGGACACTGCCAGGCACAAGGTTAAGGTCTGGGCAAGAGCTTCAGGGGTGCAAAATACTGAGACTTGGAAACTATCACGGCACTATCATGGCAGAGTCCCACCACTGTGAGATGTTGCTGGTTAGCAGAGGTGGCTGGTGTCCTACCATCAACCCTTGTTATTCAGGTTAGTTCAAGTGAGGGGAATGAATCAGAATTCTCATTCATTACTTAGGTTCTGGGTACTTTCCACATTTAACAAACCAACACCCTCCCAGCTATACACACACACACAGAGAAAGCTGTTGGTTTAATGCACGAGCAAGGAGGAGATTGTAACTCCAGAGTGCTTCCCTTCACACTCTGCCTGACTCTGTGGAGCAGAGCACCTTCCCTCCATGTCTCCCTTAGAGGCCCCAAAATCAAGTTTTTAAGGTTCACTGGCAGCTGCACAGGTACCTTTCTCACCAACTTGCTGAGAATAATTTCTCTTACTAACTCACGCTCATGTGTAAAACCTTCAGAAGGGCCTCCTTTTATCTCCTCTTATTTAATCCACAGCTCTGTACTGCTTCTCCGTCCCACTTGGCATGTGGTCTGCACTGGAATTGTTCCTGAGAACCAGTTTGAGCACTGAGTTTAGTATCCATAGAGACTCTCTGTCCAGACCCTCCTGGCTTCCTTCTGAAACTCTTGTTAAAAACTGCAGGCTGGCATTAGATTATGGCAATTATTACTGACAGATGCTTTAGATGTTAGTGCTGTAACTGCATCACCATTGCAGTGGGGAATGGCACACTGCAACGAAACCAGGAGAGCAAGGCCAGCCTTTCTCTTCAGACATAAACCATACAGACTGTGTATTCATTATCAGCAAATTTTAGCTCCTGTGGCTCTTCCTCCCTCAATCTCAGTTGAGGACTGATGAGACTGCTGACAGAATGGGACACTGCTCCCACTCAGCATGAGTGGGAGAAAAGTCCTAAGCAAGGACAAGTGAAATGTTATATCCCCCAAAAGGGTGATGTTTGGATACTCAAACTCACTAAACAATAAATAACTCAAGAACCTGGTCCAAGTTACCAGATTTGAGGTATATTTCAACAGGCTGTAGAAGCTTCCCTGTATGGCTGTGAGTCTCAGCAGCTTTAGAAATCAGGACTGGTATTGCCAGTTGCATTTAGGGTAACCAAGGTAGATCCTGTATGCTGGATGCTGGGATACAAAACTGTGGTGGTGCACAAGCCCCATCTCCATCCTCAGGCCTGCTGTCCAATCTCAGAAGCTCCTGATAAGCCCTGACTGAACCAGGAGGGAAGCATCCTTGACCATATCATTTGGACTGATATGAGGCATCCCATGGTCATACCAGGAACTCTTGTATGATAAAGGTAGGAACAACCAGAAACATCAGTTGCTCAAACAAGGCAGGAAACAGGATAAGCACTTATCCTTTGTAGCCTTGTCAAGCCACTTCCCTGAAGTGCAGTATGAATGGAGCAGTACCATTGTGAATCACAGCCTTAGAGGAATGGTACCCTCATTACTGAACTTCAGGAAAACAGCACCGGAGTTACTGACTTGGGTTATGGCCAGGATGGAAACTTGCTGGTGACCAAAGTCAATCATCTTGCGACCCTGTAAACAGTGGCCCTAAGGGAGGCCCTTTGAGGTCTGCTGGACTGCAGCAGGATGAGCCAGCACCTCCCTTAATGCTCACAAACCCTCAAGTTTGCAATACTCAAAGAACCATCTTGGACAATAAGGCCCACGCTGATATCCCACACACACATCTCCTTGCTCCTCAAGGTGCAACCTCTGCCTATTAGGAAACACAAAGCGATTTGATGTATTTCACTGAATCCAAGGGGGATTTCTGGTAGGTACCTTTATATCCCAAAAAATAGGTATACACACCATTTTACCCATGTGCATGTGAATCGACTATAGTATGAATGTTATTATCTCAAATCTATAGCTAAATCATTGTTACAATTGTAGTGAACCCTATTGAATCACTTTGTAAATGTTAAAATACTCAATGATTAAGTGCTGCTAAAGCCTTTTACAATCTTATATTTGCACGCATGTCCTTGGCACCCTTACCCCTTTTGCATTCCTTGTTTCCATGTAAATCATTCCAAATTGCTTCTAACTTGATCTTCCTTTGGATGCTTCATTTAGTAAATAATAGAGTAAACCTTGCCATTAAGCTCTGTTAAGTCATATTTTCACAAATTTATATTAAACACTGCTTTTGCCAATACCTTTAACAGTGTTTCTTTAGTGGCCAAGTCACTCATTTATGAGAAAAAATTACCACAGTAAACTCAAATAGGCACGAAGGAGTATTTCAAGCAACGTTTCCCACAGCTTTGTAATGCATTTCTGAGCTGCTCAGAGGTGGTAACCAGCAATAGCTGCCCCAAACAGGGACCTGCCTCCCCTCCCTGCACCGACTCTTCCAGGAAACCTGTCCAGGACCAGACCCTGGCTGCAGGGCAGCTCCATGGCCAGGAGGTTTGGTGGGTGACTTACACAATGGCCTGCTGGAGGAAACTAAGCTTATCTGTGTACATAACTACATACACTTGCACAAGACATTTGGAAAGGATTTTGGTTTTAGCTTGGGACATTCCTGTCAGTCCTCAAATCAAAACATTTACTCTTAAAATATGTTTTTTAACTTCAGCTTAAATATGCACTTTGTATTTCATCAATGCATGCTCAACACATATGCAAGGTTTCGTATTTGCTTTTATATATATATATGCACATATGCACCTATTTGTAACTATATAATTATCACTCAATGACTGATTCCTACAGGGCAACAAAATAGGCATTATGTGGTTGTCTCATGTCATTGCAACAAAGTTCTTATAAATTTGGGGAGGGAAAGGAGGGGGGAAAGGAGAGGGAAGAGAGAAACTGAGTGTGAACATTTTTATTGGGAGGGGATTGAAGGCATTTAAGGGACCTTTACAAAAATCACATTTAAGAGACCTCTCGTTCATCTTGCAAATAGTAGAAGAGCTTGCAGGAAATGATAATTATCTCCTACTACCACTTGCTGGTACACTATAAAATATTCTTTTAAAATATCTAATGCGTTGAGGTGTGTCAAGTAGCTTTTTCACCACATGATGTGTGATAAACAGGATATCTCTCGTAATCAGAAATCTAAAGCACACGGGATGTAAAGATTAAAAGAGCAGTGTTTTTCCTTAAATGAATGTAATCAATGCGCTTATTAGTTTTCTGCGGCAGAAGGAGGGAGTGGGTGGGTGTTTCAGAGTTGGCACATGTCTATTTGGCAACAGTGAATAGCCTGAGTGTTTATAGAGAGAGCTCTGTGGAATCCCTAGATTCTGCAGATTTTCTTACCAATTTTGTCTCAGATAATTAAGGATTTTAAATAATAAAAGCAAAAGTTAAAGAGGAAGTATGAGCTCCAGCTGGATCAAATAAAAAATAATAAAAAAGAAAAGAGTTTTTAAATTCTCAATATTGCCTTAAAACTAAAAATCAGCAGCACTAAGGCACAATTTGGCTCTTAAAAGTAACTATGGAAAACTGGCACCTGCTTCCTCAACAGATCTACTCCCTGGGTGTATCCAGAGATATATCTTCTTAAACTACTGATTAAAAAAAGTTTCTACAGCTGTTGGACGTGCAAGATACAACCCATAAATGGGACAGGACTGAGCAGGAGACTTTCTGGTCCAGACCTAGCTGAACTGTGTCACTGTACTGACACTGCAAGCAACAACCCCAATGTCTTGAAATCCCATCCTCTCCTGCAAATAATGATAAAATGTTACAGCAATCTTAAAATAAAAAACATATGTAAGTTTGCATAAAATGTAGACAAATTGCTCTTTGGTCATGACTAGGAATAACTGTGGCAGATGTCCAACTGGAACAAAGCTTCCATTTCCCTCCTGGTGAACAGGACCACTGAGGCTTAGGCACAGCGAGTACACCACCCATGGAAGGAAACCTCTTGCTGCAACAAACTGGCAATAACAGTGTTATCATCTCTTTCATGCATGCACACGAGAGCCAGCTCGGCCACTACTGCGGCCACCAAGGAGGAGGTGAAGATACAGAGAAACCATATAATTCAGTTTGGAGGAATGATATGCTGCCACTCCAAAACAGCGGTCATTCCTGGTACCTCTCCAGATAGTCCCAAACTCTTGTTGAACTGAGCCCTTGGGGGTCTGGTGGCCAACCTAGAGTAATTATAAGAGTTAGAACTATTCTCTGAGAGCAGCATCTCCAGTGCCGTCAGAAACAACTTGGCTCAGGACACAGCATGAGGGCTGGCAGCATGAGCTGCAAGCTGCCTGCAAGCACCATGAGGATGGACAGAGAGGATCACAGTGATTGGCATTAGTACACTCTTATTTGGATTCTCGACAGAAAGCTTGGACACTGTCATGAGCCAAACAGACCTACAGTGCCATTCCCACTGTTTGAGTGTTACTGAATTCATGCAGCTCATGGTCAGACCATAAGCAATTCCTCTGTAGTCACACACAAACCCTGGAAAGCAGCAGGAGCTGAACTATGTGCTAGCCCAGCACTGTAACAGCTTCTTAACCGCAATTTTATTCTGAATTGTTCTAGTCTTTATAGCTATATGGCTTCCCTAGTCATGACTATAGCATAGTTGTCAAATTAGCTCAAGGAATCATTAATTAATTTTTTTAATCAGAAAGAATAAACTATATTCTCTAGTTCTAATACATATGACATATGTGTATATAATACTAGGATGTATATGTGTGTGTGTGAGCACATGCATATAATACACTGATCAAATACTACTTTATTACAAAATGTTAATGTCTAGTTGACCACAGCATGTTTCCCACTTGTACTGTAATTAAAAGAGACTGAAACTTTCAGATAATGTATTATTTTGCCAGGTATATGAAATTAAATCTAAGTAGCACTATCAGCAATTAATAGGGAAAAATCTCTATATTGTAGAGATGTTATATGTTGTTTTATCCAGTCAGATGATATTCAATTAAAAAAATAAAATAAAAAGCAACTACTAGGTGCACTTTGCCATTTTTTGGTTTTAAAATTTTATATTCAAAAGTTACACTGAGCCACTAAACTGTACAACACCACCATGCCCTATGTGCAGTCATAATTCCCATATTACAGCTGTGCTGGACTGCCATTGAGGAGGCTCCTTCTCTCCTGTGAAGCCAGCTCCTCCTCAGTGTCTGGCACCCTCCTTCTACCCCCCAAATAAAGAAAGACTATTTGCTTTTATACTCTCTCCAAGAGCCACTTCCATGCACTGATATCAGATCCAACACCCAATGCCACTTTAAAACAATCTTTACTTTAAGGGCATTACACTGAGGCCTCTTCCCCTTTTGGGGCATTCTCCCACCTGGGGAAACACCTGCAGGAATCCAACAAGGGACACACAAAATGTCTGGCAAAGCTTGAAGCTCTCTCACGGTGTTGAGTGCTTAATGCTGTGCTGAAACGGGTAGTTTGCCAGCTTTTGGCCTCACCAGACCTTTTGGATTAACAGCTGCAGAGGGTGGAGAAGCTTTTTGTCTTAGAATAAGTCTATCTGGTGGGAGGGAGAGGGAGAAGCACCAAACCTCCACCCCATTTGCTCTCTAGTGAACTGGAAAATCTGAAGAAGCCATGGTGGGAGTGCAAGCCACAAACCACACTGTGCCATATGCATTGATGGGAGGAAAAATATTGGATCTGAAATCATTAAAAGCATAAGGGCCTGATAGAAAGGGCCATGAAGTCCATAAGGTTTTCACAGGCTTTCGATCAGGTCCTGTGTAGCACACAGCGGGATATTATCCATCGGTAATACCTGAACAAATGCCATCTGAAAGAGTCAGGCTGAGGAAAGATATGTTTACTTATCCTGAGGTGTGAGGTACAGCTGAAGCCCCATCCTGCATCCTTTCTCAGTACACACAGTATCTGGATAAAATATTCTAAATTGCATCCTTCAAAGCACTTTCCCAATCATTCAGCTTTGGCAGTGACCATTTTCCAGCGAGATGCTGATTCCATGACCATCTATTATAAATAATGGCCACGCATAGAACTGTGTAGGTGAGGCACATTAATGCTGATACTGCTCTGTGATGGGGGCATGTGAAGCTGCTTCTATGGGAAAGTCCCTCCTCCCCTGCTACTTTGATTTTTCTGTTCCTATACTTGATGACTAGCAATAAAAATGGGTAAACAGAGATCCATGGGAAATGAAACTACATCTGCAGAACACTCAGAGCCAAAATACACAAGGTGGATAATTTGCATGCTGCATGTAAAAAGTAGTTATGCAGCTTTCTTCCTACTCTTTACATCTCCATAAAACATAATAATGGATTTCTAATTATACATCCAAATAATAGGCAAGCTGCAAGATGCTGGGGGAAAATTGGAAAGGGGGAAAGAAACTAACCAAAGGTACAGATGTAACGAGAGTAGTGACATTTCTATAGAGACACTTTAATGGTTGTTAAGTAGTCATTTTCAAACAGAAATTTTTAAGTGTTCTAATAGGAGTTTTCATTTTCAGACAATTTGCTACACAGTTAAGTGATGTCAGACTACAAGCTGCAATCTACTACAATGACCAAAAGAGAAGCTGTTTTCACACCCATCACAATATAAAATTGATTCCTAAATTGGCTTTCTACAAAAGAAACCAATCAGATTTATGCCAAATTCAGGCAATGGATGAAGTCTCAACTTCTGATGTTAAACATCTGATAAACTTTATGCTAATGTAGAGTGCTGTATTTAAGTTCTTTAAGGTAAAAACAAACTCAGGATGGATGATCAAACACAGCCAGTGTTCCCTTTTCATTGGCAAATAAAATCAGCTGCCTTGCTCTAGGGAAAGGCACATCCTATGCCCAGACACAATTAGAGGTCCGGCCAATGACTCCTCCTCCCCATGGCAAAGCCCTTTCCAAACTTTATCCTGCCAACCTGAGGGCAGCTCAGCTGACTGTCTCCTACTTGCCTGCTGCCAGGTGTGTTGGTGGGGGAGATCTGGAACCCCATCCATCAGGAACGAAAGGTGACATCCCAAATGTTTGAAGCACTAGACACCATCACCACATCAGTCAGTGCCACAGTTTCCACACTGAACAGCAATTCACCACCTGGGCTGCTCCCCTCCTAGGGCTTCCCCAGCCTTCAGCAAACAGCAGGGTTGGCTTGGTGCTCTTGGAAGTTCAATTGCCCTTGATTGTGCTGCTGCTCTGGGTTTTCTGCCTCCTGTCTCATTTTTGTTTTGTACCTTGGGATATGTCCAAGGGGCAGTGTTTTGCATGTTCCTGGTCTGAGGCATAAGTCTTCCAAAGGGTAATGTCTATGCTTCGCACATTTAGCCTGTCAATAACGGCTCCATCAGCACACCTGATGCGCACAGCTATCCGTGATGAATTAAGAGATTACCCAGAAATCTGGCTCTTCAAGAAACAAATGCTTGTCTAATGAAATTTTCTAAATATCGTTTTCCTTCTCATTTTGCTTTAGTGAAATAAAATCATTAAGGATTCTTTGTAACTTGAGTACAAATGAGTCCTTCAGCCTTGGAAGCGTGCCCTTAGAGAAGAAAATAATCTGCCTGTTTGCTTAACCTCTGAAATTAAATGGAGTTCAGAGGTAATGTTGGGGGGATTTAAATCTTGAAGTGACTTTCTCACAGGGAAAGAAACTCTGTGATGAAAGCTAACTGTTAAACCTGTGTATCTCATCAGCTTTCCTAGCAGAAGCAATAGCTACCAAGAGCTGTCTCAGGTGAAAGATGCAGGAGGGACCCCCATGGCCTTGGCTCAAAAATATGAAAGAGATGTCAGCACTCATGCCAGGATCTCACTAAAGAACATGTTTTTAATTCTTAAGAATTTAATGCAGTTGAGTGAGGAGAAAACCTTTCTATCTTGCAGGTGATATAATCTGGGGTGAACTTTAGCTAAATAACAGATCCTAGATGTCTATTATATGAGCAGGGGCAGCCCTTGCTTCAGCAATGCTGGGGTCCTCCCCACAAGAAGGTGACAGACTCTGCGAGATCTTTCTGAGTCTCACTTCCCTCTGTANGAGGAAATCTTCCTCCTGTCTTATATACACCTGATTACGTGAAGGAATGGTGTGGAATACTTCCTTAGTTACAACCTTGCTACCAAGGAAGGCCTGAACCAAACCCAAGAAAACTAAACCACCACACCCTCTAACAGTAAACCAAGCCTGGCAGTGCAATGTACCACAGCAGCAGTTGCCTGGGGGGTTTCCTTAGCTGTCCCCAAAGTTACTTAGTGAGATGGGAATATCCAACCCAGGTGGAACATGAAAGGAAAGGTGACACATGGCAGAAAGGTGGAAGATTCCAGCAGTCCAGCTGCCCTATGATTTTGTATGTGAGCTGAGCAGGGAGGATACTGTGCAACCATAAGCTTGCATTCTTTTGCAATGAAGCTGAAGGAAGCGGGTATTTTGTCTCATGGTACTGTCAGTATTCACGTCACAGCCTTCTTGGGCATTGCTGTTCCTGCCTGTAAGACCTCACTGGGGATTTTGCTGGCTAACCTCACACTTGCAGAGATGGGCATGTGCTGCTTAGGCCAAGTGTGAAAAGAGGTTAATAAGACAGAGACACAACAAGGTCCTTTACAAATCAATGACCTCTTCCTTCTGTTATGCAGTCTGTAAGAATATTCTTATAATTTCATTGTTGACAATGGATGATGTATAATCACTTTTGCTTTGTAAAATATTTTCCTCTAAAACCTCTGCTATGTTATATGAACCCAACTTTAAACAAACAAAAACACCCTGTTGATATCTCCACCATTGCAAAAGCATTACAGTTGCCACTGCCCATCTGTGATCCAACATGCAAGGAATAAGGTATATATGGCCAGAGTTTTAGAGGTACCACCAACCTGAATCCTGAAAGGCTACTCTAGGACTTGAAATAAGAACTGTCCCAAGACATGCAAGATTTTTTTTTAAATAATTTCTGCCCTGGTACCACTAGTGCAATCATTTTTATCTTAACGTTACCATCTCCTATGAGAAACAGCAATTATTAAGGTAAAGTACAACCAGGCAATCAGGAAGGTATTGGGATCATTCCTGGAACAAAGAATTTGCTTTTCTTGATCCCAGAGACAAACCACCATTTTCAGAAGAAAGTGTTAGTGCTACTATCCTGCTGATCATCTGTCAGTCTGAAATTGCTTCTGTGATGTACTATTCTGCTCAGGACTTGTGGAAGCACATACCACTCACTCTGCTTACATTATTTATGATGTCAGTAGCATCAACATCTGAATATGACATTTATTAAAATGATGAAGAAATAGTCAGGACACATCTTGAATGCCTTAAAGATTCAGTGTATTGAAACACAGACCTCCTCTATGGAACATTCGAGGCTTTTCTCTTTCAAAATGAGCATGTTCCCATCAGAGCAGGGGAGTATCCATTACTGCTGACATGGCTGGTAGAAAAACTTCAGAAAGACTTCAATATTCAGTTACTTAATACTGAAAACTAACAGCAAAGGTGGTTTCTGACACAGTGTTTGAGGGTACATGCTAGGCACTGTGAAGTCTAAAACCATGACTGCCCATTTGTTTGCATGTTTTGTTCTGCTCCCACACTGTTTTGTTTATGTGGGCAGGTACATGGGCAGTGATTTATGTTTACATGTTCGGCTGGGCATTTAATAAGTTACTGCAACTTATATCCACTGGGTGCTAGCACAGCATAAAAAATAAATTTGCTTCCAATTCTAGACCATAAATTTTTATCTATATAAAATATCACACAATACTGGGAAAATTAATTTCAATATTTACAAGGATTTTATGAAATTGTACAGATAAAATGCAGTTTCAAACCCAAATCTCTCTCCCCTTAGCCAAAACTGATTCTGGCTTTTTATCTAAATAATTAAATTTATTGTGTTGTGTATGTTTAGCATGATATTGCTAACGGTAGGTTTATGTTGGACATAAGGCAGAAATTCTATACAGTGAGGGTAGGGAGACATGGGAACAGGTTGCCCCAAAAAGCTGTGCCTGCCCCATACCTGACAGTGTTCAAGGCCAGGTTGGATGGGGCTTCGAGCAATTTGGTCTAGTGGAAGGTACCCCTACCCATTGCAGCGGTGGTGGAACTAGATGATCTTTGAAGGTCCCTTCCAACACAAACCATTCTGAGATTTTTGATGACTGGAACTATGCTACAGTACCATTTCCAAGTTTCACACATCAGCTGGCATTTCTTAGCACAAAATTGCAATGTTAATTTGAAGGGATTACTTATTCACTAAAATTAGTTTGCTGAAAACTATTATTATTTCTCAGTAAAACTTTTTTCTCTTATCAGGAGAAAAAAGAAATTCTGGAAAGACAATCCGATCCTACCCTTTTCAGACCAAGCAGATTTATTTTCAGATGCATCTGTTGTTATCAAATCACTGTTTATGAGGACGAATCTCTCTTTTCCAAGCATCACATCCCACTTCTGGCAACAGCTCTTTCCATTCGGTTGCGAACTGCGCCATCTCGTGGCAACGCCGCCGCTCTCACACACACCAGGGACACACTGGAGCTTCACCCTCTCACTGACCGGCTCCCACACCAAAGAAACGGGACCAAAAGGACCAGAAATCCATGGCATAGATGTATTCCATTTGTCTTAGAGGAAATTTTTGTATCTTAACTCAAAGAAAAAACATCAATGTGGTGGAGGAAAAAAAACCAGACAACTAAGAGCCTGGATGAATCACAACATACATAGCCCAGAAAGCATGGAAGGGTTAGTTCTTTTTACCACATTCAGTAAAAAATTTCATGTTTATGGTATGAGCACCTGTCACATTCAGGACACTAAATTCTGAACTGTTTTTGGCAAGGTAAGTTGGTCCACACTGTTCAAGTGAGACCTGAAAAACAAGCCTGGCTCTGACACAGAAGGCAGGTGTTCAGGACTGCTTCTCCCAATAACCTTGGGAATGCAAGGGAATTACAGGAATGGGAAGTTAAAAGCGATTATTCAAACTGATGAACTGATTCTACTACTGTGCTGCTGTCACAAATGACAATTAACAACCCCAATAAATTTCTTTATGTGGCTCTCCTATACAGTTCTTGTTCTAATGAAACTGTAAAGACAAAGCTGATCAAAAGGTGAGTACCATTTTTTTCACTTAACACTAAATAAATAGCCCTTCTTAATAAACTAAACTACTAAATGTTCACATGTACTGCAGATGACTGAGAGGAAGTTCATACAAGTGAAAAATGGGAAAAAAAAAACAAACAACAGACAATTCTGTTTCAGAGGTCTTTTTCTTTTTAAAATGTTTTTCTCTTTTAACTCCATTTCAGATTTAGTTGGAAGCCAAGCAAGTGACATGGCTGCACATCATTAACTAGTATTTCTTGGAATTTCCTAAAACTTTATGATAAATTCTGAAACCTTGCCTCAATTTTTTTGTGGACCCAAACATCAAAGACCATGCCCATTCTTTTTTTTAAAGGAAAAACATTAGTAATTCCTTTAAAGCTTGATAAAAGACTTTCCATATTTTAAGTGCTGATATGCTCTTGCATGCACAGCTTTTTGCCTAATAATGAGGCACGAAAATTAATACAGCCAAACTGATCAATTCTCATTTGAGAAGATATTAAGATAAAAATTCTACTATTTAATCTCCTTCAGAATCTTCTTCAGCTAGCATCTTCAATTCCATGTGCTTATGTACATTTTATTATGTGATCATGTTGAAAGAATCCTTAGGTACCTGTTCCAGAATGGATGGATGTTTTTATTATGAGTCACAACTTCTATTGATACCTAATATAATTATTTTGCTACAGACAAGCAATTCAGACTCAAATTAACAGAAATGCTAATTAAGCCATTCTGTATTTGCTTTAGTGTAAAAAGTGTCTCATGTAACCCCTATTTGTTTTTCAAAGGGACAGGTGAACTGCCTCAGCTCTTGAATTAAGAAACAGAATCTTCTGGGTTGGAAAGGACCCCTAAAATCAGAGTCTAACCATTAATCCAGCACTGCCAATTCCACCACTAAACCACATCCCCAACTGCCATATCTATGTGTCTTGTAAATACCTCCAGAGATGAAGACTTCACCACTTCCTTGGGCAGTCTGTTCCAGTGCTTGACAACCCTTTCAGTGAAGAAATTTTTCCTAATATCCAATCTAAACCTTCTCTGGTACAACTTGAGGCTGTTTCCTCTCATCCCATCACTTGACACTTTGGAAAAGAGACCAACACCCACCTTGCTTCAGCATCCTTCCAGGTAATTTTAGAGTTGTGTGCTTTCACTGAGATAAACTACCTCAGCAATGAGAAATCTTGTCCAAGTTTACAGAGTATTCTCATGAAACAAGAGTTAAAAAGAAGTACAGAGTGGCTTTGGGGAGTAAGGAATCACAAACACATCAGTAAAAGATGCATACCCAGTTTCTCACCTTCTCTGTTTTACTCAGCTCATGAGCTCTACTTACTTGCTGCACCCTCCTGAACACTGCTTGGGAAAATAGCAACCCATACAGATCCCTCATAGCTGCTTATTCTGCTGGCACCTTTTTTGACCTCTGAGGTGTTAAGTTTTTGGTATGACGTACAGCATGTTAGAAGCAGAACAGGTACTCTAGCACTTAAAAAAAAATCTGAACTTCAAAGGATTGAAGTCTCCTAAATTGACAGTGCCCTGTTGTTAAAATGACTAAGTTTAATTTTTTTTTCTGCTTGCTCTTGATGAGATGAACTTTATCCTCATTTCTGCTGTAGCCCAGTTCCTACAGGACACATGAAGGATATGCTCTTTCTTGAAAGTATTTGACCGCTGTCCCAGGAAGGAACCTGGCAACAAACCAAAACCTTAAGCTTTTGGATGAGTGTTGTAACCACTAATCTATTTTAGAAGGCTACAATTATAGATGGGAGGTGGGCAGCACTGTCATCACCTCCTGCTTCTGATTTTAAAAAAGAAGAGTTATGACTGTATTTGGCAAAGAGTCCAATGCTATCTTTGTGCATTAGCCATATTCGGAACACGCATCCTCAATCAGACCCCTGGAGATTTAAGGGGTGGAGAAGAGTATTCTAAAAGATTAACTTCAGCCTAATCCCTCCAGCTCTTTCTGCATTTGGGGGAAGAACAGAAAAAGTGACTCCTCCAGAGGGTGATTCAGAGCATCTAAATTTAGGTACTTGCTCTGAATCACTCCCTACTTAACCTAGGGAAGCATCCGGGAGAAAACTGATTCCACAGGCAAAGGTTATCCCCTGTGACTGTTCCCCTCTCAACATCCCCTCAATTGTCAGTACCATTCTCACTAGCTTCTCAAATCCAGCATAATTTAGGTGGGAAGTTGTCACTTATCCTCAGATACCTGTGAGGCAGAAAGGGAGGCATGTCAAAGATGTCCAAATACCTGGTTAGGAGCTGCCTAATTTCAGAATTTAGATCGGTAAGTCATTAAACAAATACACTGATTTTTAGAAGTTATAGTCCACCAACAGTTCCATATATCGTTATTGACTTTCGTGGAGCTAAGATGTAAAGTTGGCACCCAGGTTACTATGTTAGATTTAGCAATCTGGCAAATCACACCATGTTTTTCCAGAATTTTAAATAAATTTAAAAAGCAAAAAGCAACTTTCTTTTAACAGGAAAAACCAGTGAGTGTAATGGAAAAAAGTCTTTATTACTAAATATATTTATACAATAGTTTTAAATGATAAGTCAGTATGTTTTGAAATTTTGGTAGCACTCTCTCAATCTTTAAATAACCCGACTTAACGCTTTTTCCAGGTGAATTTCCGTCTGGCTCCCTCTTGACCAGGCTTTTTTCGTTCCTTCACACGTGGGTCAACTGTTAGTAATCCAGCTACAAAACACAGAAAAGCACCCGTTTATTTACTGTTACTAGTTAATACTACAGGTATACTAAATGTGGTGTAGATGATTCAAGGCAGCCAATAACTGTGACTTTCACTAACAGTATGAACAGTAACACCTAGAAGGATAAAGGTACAGTATAAAAACACACTGAAAGAAGTGTCATCATATCCTCTAACATTTTTTTTCTTTACTTACAAAACTTTCTCCACATTTTCCTTTACAAACCACTAAAAACCACATCATTTTATATCTATTCATAGTGCTAAATCGTTTGGAGACCACTGCTCTAAAGTACTAATGCAGTCCTTTACTAAAATATTTTTGAGAATGCACTCCAAATATATCTGTATTATTCATTTGTAAATTAAACACATCACAAACTAAGATTTTCTTACTGAATCCAAATGGATCAGGTGGGGTGAACACACTCCACTTCAGAGTCCACTGCCTTGGTGTTTCCAAAGGTATATTTGGCAATATCCAAAATATGTTCAGAATTATGCTCATACAAGCTCCTTACAATGTTTGTTTACAAAAGTATTCCTAGCAAGTCATACTTGTCAATACCGAAAAGGTATAGTCAAAGAAACTTGTTGGAAAGATCGTAGCATGAAGATAGCTTTGGTTCCATGGATGACAAAAGAATGAAAAAAATCACAGCTGTTCTGCCAGCAACACAGGCAGGTGTACTACTGCTCCTGAAAAACTATAGGTAAAAGCTCCATGTTCGTAACTCTGTATCTGCTGAAACAGTATGGCATCTCGTCACTGAGATGCATCAAATACTGCAGTTACCTAAATAAATTCTATCTTATCCTATGTAACTTGTAAACACTAAATAATGCAAGAGCGGAAAGAAGCTCCTTCAGTTTGGCTAGTTGCATGCAATATGTTTATCCTCATTACTTTCTCTTCAAAACAAACCCTCCAGCATTTATGTTCGAGAAGAAAACTTTTCTAAACATGAACAAGATGTGACTAGCCAAGCAAAAGAAAATACAATCTTAGTACCTTACAGCTTACTAATACCTGATCCAGTTTTATTTATTAGGGAATACACATTCATGTTTTGTGATTCTATGTTGAGGCAATATAAGCTGGTTAATAGACCTAAAAGAGGTCACGAATAGATGGAAAGATGCTTGAGAAGTCATTCAAAATGTACACAAAGGATGCTAGGAAACAAGTGAAAACAATCTATAAATAAATGCAGATCCCTTTCATATATACAAGGTTTCACTGGGATTATTTACTCAGATCTGATCCTTAATGATTCTTGTATTAATTCTGTTAATTACCAGAGACACACTAAGAAACATTGAAATAATTTCAACTCCTACCTTGCCTCATGAATTCCACCTCCTTTTCTGTCACAAAACTCCTTAAGGCTTTTGCACAGGCTAAACGTATTGCTCCAGCTTGTGCAGATCTTCCTCCACCAGAGACTGTGCAAACTGTATCATGTTTTCCAATTCTGTCAAGAAACTGGAAAGGGAATAACAACTGTTCCCTGGGGGGAAAAAAGAAAAATTAAATAAATAATAAAATATATTCATGTACATTAAGTTATGTGTTATGCACATTTCTTACCACAGTATATACAAAAACAGTTTACTTTCAGGCATTCATATCTCATTCAAATCAATAGGAAATTAGCAGCTAGAAGCGCATTCCAACTGCCAGCGGTAAGTATTTTAAGCTCAGTTCTACAATTACTTTTACTCCACTACTTATCTATAGATGCCAAGACCAGTCTGCTCTGAATATTGAAACTGAGAACCATTCCTTCTATCCTTGGCCTTAAAAACCACAATACAAAATAAAAATCATGTAAGGGATAGAAATCTTATGTCAGCCTTGTGAGAAGTCTTTTCGGTATCAGACTGTGCACATCCTCCAAAATCTGAAGCTTAACATGAAGTGTCTCACCTTTTTTGCTTCTACTATGTTACTGTATGCCAGAGTAATTACACATGCAATACAATTTGCAAATCTCTCAGGAAACACTTCATGTTCATTATTTATTTTTAAAATAAACTGCAAGCCCTTTCTAAGGGACTAAAATTTGAACTATTCCAGCAGTCTGTGCTCTTGACTTTTGCGCCCCTTCAGAAAGGGAGAGACATGAAACAAAACAAGGCTTACCTATCAGTTCTTAAACTCCTGAAAATTAGGAGACAATGGAAGACTCATTTTCATAAAACATATAGTTATACAGAAACAAGAACACAGAATCAACTCAATGGAACACAGCACCAATACATTATTTCATGGCATTACTTTTGCTAGAATAATTTAAATACAGTAAGAACACAGCATTTCATAGTGCCCTCACCTGTCCTGCAGCACTGGGAAGTAATGTAAAATGTCTTTTCCATTCACTGTCATTTTTCCAGTCCCATTATCATAAACTATTGCTGTAGCACTTGCAGTTTTTCTTCTACCTTAAAGGAATTAAACCCAGACTGTTATGAGGCTTCAGTATTCTACAGAACTTTAAATGCTCAAGTAGTTAAGCAAATCTCAACACTTTCATACAGTGTAAGCAGTTTGGTTTTGCAGGCTGAGATACAAAAACGGCAAACAAAGAACAACTATCTTTTAAAACATTTTAATCAATGTTTTTTAAGTGGGGGAGAAGTGTGTTGGGAGGAGATAGAGATAACACTTTACCTCCCCTAACTTCAGTGGATCAGGACACTTTCCGGTCCCGAAGTGATGTCGCAGTAGATGAAAATACACAGTTTGTTAACTACTAAATTTAAGATTTAAGAATATTCACATGGTAAAGATTAACACTTTAGTTACACTGGTATAAGCAATAACTACAGAGCATTAATGCAGTTTTCTCAGAAATTACTACTTACTGTTACTTCTCTTTAAGTGCAATAGTTTCAAGCTAAAGCCTAAAACCAATCTCATTTAGCACACAGGAAGCAATCATTCTGATAAAAGAATTATGAAAGAAGTAAGACATTTTTCTTATTTGGGGGCTTATGGGACACAAACAAGACTGCTTTGAACTTATTAAAGCTGGTAGCTTTTCTTAAATAACATGAGTTGCTGCTTATCAAACTTCAGCAACCACTATTCTGAAGATACTACTGAAAACAGTGTGAATTAAATCACAGTCTGGTAATCTCACATCTTTGTTGTCATATAATCTTGAAGACAACTAAGGTAGAGTGGAGGTCTCTAGTCATTTTGCTCCTAAAATTCTCTGTGACCTTTGCTCTTATTATCATCTAGTGCCTGCTTTTTAAGAATACAAGTAATCTCTTAAGATTTCTTTTAAATGCACAGCATAAAGTGTGTACATACATGGTTTGTGCAGATAGTCTTCAGTCTTTCCTACACATATTGTTGCTACATAATTTTTTCTACGTAATCACTCGTATCATATACCACATCATTCTTCAACTATGTGCCCCTCCACTGAAAACATAAGCAGCCTGTGTTTAGAAGTTACAGAGACCTTCAAAGCTTTCCTCTATCATCCCCTCCATTTCCAGCAACGACCAACACCCCAATATCCATACCAATGTCCCACAATGTTTTGGAATTCCCTCTTTGTATTTCCCTAGGCTGTTTGTAAATATCCAAATACTTTGTTATTTATTCTTTGCGTTTTGAAAATTCTCCTTTGCTAGACTGCCTACAAAAATCATGATAAAGGTTACCAAGTGGTCTTCTATATTAAGCAACAATACTGTTATATCTATGGAATTCTTCATAAGTGTTTGTGCTCCCTCAGTCCTCTGCCCTTTATGTTCAACAGTCAGCTCTTGGCAAAAGTGAAAGTCCTTTTGACTCTACAACATGTAACACAACAGGCTACCTACAGAGGTACCATGTACAGGAACACAGGTGAAACAAGTAGATAGAATCTCAGTCAAAAATTTCCACACTGTTACCAGACCATGTCACAACTCGGTATGCCACAACTATACATGCAGCATAGGCATATAAAATGAAGTAGTGACACTTTCAGCAATGTTGTACGTACTATAAACCAAGCAATGTGAAGCAGAAAAAAAATCTGCACCATTACCAGTCAACTTGAAATTATTACCTTCACCAGTGCTGAAGGCTACTCCTCGTTCATCATGCTGCAAGGGCTCAATAAGTACCTTCTGCATCTGCACAGGAACTTCTTTGGAAAACTTCTGTATATACTTCTCCTCAATGTCATTACATGGCAATGCCACCAATTTTTGTAAGAGTTGAATAAATCTTGAATACTGTAAGACAATAAGACTTCAGTAAAGGATGCAAATGTAATTGCATTTGCTAAAACTTTCTATTTTTATGTAACGGATCTTTCCTACTTCACTTTTATTGATGATTTCTGACAAGATGACACTTTTGCACCTACATGCTGATTTAAGAACAGCATGCAGTTGCATCATTTTCTGTGTGACTAAAGACACTTAGTTCTTTCTTCAGGCAACAGTGAAACTTTAATTCAAAGAATAACCAACACCTTTGCAATAAGGATCATTGTATTAGAATGAAGTTCATCTGACTTTTAAAAAGAAAACACTGGGGAGGGTGTCATAATTATTTTATTATTGTTTTATTAAAATGGCAAAAGGAAGAGATTTTCACCTGATTTTCAGGAAGTCAGCATATTCCCTTACTTGGAAATTTTATTTCACTCAACTGAACCTCATAAATGATTATATTTCATAACATATACAGAAAAAGCCTATCTATCTATTTTGGCTGTTCAAGCTGAGTTACTTTAATGTTTATGATTTCCTTTAAAACCGAACAATCAAGCTATTTAAAAATTCAAGAGATACTTGACTTAAAGGGCAACCTCTTGAAATAAATTATCCTTTGCTACTGTGTGGTTCTCCTTCCCCCTCACGCCTCCCTCCGAATTTCTTCAACATGTGATTAAAGAGTACACACCACTGTGTTAACCCATTTGTGCTAAAAGCTGGGATGTCCTGTTATGAAGTGTTACTGGCAGGAGCACCAGACAGCTGTCACTGGATATAAAGGTATGATACCATCTAAGATGGATTGTTCATATACATGTCATAACCTAATTTTCAAAGTTTTTTTTTTACTTACAAGTAATTATTAAAAGTACTTTTTCTTCTCTCTTGTACCAGAGTCTTCTGCATAAAATTACTACTTTTCTTGTAACTTAACAATAGGCCTTGGAACTCTGACATCTCTTGAAAACTACTTCTGTCTAACTATATAACACAGACGTGGTAAAGCCTTTGGAGAGTGCAAAGAAAAATAAAAACCAATAGCTCTGATTTTAATAATGCAAATACCACAGAAAATTTCAATGCAGTGCTAAAATATAAGCATTTGAGCAGGTAAGACTGGCAGCTTATCCTGAGACATTTCAAATACATTTAAACAATGTTTGTTCCCATAGCCTGATGCTTTGTGGTTTTACATGTGAGAGGCCAGTATGTAAAAAAGTTTGGTATTGGTTTTTGCTTAGTTGCTTGGGGTTTTTCTAAGTTTATTGCAATCCACTTTTAGAGATGCTTTTACAGTTCGAAACTTTTAGTTTAGAACGTACTAAAAACAAGCAGTGAAGAACACCAAACTGTTTGGCTGTAGGACTAGACCTGGCACTCTGAGAGGAAAGTCATTCCAAATGCAGGACCTACTGAAAACACTGAAGTCATAATGGCTTCTACTGTGAGCAAGATAGAGAAAGTCTCCTGGGTACTACCAGGATGGATAATTTACAACAGCTACTTCTAACTTATGCTTATGGACCACAATCAGCTCAAGACCTTTTCACATCCCCCACAGACAAGGAAGCCATCACATGCTACTGCTCTAGATGACAAGTGAGCAAAGGGCATGTTTGCTGCTGTTTTGCTATTTTTTCAATGAAGCTGTCCACAGGACAGAAGAGATTGAAGACCACTGCTTCTATGTGAGAAAACACTTGGGATGTTCACACAAATTGAGTTATATTTTCTGGTACTGTCATATTCAAGCTTAAGCTTCCAAAAGAAAACTAAGCTGGCCACACAGACTGAACCTGCTATTACAAACTCTAATGCTCTTCAGGAGCCTGTGGGGAAAAGCTCTGAAGGGGGGGAAAAAAGTGTATGACTATTAATATGAATAGTCTTATTCCCACAGATAAATGTAAAGGACTCCAAACCTAGAGTGATACAGTTTGCAGGGGAAACTGCAAAAGCCTCCTCTCTCCCACCACATTCATACCAATGAGAATATAAGCGGAGATATCTGTATGAAACCACAGATCTATATAGCTTTGTATCTTGTTTCTGATATCTGATTCTGTAGCCAATCACTAAGAAAAAGAATTCCTTACTTCTGATAAGCCCTCTGTAATTTTTCTATCATTATAATGTTACCCTTAAGATTAAATAATCAGAAACTCTGCGAAGGTCGTTCTACAAATCCATCATGTTTCCCATCTTGAATATTTACCTCTTCTCTACAATAAGTAAGAGAGCTTCTAGATCTGCCCATTCCTCTTCTGTAGCTACAATAAATGACTATTTCTACTATAAAGTGCTACCATAACCCCATTCCTAACTAAATAATTAGATGACAAGGAACAAGTGCTTTAGGCTTCACAATCTTGCCAAGAGAAAAACTAAATTATGTTAGTAACAATGGAAAACTCTTAATAGCTCTGTACTGTGTTGGATAAAAAAAAAAAAATCAACGCAGGTCACTTCAAGACAACCTGAATGTGACAGTGCTATGAACATACACAGACCTTATCAGAAAACAGCAAACTCTTTTGAAGTGCACCTGCTTCTACACAGTACCTTTACAGTATCCAAAAATGCACCCAGAGTCCATATTTTTATGATACAAGCCTCCTTAAGATTAGAAAGATTAATTACTTACATCATTATCTGACACTTTTTCTAACAACATTTCCTCCAATTCAATCTTAGTCAGCCATCTGCTGCCAGCCAGGTTTCTGTTTAAAATAGCACATATATATTCTCTCTTTAATTAACCATGCAATTAGAGTTACATCACAAAAGACCACACATACAGTCAGTCTTTGCTCAGAAATACATTATCCATTACAAATGAATACAGAACACATTCCCATAGTAAACATGAGAAGGCCTACGTTGATTTTAAAAGATCTGCCTTTTGAGAGGGATGGTAACCATGTATTGAATTAACCACATGAACATTATGAGTATCAGTTATGCATTATTCATATTATTGAAGTCTGAGATTGAGCCAGAGTAATATTGTAATAGTAAGTGATCTTCTCCACAACTTAGGACTGACTTTTAAAAGCCTGCTGCCAGGAAAAATTTGGTTTACCAGCAGCAAAGAACAAAATCAAAGGCAGAATGCTAAAATCAAATTCTTTTGCCTCTGGTACTTACTTTTCTGATCAATACAATGAACTGCACTAGCAGTAAACATAGTCTAAGTACTAATGCAGCAATGATACTATCTACTGTGTAATCTTGAGCTGCTCAGCACAGAAGCTGCACTGATGATAACAAAAGCAGAAAGTACTCAGAAAACAGCCTCATACAGAAATGCTAACAGAAGTCAAAAAAACCCCAATGTTCAAAATAAATCTTTGAAATATATATGATATGAAGTGACCAACTAAACAAAATGCCACCATAAATATACACACCAATGTTATCAGATAAATTTAAGGTAAAGATGTAACCAGTTTATTTCCTCTTCAAGTTCTTTAGAAACAATGTTTTCAGCTGTATTAAGTAAGTTATGATTCAGTAAAACACTCCTTCCATAGGTGATTTTAAGTATTACTACTTCTTAAGCATGTATTTTAATGCTTTTCTGAGAAGTGTTATCAAGAATATTGAATGAACAAAAAATGTTTATTCAAAAACACTGCTGATTTTAATAGTAATTTTAAAAAGCTTCCAATCCTGATAGACTTAAGTATATACTTACATTTACATATTGCTACTTGCTACTTCGAGTGAAGTCAGTGAAATATTTTAAATCAAAAAGCTATAAACTTGAAGTAGTTCAAGATTAGGTCCTAACCCTACAGTTAATATTACAGAATGCATCTACAATACATTATTTTCTGAGGAAAAAAAAAACCAAACAAAACAAAAACCAACACAACAATGACAAAAAAACCAAACCAAAACATGGGCCCTTCCCACCGACCCTGTACATACACTTACGAGATAAATTATCCAGACTAATCTCAGAGGAAGCACTAGATATCCAGTGCGGAAAATAAGTCTCAAAAATCCTTTAAATTCTCGGAGGTTTTACAAACCTAACAGGGAAAAAACCTTTCATCCCTGACTAGCTTTAGGTCATTTTTCACATCAGTAAATCCACTGGCTGAGCTCTGTAAGGAGTCAGGTTATTTTTCAGCAGCATACACCAAGAAACTAAATTCATTGCTCTCTTGTCTGCTCAGAAGCTAACATGAATCTATGATAAAACATTCCATGGGTCACAGGATGCTATCTACATCATGAAGAAACATGAACTTCTTGTTATTTAAGACACTGAAATTATCTCAGCAAATTAATCCTTTCTCTTCCTAACATGAGTAACAAATGGCTGAAATTAAGAAGTGACAAACCAACATAATGTCCAACTGGAGCTGTGCATAAATCTGGCTAGAAAACACATGGCAAGAGCAAAGATGGGACAGTGAAAAAAGAAACTATACAGAAAAGCAGCAAGTGCCAAAATCAAAACTTCCTTGCTGTATTAATTTCTTTTAAAGACTTATTTAATGTAACATTCTAATATAAAATCCTTGCAAGAAATCTCAAAATAAAAAATCAAGAATACAGCCAAAGGGGAACAACAGTTCTTGAAACACATACTCATTTCAAAGACAATCCTAACTGTATGCACTAAGAAACTAACAACTGTAAATCTCCCATAGCTTGTTGTGGTTGACATGGATCTTTTCTGTCCAGTGGTCAACCAGCTGAAGAGCTTGTTGTGCATACCAGAGAATTTAAACAGAAGAAGACAAACTAAATTCAATTACTAATAATGGTGAGAAACAAATCCAACCAAATGAGCTTTTCTAAAATTACTAGTTTTTGATGACTTATCTGTTCAAAGCCATTAGAAGAAAAATTGTGACATTAAGAATTTTGATACTCTTCAACTTAAATATTGTTAAAATATTCAAGAAATGAAATTAAAGACTACTAAAGAGCTCAGCTTTATGCCTTAGGATTTTTTCACCAGAAACAACTTGTTTGGCATTTTAAAAGCCCTTGTTTTCTTACAGAGTTTAGCCCCTTAGCTGATTTTCCAAAATCCTTTAATAAAGAAATATTTAGAAAAAATCATATTCAGAAACACAGAATTCTGGATATTTTGTATTTATTTTCAAATCACATTTCAGATCTTTTATAAAGGGAAGACTATTGAAAAGAGCAGGGAGAGATTAAAGAATAAGAGAAAAAGGTGGGGTTTCCCTACTCTAGCACTGAGAAGTGAGCACTCCACATGTACCTGGTAAGACTTTTCAACCTAAAATTACCACACACAATATTACACAGAGCAAAAGTCTGAAAATGTGTTTGTGTAATAAAAGTCAGGTACGCTGGGGAACTATAAGAAGTGCCAATATGACGTATTAAAGCACATCAAGAAAATTACTATCAATATTCATTCTAACTAGAGGCTTACCGTTTTTCCTTTTGAAGAGGAAGACCTTGAGCTATCAGCTGGTCTTGATATTTCTGAGCCCTCAACAGTTTTTCATATGTTTCCTTAAAAGTATACAGAAAAACCATTTAAATGCAATTTTTCCTTTTAATACCAAAATGTTGTTACTTAGAACACATTTTTATGTGGTTTTATTATCCAAGCACTTAAAATCCAGAGGTCAGAAAACAGGCAGAGCTCTGACTGAAACAAAACAAACAAACAAACAAAAAAATGCAGCACCAAAAAAACCAAAATCAAACCAAACCAAAAAAATTCTCATATGCAGTTCAAAGTAATTAATTTTAATTTCTGCAAGAGTGGTTTTTACCACCTTACATATGATTGTATAAAAAAAAAAAGTTTTCAACTGTATACAGAAAGGCAACTACATTTGTATAATAGATGCAACTCCAAAATATACTGCACAATAATTTCATCAGTCCATTTGCATTTTAGTTTGTCTTCTGAAAATCCTAACAAGGATATCCTTATCCTGAATTTTCAACATTTTTAAACAGTTTTCTCAAGACTGTTAGCTATGTTATTTTATACAAACAGTGCTGTGACAGCAATTTACCACTTCAGAAAAAAAAAAAAAGAAAATATCCCAAAAAGTCACAGTAAAAATTATTACAGAAGAAACATATTTTAAATAAAATATTTTCAGTGGTATTTTTCCAGCTTAGAAACTTCTGGAGACTACCTTGTTCTAAAAATAAAACATCTAATACGCTGAATTACAACAGTGATTCAAATCCTAATTTAAATAAAGTATTTGGAGAAATAATTATAAATTATACTGAAACATTCAGATAGATACAGCCAAGTACTTACATGCCAAATAATTTACTTCCACTTACGGAAAACAGAACGCTTATAGTCACTTTCCTAAACTGTATTAATATGAGTTTTAGCCAATACTAGAAAGAAACTAAGAATTGGTGGAGATAGGGGACAATGGTGGGTGTTTTTTTCTTTGTATTACTTACAAAAAAACAGTAAAAGTAGAAATATGAGACAGCTCTGTATTGCCAGAAATTAACTAATGAAATACTAGTTCTTAACATAATACTGAGATTTGCAACAGAATGCAGTGAAATTTCTGCAACAGCTTTAAAAAAAGACCCCACATCCAAAATAGAAGCCTCTTGTTTAGATATAAACACCTACTGTTCAAGCTGATTTGTTTGTTAATACACAATACACCTGCACATACACTAAAAATATTTGTACTTAAAGTGTATGAACAAGTAACAGATTGTTATTTGAGCTGCACTCTAAGTATTTAAATAGAGACAATTCATTGAAGTCTCCGATGCAGGTCACTGGTAACATTTTTAATGGCAAGTATTTTTTAGATAATTCCACAGTCAGAAAGTCTTGAAGTACAAAATCCACTTTTGAAACAGCACAGGAACTTAAAATAGCTTGCCTTTCAGAAATCTGTCATTTTCTATGAGATAACTTTATCACATGGGAACTAGGAAAAATTTTCAACTTAAAAAAAGTCTTCTTAAGCACAGTAAACATCATATGAAATGGCACAAATCATATTTTCAATACTTCCAGACCTCACAGATATAACTGCAGTTCTCAAAGATAATAAGATATGGTATCACTATTGTGGGCAAGATCTATGCTATGTCACTAACAATTAGAGCTGACTATTTGGCTGCAAGAATTACTGCCTATACTTTAAAAGCACAGACATGGTTTGTGTTAGAGGGCATGAGGTGTGTCTGCACCAAGAAATTTTCAGACATCTGTAGTTAAGACATGGAAAAGAATGAGTATGGAAGCTTCTGCTCAGGACTTTAAATGGAGGGAAGAGAAGGGGAAGGAGGGCTGTGTCTGCCTCTCAGCTATCTGGGGAGAGCTCAGTTGGAACACCATTAGAGATTGATTCCTGCGAGCTCCATGCATTTCCACATTTGGAAGAAGTCAAATCAGGCATGAAGATGCAATTTTGGTGTCAGATGATCAGAAGAGGCACTGGGGTACTAGGTCTTATAAATGTGTAAGGAGGTTTTACACTTTACTGTTAGCCTCTTGGCTTACCTCTTGCCTTCATAAGGCAGAGAGTGTCACCAACCTACCTGGCAAAAACGGTCTCCTGTCTGCCTCCTCACAAATATTCATCATCTCCAATACATTCTGGCACACAGATTTATGTATTGGAATGGTCAGCGAAAAATGAGCTCAACTAAAATACAACTGTATCACAGATCTTTAAAAAAGGACAGGGGGAGGCAATCAGAGTTTTTATCTTAGGACAGACTAACTACAATCAGAATTGCTTCCAAACAGCTACTGAAGTACTTTCAGGCAACAAGTTAAAAGAAGACTTAAGGATTTTGTAGTATTTGGAAACTACTGATAAACACAGGCAAATAAAATCAGATATGAGTTGTCACCCACCACTTTTTAGCCCCAGAAATTCATAGTTACAATGACAAATAAAGTTTTTCAACAGTTGGAACAGTAAAATTTTCACAGAACTCTTCCTAAGTATTCCCAAACATCAACATTCCACAGCCCATTTAAGTTCTTAAAAATGTGCAACTTTAAGAATTAAAACAGTATCTTTAAACTGTTCTGGTTAAATTAGAGCAATCATGTCCATTCAGATAAAAGAACCCTTTACACAGGAGATGAAGTCAAACAACATTAAAAAACAGCATTTTAAAATAATTCCAAGTGTAAGAGAAATGCTAAATATAATTTCCTACATATTTCTGGCAATGAAAGTGGACTTGCATCCCTTATGAAATTTTGAAGTACTGGAAAAAAAATAAAAATTATTGCATGTATCTAATCTCTGCATAGAGATGAAGCCAACAGACTGAAAGAACCACTCACGTGTGAAGTAAAGTATGTGGATGAGCCTTTGCAAAATCAGGAATCACATGTAATGCCCAATAATTTATCTGACAAATCTTCACTCCCCAATGGCTAAAGAAAGCTTCTGAAGACACACTTGCTTTTTCAAAGCTGGCAGGTGAAGATTTTACTAATCACTTGAGGATTCAGTAGTCCAATTCATGACTGTACACATCTGTGTGTCTTGTAAACTCAGCTATTACACAATCAAAATAGCTGATTTTACAGGATTGGCTATGTACTGAAACGCTTCCATTTCTAATAGAGGGATCAAATTTCAGATCTCTACAAGGGCACTCTCTTGTTAAATAATAAAAAATTTATTTTACTCTACATAAAAAAATAGAGGATAAATTAGCAAATGAAACCCTAGAGGGAGAGATTCCTGGGGGATGTGGTGTAGAATTTATACTAACATTTTGGTTAAAATATGCTGCAGAGCCCACATTTCATCTCAGTTCGCACTTTTCTTTGTTTCTTCTGTTTTTGAGTTCAGCATGTACTTTGACAGTTTTTAAGTTTTGGGTTTTTTAAGAGTTAAAATGCTCAATTGTTAAAGCATTTATCTTAATCTACAACCCCTGATACGTCTAAAATGTACAAGAAGCATAATTACATGGAATTATTATTTTGCTATATACAGTGGTATGAAGAGACCATTTTGTCTTGTTCTGCACATTGCAAAAATATATTACTCTAAAAAACTTTTAAGTTAAATGATCAAGTATACTATCAAACATTTGTGAAATGGTGTTTCGTGCAATAAACATTATTTTGTATATTAGAATAAAAATAAATTGTTCTTTTCCCTATAAACTTTATTCAACAAGCAGAAGAAAGACAATAATGCTTCAGATAAATATTCTGTGTGAAAGTTTGTTTTATATTGAAGGTATAGTAACGTATATTGGCAGTTATAATACTGAAAATAAACTGCATATTTATATGTAAGTGGATAATATTATTTAGCAGCATTAACTAAAGAATAATGCCATGACTAATTATATTACAATTAATAAATTCAAGTATCACGTGAGTGGATGTAGTAATTAATGGCATGAAAGTTTAAGCTAAATATTATGTTCATACAGTTTATTAGATTTAATGAAGCTATTTAAAGGACATCCTCAGATGGGACTGATTACTTACACCAGGCTGCACTAACATAAAACTCTTTTTTCTAGCCAAATTAATTAGCTTTGAGACTTAAAAATACATTCTGTTAAATACACATTAGTCTAATAAGAGGTAAAAACAATATTGGGAATTTCATTCAGGTTTTGGCTTTCATTTGACCAACTAAAAAAAACCCTGTTAAACCTCACTTAATGGGTTTATGTTTATAAAAGCCTGTTTAATGAAAATATTCAGAAACAGTTGAACACTCAAGTGCTGTATAATAATGAAAAATGCTTTTGTCAAGCTCGTTTGTTTGAAGGTGGTTCCACACTTAGAAACAAAACGCACACTATACTTTCAAAGACTTCCAAGGCAAGCTTACATACTCTCTGTAACTGCTAGGAAGAGCTAAAAATAAACTTGTGCTCCTTGTAAAATTTGTAATTTCTTCATTATGATGGAATGCAACAAAACATCTTGCCCTTGGGTTGCTCCGTTTCAGCCAAAACAAATGCAAATGGCTTGTCAGATGACAGCTGTTTGATAAGGCTCCTCTACAAGACCTGCATGCTTTACTTTTTTCCGTGAAACTTGGGATGAAAGGCAGAAGGCAGAAAGAGAATTAATGTAGCATAGAGTCTAAAGGCAATGCTACAACCGTGATTAAGTAGAAAAGTTAAAAGGCACAGATTTTCCACAGCCTTGCTGCGTGCAACCCATCCGTGTAACAAGTTGACAGGCCTAGCGCATCAGCTCCATCATCCTCTCCGACAGCTAAAACGCAGCATTGCATCCCTTTTCAGAGAAAATTTGCGTCTGCACCATGAAGCGTTGTACATTATTTCTTAGCACTGCAGGGGGCTCAAGTCCATATGGAACCTTCACAAATATTACCACAGATCAAACCAGCGGCGTTTCGAGGCAGATTTGACATACCTATTTAAATGAACAGCAGGGGTCCTCGGGCTGCCTCGGGCTGTGCAGGAGAAAACCTCTGTGGAAAGCCTATGCTGCAGCTCCATTACTCAGCAAAGACACACTCTACATTTATCATTCATTTCATTTCTGCCAGGGCAAGAAGCTCATTTGCCCAAGGTCAACCCAAAAAAAAAAAAAAAAAAAAAAAAAAGAAAGGGGAGGGGTGTTCTTTATTCTCCCAAAAAAATAAATGTACCTGACAAGCGGGGATTTTGTCCTTTGGGTACGCAGAACACAAGTAAATATCAGATAATTCTAATAAAAGCATTACATTCAGTAAAGGTTTGCACGAAATTTGAGAAGATGAAGTTTGGGTTTTTTGACAACTGATTTTGGGCTTTTTGACAACTGACTAACCACAGAACTTTTTAAGACTACCTAAAGGCGGCAAAATCTGACATGAATGCCCAATTAAGTATTTCTGCATACATTATTAATGTTTTTGTCTTCTATAAGTACACCTAAGAAACATGAAGGTCTTTTCTATAAATTCTCCTAAAGAAGCAGACAATGCTTGTGCCATTGATGGTCACAGAAACATCTGTTCATAACCCATGTTAAGACTCAGAATCTAGTGATGTTCTATTAGATACAGGTTTTTTTTTAAAGGTAAAAGACATAGACCCTTTACTCCTGGAACCATGCTAATCAGAAAAAGCCTTAAGTTTGCATGAATGGAACCATCTTAGAAAAATCAATTAAGCAGTTTAAATGCAAATTTTCTTCACACTAAATGTCAGCACAAATAACATTTCCTATAGCTTTGCCCTTCAAGGGGAAAAAAAAATCCTGTTTTTTATTCTACAATGAACTTTGCTAGAACTAGCCATTTTTATTGTATATGCACTCTTCGGTACTAATCTTATGCTACTAACCAGATACAGCCTACAACGAAGTGTTCAGATTATTCAAACCCAGCCTATAGCTGAATAAAACAAAAATTAAAGCAGAACTATAATGCAGTGTGTTCTCTTAAATGTGACATAAAAATTCTCATAAGAACAGATATTGTGACACAAAAATATACATTGCATTTAGCTTCAATGATGATATTATGACCTACTGTGAAAACGTAACTAAACTCAGGAGCTTCTGACAGGCATCTCTAGAATAACATATACTTGAGTGGGAGCTGACATTATTTATTACAGATAACATACTTACATGCATTAATGAGTAATATGATTGCTTGCCAGTATAAAAGAGAAAGTGAAATGGTCGGCCATCTTCTCCCCACTGGATTTCTAATGGAAAGCAAGATTAGACAAGAAAGCAAGATTAGACAAGAAAGCAATATATAATCACTTGAAAAAAAATCCCTTGTATTTAACTGCAGTTATAAACCTCTTTTATAATACTGATTACTTTTTTAAATAGCAGAGAACAAAGACATTTTATGGGTGTTCAACCTGTCTGGAAATCTAATGATTTAGACAACCTTGTTTAAAGCTAATCTCCATCTTCAATTATAACCAAATATTTAACATAACATTCCTAAATATATTACATGAGGGAATCCCTGATGTACATCTTAAACTTTCGAAGACTGTATAGGTAGTATTACAGACAGAAGTATACATTTTAGAGTTGAAAGAAGCACAAAGTAAGAGACAACTGAAATCTACATAATAATTGTCAAAGATGAGAGATCAGCAGCTCTGCCAAAGACCAAGTTTTTTATTAGTATAATATGTCTAAGCTAAACTAAGTATTTGTACAGTAGTCTTTTGTGGGCAACCACCATATTCATAACTCAGGTGATTTTAGAACTTGTTCATGTTATTATATTTGGGATATTTAAATACAAAGACCTATCCTACAGTTGACATAATTAGTTCAGGAAGAAAACAAACATTCCCTATAATTCAGCACATCCACTCTAATTTATTCATTACAAAATGTTATGTAAGGACAAATAAATTTCAACTTTGCAGAAATTAAAAAAAAATAAAAAATTACATAACATGACAAAGATCTCTTCCAAATTGAGGAAAATGACAAAAATAAAAACCTGAGAACTTTTTATATGTTGAACTGTAGAGAAACTCCCAGCCATTTTATTCAGTGAAGTTCAAATGAAGTTGGTTATAAACCATAGGTAAAGATAAGACTCTAAAGGACCTGTCTGATAAGCATGATATGTATTGGATTGGAACACCAAGAGAGAACATGGCAGAAGTTGAATGTAAAGATGCAAACCGTACTAGAACAGAAGGAATACAGGGAACTTTTACCCATATATACTACTAGTGGACTGTATGAATTTCCATGTATGCAGCTGTGAAAGCACACTTTATTGAATTTCTGTTCAGGGAACATTCTGAAGTATAAATTTAAGATTTTGTACTTCAAAGCTACCAAAAATACAATTCAGAGGCAAGACAAAGCCGCCTTAAGAGATACTTATTGAAAGTGTTATTTTTAGATGTAAATATAAAACTACACTTTATACTAATTTGTTCTTACACTCCTTGGACATAGCTAGCATTTCAAAGAATTCTTTAGTCTGGAAAATATAAAGAACAGTAGCTTAGTTCTGCCACAAAACAGCCCTTGGATTTTAAAGTTGCTTAACGATTGACTCTCCCCTACTTTTTCACTTCACAATATAGAGAAGTTAAAAATAATGCATGATTCTATTCGAAAGCTGAAATTCCAAAATTTCAGATAATTTTGACAGCTTTCCAAGAGACAAACAGCACCCCCTCCCCCACAAACAAAAAAAACCCAAGTATCAGTTATTCCAGGAGCAATAAAAAAAGGAAGGAAAATTCTATGATTTCGTTGATAACCAGAAGTGTTTATCTGGGACCTGATAGCTCAGTGAATGTAGAATTTTCCACTTGTGCTACTAGTAAATACTAAAATGATAGTCAAAAATGGGCATCAGGTTTTGACATTGTCTTTTAAATGTTCTATGTAAAATTAATTTGTTAATTTTAGTGAACTGACCAACATACTGGCATGTCACTGACAACTTGGACTTTATATGGTGTCTCAAGAGCAAGATCAAAGATATTAGGGACAGAAATGCAGAGTTAGGACTCACAGGTGAAAGACCTGACTGGGAGTTTCCACTCTCCCTATTCTACCACCCAGCAATTTCAAAGCTGTAATTTCTAATCTTTTAGAGAAACAAAGTTACCAGGAAAACTTTTAGTTTAAAATAGTATTAATGAATATTTTATGGATGTGATAGACAGCTCTAACAAAAAGCTACTCAATCCAAGAAAAGGTTTTCCCATGACTTCAACATCATCCTACTTATTGTTTATTTTTAAACAATGAAAACCATTTTTCTCAGTCAGTTAACACGATTTGTGAGAAGACCACTGGTATTCCAGAATCCAGCCATAATTTTTATCCTAAAATGTAGAATATCAGATTAGACTTTCACTGCTCATGTCCTGGCAGTCATAGGGAATACAAGGAAAAGAGTAAATCCATAAAAAAAAATTTCTACATATGCAACAATTTTAATACTCAGAAATATTAAAATAAATATCTAGGAACACTTACTTCTCTGCTCTGGAAAAATTTCAGTAGGATGCTGTAAATAAATAAACAAATATCAGCAAAAATAAAAAGTTACTTAAAATATCATGCTACAGTTATTCAGAAATGCAACAAAAAATCCTACCTTCATCATAGGTCTGGCTTGTTTGTCGAATAAACCAGAAGGGAAGAGATAGGCAATAGCTCTCTGAAAATAAGAAGAAAGATCTTGTATGTGATTTTTTTTCCCCAGAAAATCATCATGAAAACATTTCTTAGGTTCTTTCTCATTAAGAAAAATTAGTGTTAGCTTTTGTACAGTAGGCAACCAAATCAGTAAGAAAGAAATATGTGCTATGCTGAAAAGAAAAGCAGATCATTTCCTCTGGAATCCTCAGTAAAATTAAAACCTCATTCAGAAGGCTGTACTCTACTACTACTATACTTCTACTGCAAAGTTTAGTTTTCATAGAATACATTTATCCTAACTTATCAGAACTACTCGAGTGCAAAGACCACCTTTATACACAGTGATTTTGCTCTAAAATTTCAAGTGTCGTGACTTATAAAGGAAATCGCAACATTTATCTTTTTATCTTTCTGAAAATTTCAGTGCTTGTTAACAGAGCCTACTGACAGACCAAGCATAGTTTTATTTAAAGCAAGAGGTAAAAGCCAAATTTTACACATTTAGAATCCCAGTTTCTACAGTTTCCAGATATATTTTCTTCAAGTCTAAAAAGCTGTGTTTGCTGTGGCAGTAGAAGATATTTCACATAACCTAAATAAGAAATTCATTGATCACTGCATTTGGAAACAACTGTAAATCACTAAAAGAAGAAAGACTCGTAAATGACATCTTTCTTTTTCTTAAATGCCTGAAGGTTTGCTAAAATAATTTAAAAAAATGTCTGACATTCATTACACTCATTGTTTACCCCATTTTCACTACATAAAAGGTATATACTTTGCATTTACTTAACCAATATTTACCACTATTCATGTGATGTATAAAATGAGTATTACTTGCCTCCAGTAAATAAAGTTAGTATACCAATATTCCAAATCATTCTGGAAAAATGTAAGGCAAAGCACCTTACAAGGTTAAGCCCAATGACATGTATTTCTGTTCAACATCATCTTACTCTCCCCCTTCAATGTAACTAAACCTGAATCTAATAAGGCAAAAATATGCACTTGTGAGAACTGTTTATTTTCATTTGTTTTTAAAAACAAAACAGAAAAAGCCAGCCATCTAAAACCCCCCAGATGTTGGGGTCTGGCAAATGTAGCCAACTTCAGACAGCGGGTTGTAGAGCTTCAGATAGAAATCTGGTGCTTGTTCAGTAAAATGGACTAACCAAATAAACCCCTCTGGCAGTGGTCTCATTTATATTTCCATTAGACAGTAGAGAAAAGTAGAATTACAATAAAATCTGAGTTTAAAATCATCTCTCAAGAAGAATGGTTCTTTGTTAGTTAGGCTACCTTAGGGCTATTACTTGCTGATAATTTTTTCCATTGACTTGAAGTGGTTTGTCAGTGCTTCAACTGATTTAATATTCATGGAGTGTAAAAAGACCTAACCTATTACTTTCATTAATCCCCTACTGACATTCTGAACAGAAATTTTGAGAATTCTGAAGCAAACAAAAGGCTTAACTTGATTTTATAAAATGGTGATTTTGTTTCTCTTAGTGACTACTGTATTCCCATTTGTTAGTCAATGGGCATTTTATGCATACACACAGTAGGTGAACACCTACTTACGAACAAATGGGGATTAATTATGATGACAATAGAGAAATCTGCTGTGAGCCAAATGATGTTAAACAAACACCTTATATAATATATTAAAAGAAATTACCGCAGGATACTGAGACTGACTGTGTATGTACTTAAGATGTAATCTTTATACAAGCATTTCCAGAATCTCAGTCAAAACAGTTACTGTAACTACGATACCTTAACAAATGCCAAATATAACAAATTAACATTTATAATGAGGAAAGTTGCTGCCAGCTGAGACCTTCTACTTCTGAAAAGTTTATTTTATATTGCTAAGTGTGTACTCATGTCTTTCACACTAGTGCATAAGCACACCCTGCATTAAGAAATCCTAACATCTACTTTCAGCTCTCAACACAATAACTAACCAAAGTATAATAGTTCATTTTCTAAGTTTGCTTTTCTGTTGTTCCAAAATGAAAAGAAATAAGTCTTCCTGCCTTCTCCCTTGTAATGGAAATGTAATCAAGGATGAACTATCTTGTGATGCAACATACTCCAACTGTAATTCAAAGTTTCTTTTTAATTTTACATAGCTGGGTCCTCAGACTGTATTTTTAGTAACTACATAGCAAGTCAGAGTACCTTTTGGGAACTTTATCTACAGAAGCAGATTTTGTCAATGTAAATGTTTCAGTTTTGTAGAAAAGACGTATTAAAAAAAACCCCTGTAATTCTTAACACCTATGTGTACTAGCAGTAAAAAATATGGTGGATCAGTCTTAGGAATTACATCAGAATTAGTCTCTCCAAACTGCAGCTGAAGCATGTAACCATGAAATTATTTTCCTGAAATCTTTTGACAGTGTCTTCAGATTTGAAACCCAGGTTTCCTTTCAGGGATCTCCATGTCTCAAAAAAAAATAATTCTACAGAGAATTAGCTGTACATTCTGCATTTTCCTGAACACAAAAAGCAGGTGAATGCCCCTCTTAAAACTTTATAATCAAAGTGTAAATATTAGCAGTAAAATTCCCAAGAAACTTTTCAGATTTAAGTGCAGTTTTCCATTCCAGAAGCGGTTTTAAGCTTAAGGGTCCTGGTTCACATCTTTTTTTCTAATGTTCATATAGACTTGAATTCTAGATTAAACAAACTGTTCTGCTGAATATGATGACCAAGAACTACTTTCTTCAGGGCATCATGTCAACTACATAAGATACATTCACCCACACTAGACTCCACAGATTCTGGGCTGCTATTTCAGAGTTCAGTTTGACAAATCACAATGTTGCCATTATCTTTGGAAATAAACCAGAGCTTTCTAAAAATGAAACATCCATCATTATTTTCAGCAGAATCACAATTAAAAATCCTGGTACCTAGTAACACAACGGAATTTCCAAAAATGATTACATAAATTACTTTCAAAAGGTGGAATGGGTACAGTCTGCTTCTGCTATGAGTTACTGAAAAAACGTTAGCTATTTTTTTTTCAGGATTTGAAACTCTTTGTTTTTAAACTTTACTCTTAATCCACGCAGAGAAAAAGAAAATGCCCCGTAGTCACACCTTTAAAAATAGCAGCTCATAATAAACATATGTAAGCAGCAAGATAGTTTACATCAGACATTTCTTAAATTATATTGGTGAACTGAATACTCCTGTAGCAAACTAAAAGGAATTCTGTTATATCATCACTGGTTGAAGGACCAGATAAGTCAATATACCATCCACAGGACAGTGTCTTTCACTTGCAGCTTTAAGTTCAAATTTAAGCTAGTTGGAATAATAAGAACAACCTTCCATCCATACTAAAAAAATCACCAAAAACCCAAAACAACAAAAAACATATCTGGCAGTACTTCAAACATGCAAACCAATTCATTAAATAACCTGTCTAGCATTGCACGTTGCATGTTGTGCAAATTCAGTTTAATTGCCACACTTCCCTCCTCCCTGTGCATGTTACACACGTTGATGACTGATTTTCCTTGCCCTCCTACCTCTCTACAAGCCAAGAAATTTTGTTCACTCACTTTCTCAAATGTCAGAGGCTAACTCTTAATCAAACAAGTTCAGTTGGGTAAGAGTTACTTTTTTACTTTTTTTCCTAATGTCTTGAGAAACCAAAAATTCAACAGAATTGAGACAAATAGAGTTGACTGTGTCATACTGGGAATAGGGGAAGGAGACTGCAACAGTTCCCCTCTTAAATTGATCTAGCCCAGGTGTCTTTCCACACCTTTGTTGAAGCTACAGCTCAAACACAAAACATTCCACCAATTCTCACTGCTCAAGTCATGTGCAAAGACAGTTATCTAAGTAATGTCCAGTGAAAAAAGAATTTATAGAAAACAAGGAAAGAATAAGGAGGAGGGAGGATTTAAAAATAAAAAAAAATATCAAAACCCTCCACCATAGGGCTCCTTTGCAGCAGCATCCTTTTTGGCAGAGGTCTCAAGAATCCAGCTCATTTCTTTTTAAATAGATATGAAACTTTAATCATCAAAACACTGAAGCGAGAAGTGACACTTTATGCCGTAACATTTTAATGAAACACCTGAGCAAAAGCTGTTTCAGCTTCTTCTACTCCTCAACGTGATCACATGAGAGCCACTTCCCTTCTTAAACCGTGCCTCTTGAATCACATCATTTAGTCACTGTACTTCATCATTTCTCAGACCAAGATGTTTTCTGGAACAGCTGTTTTCCTTCAAACCACAGGAGCAGTATTCTTTAACAGTTTTACAGCATCCAAAATCCAGAATATTCGGGGTAAACCCAGGAATGAATGAAACAAAAATGGGATACAAAACATTAGCTCTGAAATAAGGGGGTTTTTTTATTTAACAGGACAGAAAAAGTAAACAACAAAAAAAGAATCACTGATATACCTAAGTTTTTACTGTAAAACAAAGTCCTCCACTAACAGCTTCTAAAATTTATTGAAACCATCCCAATCATTGTCACTGTTTTTCTAAATTCCAGCTTAGACAGCAAAAAGTTTCAAGTTCAAAGTGACATACAATTTTAACTACATCACTTGGGGGAAAAAAAAAAAAGCAAAGCCTCCATCTACATGAAAAAATCCACCTTTTTAATATTACATTGTTTTTATATTATCTAATAATTTTCAAAACAAAAATTAATGTCTTGTCTAGAGCTTGCAGAGAAAAAAAATCCAAAAGCCTAATGAAAGAAACTGAGAGTATTTCGACCTTCAACTTTTCAAAACACAGAACTGTATTAAAAAGAAGAAAAAAAGTACAGCAGTCATCAGCTCTGACTGATGCAGAAGTAAGAAAATACTGATGCAGGGTTTGGTTCCACTTGGAAAAAATAATAAAAAATAGTTGAAAAAAGCATTCTATCTTCAACTATTTAAAAAACAATACAAAATAAATTATTTCTTGTAAGGACAATGCTGGACAAGACACTCTTGTTGCAGACAACAGGAAGTTCAGAAATGCATTTTGTTCTGAATAATATTTCTGACATTTCACATATGCCAATATTGACTCATTTCTAGCACTCTGCACTGCTAAAATTTGAACATTATTGAGAAAG
The DNA here is from genome assembly GCA_013396655.1 of Campylorhamphus procurvoides. Taxonomy (NCBI): domain Eukaryota; kingdom Metazoa; phylum Chordata; class Aves; order Passeriformes; family Dendrocolaptidae; genus Campylorhamphus; species Campylorhamphus procurvoides. The sequence continues at coordinate 1,575,291 of WBMV01000503.1, read as the reverse complement.
GAGATGTGCCGAGCCACTTGTTAAAGCAAGTCTTTATTAAAGAAGTCTTAATTTATTCAAGAAAACTGTACCTTCTGAGGAATTAAGTTTTTTCACATTTTAACATTTTCATAGTTAACAATCTTACTGGTACTTTTCCAACAGTATATATGCTAGTGGAGAAAAATGTATATTTTATATTCAAATTGTTCCATCTGCTTGACAGCAATCTATTAGGTCGTAAGACAGATAACAAGAGAAAACGAACATAGAGCTTTAGCTTTTGAGTTTTACTAACTCTTACGGGGAAAAAAGTATTGCTTTATGATGAGCTCGTATCTGGGAGAGCATTTAGTGACTGCATAAAAATGAATAATAAAAATACTGGCATATAAATAGGTCATGAAGCTTAAGATGCTCTTCTTGTATTAATCTTACTTAGATTTCTGGGCTTTAAAGTGGAATATCACAGAACTGACAGTGGAAAATGACTGTGGGCTGTTTACTACAACCGTAAGTTAAAGTTAAATCACAAAATAAAAGGATTACAGACTCAAACGGGCAAAAGCACTAGGTCAGGACTGCAATCTCTATTAATTAGGTATCCCAGCTGGGCAGTGGGTATGCAGCTGTTAACTTGATCAATGACTTACCTAAATGTCATCTCTACTGATTCGCTTATAAATTACCAGCAAGTGAGACTAATGTACAGGTGCTAATTTATTTAAACTGTTCTCTGCAGTTCTACATAGCTTTATAAACTGCATCTGGCACCTAATGTTAGCTGTCAGTTGTACTTAGACATGCCTGTCCTAACGACTCTGTTCATTAGAAATGAGCACAAATTATGAAATATTGTGAAAAATGATACATCAAATGGAATGGGCAAAGCAAATCAATTAGGAAAACTTCACAGCACATATTCACACATAGGAGAATAAAACATCCTAGCTTCAGAGTGAGGTCTCTAATACCAATTAAAAAGCAATTGGTAGACTTGTGCAGAGTTATATATCAATTTGCTGGATTTTTTTTCTCCTTCAGAAATACTGTTGTAATGCACAGCTTAACTTTTCATTCCCAAATAAAAGCATCAGTAAGAGGCAATTCTGCTTCCGCAACATCCAGAGGATTAGCAAGTAAGTCAACTTATTTTCCTGTTTAAAACTTCATAAGGTTTAGCTCTTATTAAACTATACCTAAAACTCCAGTGAAGGACAGAATCCTATGATGTCTACTTTTGAAATACACTGCAAAGACTGATTAGCAGTAGAAGACATGGAGGTATATAAGCACTCATCAGAAAGAATTACTGCTGTTCAAAATGTAAAGCTTGATAATTCTCCTGCCAGTGCTTAAGGAGCTTTTATATTTTTATAACAGAAATTTAATTATGCATAGCAGACACTATTACGCACTCTAATTATTTCCTAACACCTGACAGAATATGAAGAAATCAAACATGTACCATAGATACTTGGTATCACCAAACAAAACACTACTCTTCTGGCTCCATTTCTCCAGTTTTCGGTAACAGAGTCTGCAAAGCAGTCCCATATTTCTGACCTTCACTCCATTTGTAAAAGCTAATTTCTGGAATGAGTCTGCTTTTATTAATGGTGGAGCTCAGTTAATTCTGTACAAACAATCACAGTGCTGTGGATTCACAAAGAAGAAACCACTACTAGATATGGTCATTCTGCATTTCTTGCAGTCTTGCTTTCTATAAGCCTTCCCCCTAGACCCTATCAAGGAAAGAAGCCAGACTACAGATTAATGCATTCTCCTGCCATTAACCGTTCAGGCAAACTGAACTATCAGCATCATCTCTGTGCTGTATTAACACGGGAGGCATTCTGGTGGTAGGTCTGTGCATGTTTACCAAAAAAGTAACTCAAAAAGATAAAGGTCGTTAAAGGTAAGAAAAACATCTGAAAAATACGTGAAAAGGCAATTCTGTAGGTTGCACAGAAGTAAAAAAGCCAGTGTAAGGAAACAGCCTGCTATTCCTGCTGACCTCAATGACCTGCTGACCTTTGACTGTTGACCTTACCCACTCTGCACTGAGACTGGCAGGGTCTCTGCACAGGCACTTGTTTGTAGAAGAGCAGAGCGATACCTACAGCTCTGAATGAAAGTAGACACAGTATCGGTGCATAGCTTTATACTCATAAAATAATTTCCTACAAATTCCCTATGGATTTGTGACTTGAAATCATGTTTCCTTTATGGATTTTCTGATACTTGATAAACCTCAAGTCTCATTTCAGCATTTTTCTTAATAAGCCATTAACTCTGTCTCTCTACTTTGCTCCATATTTTCAGAGATGTTTTCAGAACTTAGTTTTGAGCCTATCAAACACGTTTGAAATCAGCCTGTATAACCATATACAGATGCAGCTTTTTCTTGGCATAAGCATACTGTCAAGACCTCTTACATGACACAGCTGTGCAGATAGAATTTTGCCACTGAGAGAGGCAACATTCTCCCTGCCCTGAAAAAAGCTAAACAACGGACAGCCCTCACTTTGTACTTGCCACATTACTACACTTGCCCTAGGGGCCCTGCCAATACACTGGGCTGCCACAGCTATGGTAAGTGTTGCTGCTGTGCAAAGAAAACTTCAGCCGTGCAACTTCAAGAAGCTTCACCCAAGAATGAATGCCACTGAATGACATTTCTCCTCCCTATCTCTGATGACAGAAGAAATGACAGAAGTGAAGACCAGGTGGGACATAAAAGAAAAAAATCCATGCAACAAAACATTTTTCTGAGTCTAAGGGAGTATATCTTTACATGAGCCCAAATGACAGAGAAAGAAGAGGCCAGCCATCTGCCAGTCATGAGAGAGAATGACAATAAAATAGTACATTTGTAGATACTGATATGAGCTTAAATTCATGTCTATATTAAAAACCTTAAGGTAAACCAGTGTGTTGGTTGTAAAATACCCTATAAAACTTAATTTACATTACCAGCAACCACCACACCACACAAGAAAACTCTAAATATACACAGCAGGTCAAACTGTGGGTAAACGTTTTGAAATGCTACATAAACCTTTACAGTGCCTCTTATAACCTCAGATGAAAGGGATTATCCATTAGCACTTTTAAAAAGACCCTCCTGTGCTTTAGCAAGATATAGCATACATTTCTATACTGTGATGTCTGACCTCACATGGTAACAGAGAGAGAATTTCTATTCATAGTCACAGTTGCAATGTTTGCAATGTATAGTAGCATTCTTCTTTATTCTGACAGTTTGATTAAAATTCGCATAGAGCTGAGGGGCTCATGCTGAAGTAAAGTGCTTTCAATATCTGAAACTCTACAGTAAATTACTTCTCCAACAGAGCAACTGTACTTACATCAATATCCTCTTGAGTAAAAGTTTCTGGATCTTCTCCCATCATGTTGGCTAAATGTCTCTTTCCTAGGTTGAACTCTTCAATCTGTTTTTTAATAAATGCCTCTGTGTACTTTTCAGGTCCTGAGGCTCCTACATTTTTCCTCTGCACTGCTGTACTGGTATGGATCAGCCTTAACATCTAACAAAACAAAACAAAAAAAAAGTGGGATTTATTTTACATTTCTGGCAAAGTGAGCTATAAATAAAATGAATAAATGCATAGTATAACAAGCTGTTCATACCTATAACAAGATTCAACACATTACAGCAACAAGTTAGGAAAAGCAGGGTTACTCATTAAACAATTTTCTTCCAATTTTTTAATGTGCATAAAGAGATAAACACATTTTCACACTTTATAACTAATTCAGAACATTTTTCTGATGGAGAGAAATGTAGCATCCTATGTCAGGAATATCCACAGGTGCAAAGCGCAGCACTGATCAACAGATCCAGCCTTAAAAGAAAACAAAAATCCATCAGCAAATACACAGGTTTTGCCTTCACCTAAAGGCATCCCACAACAAACTGAAAAGAATATGTGGGGCAGCTCCCTAGTGGCTTTTCAAAAGCCACTTATCAAATACTGCTAAAGGCTCCAGAAAACCCATGGAGGGCTTCTTACTTGTTCCCAGTGCCAGAATGGTTTTTAAGTTACTTCACTGTCTCAAGTACAACAATTAGAAAACCAGTATAGTAGTTCTCACCAGCAAATTGCTACTGAGCACTGCACCAGCTCAGAGGTCATAACTCAGGGGACAGCTATCTTCACGGGACACAGCTTTGGTCTTACTTCCATCAAGACAATCAGTACTTAAGATGACTAATTTCCACCAAGTTCTCTGTCAGAAAATAGGAGCCTCACTGACAGAGCTGTTATGTCCCAATTCTGGCCTAGTGCCAATATTATGTACTATTTTGGCTCTTCAACATTAGTATTAAAGTCCTCTGCAGCTTAATTATTCTACAAACTGAATGAGAACTGATTATTTGTGTGGTCTTCTGTGGGCGGGGGGAGGGAGGGAATCACATGAAAGAAGGCAATGTGGGATAGAAAAGCAAAGACAGAAAAAGAATCACTTCTGATTCAGAAAAATGACTGATTCTATTCATCAGATAGTACCCTGAAACACTTCACTCCCATCCCTTCAACATGCCACAGCTTGGCTTTGTGGGCAGACAGTGTAGTTTCACAAGGCAGAAAGAGCCCATCTCGGGGTCCAGCCCTGCTAGCATTCTTCCCTCCACTCCCTTCACTTGCCCTGTGCATCAACACTCCTCTGCAAGCCAGTTGAGCTCCCTGCATGTGGCAGAACACTAACTTGTGCTTCATCCCAAGAAGTGGGCAGCTCTCAGCTGAGCTGCTAAGTCTGAGAAGTTCAGAGAGGGCTCTGACAATTGCCCAAGCTGGCACAAGAACGTGGCTGAAACACACAACCAGGAGCAAGAAAGTAAAGGGGGAGTCCTCTCTTTACCTTTATTTCTTTGAGTAAATTACTAAATTGCCCCTGCTGCTCCTGGAACTGTGGCCTCAGTCTACCTGTGAAGGGCCTGGAGGGGGAGCCACATGAGGAGCAGCTGAGGGCACTTGGTCTGTTCAGTCTGGAAGAGAGTGAGGGGAGACCTCACTGCAGATACAACTTCCTTGTGAGAGGAAGAGGAGGGACAGGCACTGATCTCTTCCTGTGGTGACCAGTGACAAGACCCAAGGGAATGGATGAAGTTGTGTCAGGGAAGGTTTAGGTTGGATATTAGAAAAACGTTCTTCCCCCAGAGGGTGGTTGGGCACTGAACAGGCTCCCCAGGGAAGTGGTCACAGCACCAAGCCTGACAGAGTTCAAGAAGTGTTTGGATGATACTCTCAGGCACATGGTGTGACTCCTGGGGATGATCCTGTGCAGGGCCAGGAGCTGGACTCGATGATCCTTGTGGGTCCCTTCCAACTCTGACTATTCCATAATTATGTGATCTTTAGCAAAACATTAAAATCCAAACACACAGAGCAAAGTGAACTAGTTAGGGTTCTGATCACAAGGAACAGAATAAAGGTAGCATTTGAAATTATTAAATGCTTTCTAAGTAATGAGAATTTTCTTCTCCAGATCACAATTTAGACATGCTGGCCATTTTGATTGATTTCACCATTCTGAGTTAAGCTAGTATGAATAAAATACTTGCTACCTTTCTGTAACTAACACAGATATGACAGTAATCTCAAAACCTACTTATAACCAGAAAAATACAAACACATGTCTTTTTAAAACAAGATTATATGGATACATTTACACGACAAACACAAAAGCAGATCAAACTTCCACATTCTGTTAGTAATGCAGTCAGCTTACATGAACTCCTGTGACAAGAAGCTTTTGGTGTTCTGCATTACATGGTCAAGTCCTACATGAACAGGCAATGGAACACAGCTTTTCTGTTTTTCCACGGAGCCCACGTGGTATTTTGGACATCTGGCAGCCCAGGATGGACCAATCCAACTCATCCAATTTGCTGCACACATGTAAAGCTATTCATGACCAATTTACCCATCCATGACTGTCTCAGTCTTCAATATACAAAACCTAAAAACCCCACTTGATATTTCAATTTGAAATTAAGACTACAACACCCCACCTTAAACCTGTATATAGCATATTGCCTGGGCTGCAGGATGAGTCCTATGAATTGAATCAGGTTTGATATAGAAGTTAATCTTTGAATAAAGTCACATGAATCAGGAAGAACTGACCATCGATGGTTTTACAACCTGACATGGATAAAGATTTTCACCTCAGGAAAGTAACCAATACCTCTGCCACAAATGATTTAAAAACAAGTCCAAGGCACAATTTGATGCTGAAGAGCCTGTTGTTGCTTTATTTTCTCCATAGCTTATATATATTGTATACAACACTAATTCTAGTTTGTCCCTTCCTTTTTCTTTTCTTTTCAGTACTTGTGTTCTGTGAGGTTACATTGACACACACAGAACTAAAAGAAAAATAACCAAAATTTTAAGTGTATACATTTTCCACAGGCAAGGCTCTGGTGATTTCCTTAAAAAGCATTAAAAAAAAAAGCAGAGGTATCTCCACATATTCCCTATTCTTCTCTCCTAGTCACTCCTCAGGAAAGAATTCAATTCATCTTCTGTCTTACTTGCCTTAATAGTAACTAATTATTTGTAATTCTTGTTAATGAACATATGATTCCTCACTACTTGGCCCAAAATAGCTTTCTCTGGTATGCTTTAAACAGAATACTTTTTAAAAGACTGCTTTCATCTTATTCATGTCAATTTCTATTGTAATTTTCTCATTTTTGTCCTACTTCCCTCAAGCTATTCATATTCTTCACTAGTTTCAATTCGTCACTAATCAAAAGTCCCTGGACACACAATCTGCTCATAATTAGAAAACAGCCTCTTATGCAAATTAATATCTATTGTATTGGGTACCTCTTCTGGGATAAGAGCACTGTTTCATGGGTGGCACAGGCAGGAACTGCAAAGCACAGCTAAATGCTTCTGGCATTTGTCAAATAAGAAAGCATGCTCCTCTACTTTGTAGAGGAAACCACAGAGGTTTGCATTCACTTCTTACACATTTCATAAAGTGTTACTGCATACAGCAGCCTCACCATTTTTAAAATAATGATGCTTATTAACAGTACTCCTGAAATAATATGCTCTTCCACCAGAACGCGGGAGAAGGGAAAGCCTTTACTTCTGGACACAACTCATTGGGATTAACCCTCCCTTCCCAAATTTCTGAGCAATCTAGTACTGAAACAGTTTGGCAAATCCTGATTTTCCAGGGAGACCATAAATTTATAGAAAATCAACTTATGTTAAATTTGCCTTTGAAAAAAAAACAAAAAAAAAAAAGCAATTTCAGAAACTTCTCTGGCCTATTCTTTTCCAAGAAGAGAAATAACCAGGCCCTGTCTGTTTATTCATTCTGTTTATTTTGCTTCACCAGAGCTATACGGATATAAAACCAATATGTATCTCTAACAGAGGAAATAAGTTTCCTGTACTTTTGGTATGGGAGGAAAGGTGAATCAGTCAGAAGATTTAAATCCAAAAGTGAAACCCGTCTGGCTTTACAAGACACAGTTACAGAGATAGAAGACAACACCACAGGATGCAGCACACACTGTTGCACCATTTTCATGTTTCCTCCATGCCCTAAGCTGACGCACTACAACCATCTACTTTTCCAAAACCATGCAGTGCACAAATTTGCAGTAAAAAGTTATCTCTAGGATAGGACTTCACTAAGAGATGTGGAGCTGGAGCTGTACAACCACATCAGAATGCAGGACTATGGCTGCCCAGTGTCCAATGCTCCAACTACAGGCACAGCTGGTGCTACTGAACCCAGTAGAAATGCAAGACACCAACAACAGTCCTCTAATCACTTGTTGTACAAGAAAAAACATATATTATGCAGCAATCATACAGAATATAAATGCTCAGTCACTCCAGTTTCTAAAGAATTGCCTTTTGCTCAATAGGTGAGTTGGTTTCTAGCATGCTGTTTCACAAAAATGTTTTAATTGTTTTACTTAAAACATTTATATAATCTCATATTTCAGCCAGTGTACAAACTAATTATGTGGACCACTATCAGGTTTATATTTCAGAAGCATTTTTCAAAACATATTAGAAAGTATCACAAGGTGTCAGCAAATATTCATAAGTGATTTCATATTACTTTTTATAACCAATTCCACAAATTATTTAATCAGAAGAAACTTCTTTTTTCAAAATTAAGTTCCTTGACAGACAACCATAAAACTGTACTTCAGCTATTCAGAAAACTTACTTTCTGTGAATGTTTGACCAAATCTAAAGTTTTTCTGTATACTGGGGAAATAAAAGACAGCTCTAAATGTATAGATACATGTCAAGTATCAGATGTACGTAACAGGAAACAGAATCCACATCTGGTTGTTTTGAGGCACAAGTTTTCAAGCACTAAGAGGTTTTCAAATCTAGCTTAGTTATCAACTGCAAAAAAGGCTTCTCCATTTCAAGTATGCAGTTCTGAAAGCCTGTCACCAAAGTACTATCTCTTTCTGATATCAGTACATACACTATCCACAGTGATTTAAAGTACTCAACCCAATCAAATTAAATAGGATGTATGGCACTCCAAACTCTTCTGTTGAGAAGAGCTATTCAATCACTTCAGAAGTGACTGACAGTAACTAAGCCTGATCCTTTTTTCTTTATAAACTATACTAGATCTCTGCAGTTTGCTTATTGGAAGAGTAAGAAACTAATCCTGTTGCTCAGTCAAAGCCAAGGGAACTGGAATTACAAAGTTCCTCTCCCATTTCTTCTCTCAATGCAAGACACTTCAAAATTTAAAAGAAAAAAAAAGAAATTCAAGAAATTAACTTTTTTTCACCACTAAGACAGACAAGAAATAATGAATTAAACTATTACAAGGGATTTTTAGGACAAGCACCATAAAAAAGTTTCTGAACAGTAGGGACAGAAGTTTTTGATGAAAGAAATCATTATAGCAAGTCAGAACAAGGATACATCAACTTATTCCCCTGTCCTCAACAGCAGCCTGTATTAAAGGCACAGGGACAGGACAAACAGGCAGTAATAATTTTCCCAGAGCACTTGCCTGGTTTCTAGCAATCTGCAAGTACAGATTCTCAACCTGCTTTCTGTAGTCACATAAATGCTTAGTATCCTGCACATCCTCACTGAACAGTTTCACAAGTTAACTACACCTAATGGAAAGAAGAGTCTCTTAGTTTTCCAGGCCCTGTCTCCCGCCAGTTCCCTCCATTTGGTTCACAGACAGCTAGAAAATTTGCGTATAGCTACAGGCTATTCTGTACTCATCCCATCTCTGGGGGCAAGAAGAGTAGACAAATGATCCTTCAAGGCCCCTTCCAGCCCTACCTTCTACAGTGACTCCTCCTTTGAGATCATTTCCTCATTTACAATACAAATCGTTTTCAGCTCAAATTCAGGCATGTGCCTGGCCAGGAAAACCAAGTTACTGTCACAGTCATACCTTTGAAACAGGATAACTAAAGCAACAAAACTATTCAAACTGAGAATGAAATTGAGTATTAGAGTATTTTCAGTCTTACTCTCCTCATCATTCCTCCCACACCTTAAGTGCATGCATTCCTGACTGCTGCATAAAGAACTATCCACACGGGCACCAGATCTTCATCCCTAATGGATAAAGTTAATCTAGAAGTAACCAATATTAACAGTTCAAATTGCTCCTTCCAGTATTACCTTTCATTTCCTTACTGCATCTATCTTCTGTTACCGCATAGTTTGGTTTAGTTCAGTCATGAACAGTTCGTCAGCCCTTATTATCCTAAATTACTTTGTAACTTGAAAGGGTTACCAGCATACCTTTTTACCTACTTGCTGGTCACTGATTAAATATACATACAGGTGTATCAAATACCACTGCACAAACAATACTGACATCAGCTAAGCTTTTTAATTAAATGGCAATCAGCTGAACACCGGTACCTCTCAAAACAAAGTGATCCTATTTAATCAGAAGTTACCACACCTGTGGAGCACATTTCTCTCCACTGCAGGTATTCAGAGACCTGCCCTGAGCAACCCGGTCTAATGGAAGGGGGCTTGAAACTAGATGATCTTTAAGGTTCCTCCCAATGCAAACCTTTCTGCAGTTCTGTGATTCGTTATCTACTCACCTGGTGCCCGAACAACCCTTCACAGAACCACTGAATATTTAGGATTGGAAGGGACCTCTAGAGATCACCGACTCCAGCCCCCTGCCAAGGCAGGGTGACCTGGGGCAGGTGACACAGGAATGGGCCCAGGTGGGTTTGGGATGTCTCCAGAGGGAGACTCCACACCCTCCCAGCTCAGGCCGTCCCACTACTCTGCCACCCTCAGCCTAAAGAAGCTCTTTCTCGCGTTGAGGCCGAATTTCTCGTGTTTTAGCTTGTCATTCAAAGTTACCAACCTAAAACCCGTACTCACAGTACTTCAGTGCTGCCTTCGCTCTATACCCGGCTCCGTTCACTCTAGTGAGATACACGTAACAAACCACGGGTTAGACACGCTCCTTCTGCTTCGCACCAAGGAAGACAAACCCAGCTCACGGCAGAAGGCGCCGGCCCCCGACACGTCCCGCTGCGGGCCCCGGGCAGCACCGACCGGGGCCTCCCAAGCACTGTCACCGCGGCAGGACCAGCCCGGCAAGGTCCACCTCGGCAGGGTCGGCCCNCGGTGGCGGCCGGCAGTCAGTAGACCCCCGGCGTGAGCTCCCAGCCCGGCAGGACAGCGCACAGTGGAGGCTCCTGTTGGCGCAGGCAGCGCTGGGGCAACAGCGCTGCTCTGGAGATGTGCGGCGAAAAGCAGATTTCACCCTAGCACTGGGGGTTTTGAGGAGGTTGTGGCTTGGTTTGGTTTGGCTTGGGTTTTTTAGTTTTGGGGTTTTTTTATTATTTCTTTGGTGGTTGGTTATTCGGGGGTTTTGGGGTGGTTTTGGTTGTGGGTTTTTTTGGTTGGTTGGTTTTGGTTTTTCTTTTTTTTTTGGGGGGGGGGGGGTTGTTTGGTTTTGATTTTGGTGTTTTTTCCCATAGAAAAAGAATGACGGAACCATAAAATCAATTAGTTTGGAAAATCACCTCTGAGACCTCTGAGTCCAAACTATGACCAAACACAACCATGTCAACTAGACCAAGTGCCATGTCCAGTCTTTTCTTAAATACCTTCTGCGATGGTGACTCCACCACCCCCCTGGGCTGCCCATTCCAATGTCTAATCATCCTTTCTGTGAAGAAATTCCTCCTAATGTGCAACCTAAACCTCCACTAGCGCTACTTAAGACTATGTCTTGTCCTGTTGCTGGTTGCCTGGGAGAAGAGGCCAACCCCTACTTGGCTACAGTCTCGGGTGGTTGTAGAGAGTGATAAGGTCACACCTGAGCCTCCTCCGGAACAACCCTATCTCCATCAGCTGCTTCTCACAGGACTTGTGCTCCAGACCTTCCACCAACTCCATTGCCCTTCTCTAGATGACATATTTAGAGATGCAGCAGTTCATCTTGATGAGGGAAGGCCAGTGTCAATACTGTCACCTCCCAAGGTGATGTTAATCTGGACACTGAACCTTGAGAGCCTAAGTGTATTCCTTGTTTCACCAAGTTACATAGGATACAGCCTTACAGGTGGACGGATTTTGTCAGTAGTGTTTTCTATTACTGGAAAAGTGGAAATTAATTTAAAACTGAATTTTAAAAAGTTCTACTTTAGACTTAGTAGGACCTTCTTTTTAGAACCAGTTACTGTTTGAGAGGAAATTCTGGAAGTGCATCTCTGCTTTTCCAGGTTTATTTTTCTATTCAGTTTTTCACAGGTGGCTGTTGCTTCCCCACACACAGCTGTAACTGTGATGTCCCCTTAGAGTATAAAAGAGGTTTTAAGAAAACTAGCCATAGGTAAGGGAAGTCATCCATGCAGGGAGATCAAGAAGAAGCTGCCTGGAAAGGTGTATTTATTCTTGCAGTTGCCAACTGTGAAAATTAAAATGTCAGTAGTTTTACTGACATGGATACATGAATGATTGCACTGAACATGGCACCAAAGAAAAGCAGTGACATGTCTCTTGTGCACACCTGGCCAAGCACTGGGAACTGCAGCCGTGTTTTCATTCACAGGGTACGTAGGAATGGCATTTGGTTACCAGCTGTTTCTCCAGAAGAGAAAAAGGGGCTTGGGTCACAGTCACAATCCCACTGACCCACCTCCCGAAGCAGCCAGCAGAGCTGAAGGGGTGAAGAATGCCAGTGATAGGTACGGCCTCTTTGAGGCCCCTGGTGAATCTCGTCTGCCATCTGTTGCCCCCCGGGCTTGGCTTTGTTCAGCAGCAGAGGATCCTCACTTCGGTTCTCACTGTGCTGAGCAGTTGCTACCTCTCACCCCTGTGAGCTCCACAGAAACAAAGCACTGTCGGAGTGAACAGTTTTTATTCCCCACATATAATTAATTGTAAATTAAACTCGAGGAGCAGGCTATCTATAAAGTATCGCCTACTTACACTTGAAACTGGTTGATGCAAATCTATCTCCCTTGACTTCCTACATCTATCTATTCCTATATCCACTGTGAAAAAAATCCTAAATGCTTTTGCAATCTGGAACATGATTTCAAAGACATTGGAGTTCATTGGAAGTTATTGGTTTCAGTTTATTGGAGGGCACTGGTTTCAGTTGGAGGTTACAGAATTGTTCTCGCATATTGCTGAATAGAGATTTTGGTGTATATGGAGTCCAGCAATTAAAGACAAGGGCCACGTGTCTCTCTTGGCTCTTTAGAGCTGTCCACCCTTAGAAATTAATGGCTGCCCCTTCGAGGTAGATGATTTTTGCACAAATCCCAACAATCCTGCTGCTGCCAAAATTTTACCTGGGCTTGCTTGTCTCTGGAAGACACTTGTACAGAGGTGCCTGAGTGAGTAGTTTCTAGACTAATTGGGAATGCATGCAGTTGGGATGCTTTGAAGGAAATGTACTTCTGTGGTGGGCACTGCTAGTATGTTTCAGAAACATTCCTTCTAGTGGAAGAATTGCCACTTCTGCTTGAATGGCAGGAGTCTGGGTTTGCCAGCTCAAAATCAGTTTTTAACACAAGCCAAAGTAGGATAAAAATGAGCAGAGGTTATTTACATGCTCAACCACCTGCACCCCATCCCTCTGTCAAAAGTTTGTTAAGACAGAGGTGGAGGGAAATGCAAGAAAAACATGTTTAATCTACTTATCCAAAGATTAATTCCAGAGGGCTTCTCTTTCTATCTCTGCATTTAGTTGACAGACTGTAGGTGCTTACCTAATTCATGCAAACTACCCCAATACCTCACTAAGCCCTCTGAGGATCTTCAGTCACTTGTGTGGCAAGGATGTACTTTCTGAGCCCAGCTGGGCAATGTTGAACTCTGGGGACCTGTTCCAGTTGTAAACCTGGTTACCCATTTCCTCATGCAACTTGCTCATCATGCTCTATGCAATCACAGAACTAGGGCCTGTTGCCTGCAGCACATTACCTGCTTTTGTTTTAGACTTAGGTAGTGAGAGTAAGCATATTGATTTGGGACCATAAAAGCTTTGGAGTGTTTTCTTTGAGGGATGGCTTGAGATTAATAAAATGGTGCCTCTGCGTGGGGCTTGAGATTCCTGAAATGAAAAATCACTGAATGCAAAATAAGGAAACCAGACTGAGCCTGTCACATGCATGGGTCAGGGGACAACTTGAGGGGCACCAAAGAAAAGCAGTGACATCTGTAGTATATGAAAATTCTTGAGCACAAACCTAAGGCTGAGCTTCGGTCCAAAGTTGCTGATTTGCTTACATTACCAGCCTATACACACAGACAGGCCTGAAGTGAGATTCAGGATGTTCTTTTGTAATTAGAGATGGGATTTGTAGATAGTGTGAGTTCAGGTTACTGGTATGGGCAGCGTGAAAACCAGTTGTTTGAGGAACAGGTATCCTGATGGCATGATGGAGATGTGTGGCTTTCCAGCTCACTGCCTTAGATGCAGTAGAAAAAATGGCAAGGATGGAAATACTGGGTCACACCAAAGGTCCACTGAGCCTGATGGCTTCACTTTGGCAGTGATAGGTGGTTCCAGATAGATAGAGAGATGCCAGATAGGTAGAATATAAAGACAGGGCAGAGACACAGAGATACTTTCCTGATAAAGACTGCTGACTGGTAATGAGCTGTATCTTAGGCTTAGATGTGAAAGAAACTCACATAGGAGAAGAGGTAAGAACTTGATGGAGTTTGTAGCAGGATCTACTGCCTTGCAACAAAGCAAGATAACCTGCAGCAGAGATGGTGGGACTCCATGCATCAGAAAACAAAGCAAATGGTTGTAGATGAGCTAAAATGTTGCAGGATGACCTAATCCAAATCCATTTCTGAAGAAATGCTGAAATTTTTGAAGTTTTCTCTAAACAGAAATAAAAAAGTAGATTTGTTTTGGAATTCTGAATTAAAGTTATTCTTGTTAATTATTTTCTAGTCTCTTTTTCCCTGTGTCTTTCCTCCTTAATCTGTAAGTACTTTGGCTGAAGTTCTGGGGCACATGTACCAAAAAGTGCAGCAATCACTAGAGCTTGAGTGGTTGGGTGGCAGAGACTGAGGATGTTAGAGTATCCACATGCCAAGAACATTTCTCAGAGCCTAACCAGGACCACTTTCTAGCTTCTCTTTAGATCCAGGGAAGTATAGGAACAACCAGGTCCAGCACTGAGCAAAAAGTTGGAGTTTTTGGCTAGGGAGAGCACTGAAAAAGAGCACTAGTTCAACAGAAAGCTTTGTGTTTCAGAAGCTGATCGGTACGTGTTTGAAAAAAAACAAAATGCATGTTAAAAATGCAGACAATTCAGCAGTATTTTAAGTCTGTTCTGGTTAAGTAATTTCCAGATATTTTATGATATGTGTGTGCTTTTTGACACAGAAATTGATTTTCATTGATCTTCCTCATCACTATTGAAAGGCTTCAGGCTGATATATCCAAAAGTCATGTTTTCTTTAATGCAAACACATAAATTCTATTTTAAAAGGCTAATAATAAGAACAACTATTTCATTGCACCTACTTTTCTTCAAATGTGGAATGAGCACACTTCATTTCATAGACTGCATATGCTAGCTACCTAAGAGTTGTCAATTATGTTACACTATAAAAGGAACAGCACTTAGGGGGCTGTCAATCAAGAATGTTGTGAGAGAGATTTCAAGAATCATTATTCCAACACACTATTTATAAAATATAAAAATAAAGCAAATTTACATGACAACACCAAATACAGAGGCATCGTATTTCATTTTATAGTGAAAGTGGTTTGGATTGAGCATAGAATTAGTAAAGGTGAATCAAAAATAGCCAGAGATTTTTGCTTGTCCTCTGTTTTTGTTCTTCTCTATGAAAGAAGGTGTTACCCAGATTTTCACAGCATTATGGATCACAGTCCCCCATCTCTTTCATCTTTTCTTCACAGTCTGAGGGTTGCTGGTCAGTTTGTTGGGGGTTTTTTCCCCACACCTTATGGGTATCTTTGAGCACTGCAAGGCATTTTGGGGAACATTCTTTTCTGCAGTATTATGTTCCAGCTCTGCCATGATTTATGTGCTTGGGTACACCCCACTGAATTTGCAAACAGTTCTCAGAAAGAAGAACTTGTATGGAGGTAATTTGGAGGCATCTGAAGATAGTTTTATACCACAGGAGTGCCAGAGTCACTCCAAATGCAATGTCTGGGCCTATTTTTAGTTGGCAAGTGCTTTTATACAACGTAATGTGTCTTTGTCATTTGTCTACCATTCCCTTTGCCTCCATATGTTTATCACTGTTCCTATTGCTGATTCAGTATTTTAGTAATAGAATTAAGTGGAGCTGCTCTTTAGACTAGAGTTTGCATAAGACCTGTTTGTCTTTGTGTAATTAGACTAATGTCATTACTGATCCTAGCAGCATCTTTGAGTCAGAACTGGCATTATATCTAGTAGCTGTGCCTATACTTCTAAATAAAAGAGGCCTAAGGACTGGCCTAGAGACAAAGTGACCTCAATCGAGTCACATCATCACTGATTAGGGCCACCTTCCCTGGGAATAGCCTAAAATAGAACCAGAAATGCAAATAGACACAGAGGAGTAGTAGTTTTTTCATTCCATCATGCAAAAGGAAATTTATTGCTATTCCCATGTCTGAAACTGTTTAGATTTATAAACTTTTCATTATTGATTTTTCTAAAGGCTGGATACATACATATATTCAGAATAAATAGGTGAAAACAGTAGTTTTTCAAATTGCATATGCTTCCCAAGATTCTTTGCTAAATGGGGAATAGATACTGTAAGTCCTGTCTACCTCACCAAATAATCAAACCAGAAAATACATCTCAGAGTATGCACTTCTTGGGACAACATAAAGGATTTGCCATTATGGGTGCTGCTGAAGGCTGTGAACTCTATACATATCTTTGTCAGACCGCACCTTCCGTTTTGTTTTTAAGGCTGGCATGCACCTTCCTGTGGTCTCATATCCTTCCTGCTGGATTAAAATTCATGCAGTGTGTGGATGATCCATGGCCAAGCACTGTCACGTAGCGTGCTGTGGTTACAAACACAGTTAATGCTGCTGAGGAGACCAGGTTGTTGAGAACATGGTCACTTTGGCCACAGACTAGTCTGACAGGAGACAGCATTCACCTCGTGAGAGCTTAATGGGAGCTGAAAAGCTAGAGAATAAAAGTTGGTCCCTCAATGTCTTTGGACTTCAGGAAATGGCAGATTCAGCATCTTGCACTTTTCCGTGCATCTTGGAGATGCTCTAAAGAGGACCAGGTGGTTATTCAGAATTAAATTTCTTCTCCCCTGAAAATGAAAATAATGACCGAAATACCAGCCAGTTCAGAGCTGAAAAGGAAGTTTTAGCTTTATTGTAACAGGCTTTGAGCCAGTTTCTGAAATAATGAAGTACAATGATGTCAGGTTTTAAGACATCCACAGCAGCAGAAGCTTCTGAGTCATCAGGGCTTCTACAGAAAGTCTAAAGAAATACATACAATCCATCTTTACCAGAAATAACAAGGAAAGAGAATGACCAATTGGATCTGGATTAAGAAAGAGAAAAAAAACCCGCAACAAACAAAAAACAAACCACTAAGCACTGCTGTAACATTCTGACAATTTTATTCAAATAGAAAGAAAATAATTTTCAGTTTTTTCCTGTAGAACACTTTACGGAATTCATGCACTTGTATTGAATCTGTGTCAAGGCTATAGAGCTTCCAGCAAAACCATGCATCTAACATACTATAGATGTCTTACCCAGATGTTCTGAGTAAAGAACTGGTCATTCTTTTTGGCTTCTGTCTGACTGCAGCAACAAGGCATTGCCTTATGGTTTACCCTGTGGATGCCAGTACTGAAGACCCAGTCCATGTGACACATGGAAATTGTTCTGCTTGACTGGTAGAAGAGCTTAGTCCACAATAATCTTGTGTGGGTATAGTTGGAGAGGGAAGTAAGCATGGGAAGCTTCTTTAACCTTCACACATCAGTGCAAGAGCTAACCCAAATGCTGACATAGTACTCTGCTCTTGGAGAACTAAGCTGGCACCTGGAACTAGTTTGGCTTATTTACAAGTGTTTTATGCCTGCCTGGAGAACCTGTGAGCCATTGACCACTTTGGGCCAAGTTCCAGCAGTGGGAAATGATCCCGAGGAGAAGAGAAGGAAGCACTACTGAACGCTTTCTCTTGTCCACCTGACCTGCAGGCAGAAATGCAGTCTCTGTTTTCACATCTCTTGCTGTACTGTCTCCAACCGTGAAAGAAAGTACTTAAGAGGGCAAATCATGCAGTCTGGAGCTAACTCATGAGATAACACACGTAATTAAGATTATTATAAGTGTCAGTAGAAACTCTGAATCATCACCTCCTTACATGTGAGAATCTAATACTGCATGTCAGCCTAAATCTGAACATCTGCAGCAAGCAGCTATATTTCTCAGATTATGATAATTGTGTTTCAAAATGGGAGGTGACACAGGGGAAGAAAGTTTGCAGATTTTGAGGGGGAAAAGAGAAGGAATCTTCAGCTTCTGTGAGCATAGTCACAAGCTGACTGATTTACTTACTTATTGATGACATAAGTCAGGTGTCATTTATAATGTGCTACCACAATCCAGCTGGACACGGTTGGTTGGCAGCAAATTATCCTGAACCTTGCAGAGGTAAGTAGGTTCCAACATATTTTAAAGATGCCAGACATTTTGTCTCTTAGGCCAAGCCTTCTCACTCATTTATAAAGTTACATGGAAAGGTCAATCTGTACTTAGATATACAACATGATTTAAGCAGATTACATTATTTCTGTTCACCTTAAAAAAAAAAAAGGCAAGAAGAAAAAGAAAAATGCATAAGCTTGTTAAATGTCTCTTGGGAAAGGACTTCACTGTCTCCTGGGATGTGAGTGCTAGTTTTCCACTAGTCTGGATACACTGAAAAAGTTAATGAAAGAAGAATTTCAGTAAGAGTTTCTGTTGGAACCTAGAGATTCTGAGAAAAAAAAACCCACCAAAACAAAATCAAACTTTTTTTAATGCAAGAAGCCTTCAGAGGAAAAAAAAAAGGCTTTTTCAGAGTGGAATTGTTAGGGGAAATATGATGCTATTAAAATAAAAGCTACAGTTTCAAATACTAAAAATAAAAGGAGAGAGGAGTCTTGTAACTCTTCTGTAACATGAAATTAAATGAAGAATTACTTGGAAAAGCATACTTAGGATAGTGTTCATATTTTGAGCACCTTATTGGAGCCTGCAAATAGTTGGCCTTGCAATGAGGAACAGGCTTAAGGAAACAAAATTTGGTTTGCCTTTTTCTTTTTTAAATTTTCTTCAAATGATATACAGTTTAATTGTTACTTTAGATTGTTTATTTCTGTTTATTCAAAGAAGTTTTAGGCACCTTCTAATTATTTTGAGAATGTTCATAAATACACAATGATCTTCAGAAGTTTTTCTCAAATTAATGCAAATATTTGATATACAAAATAGGAATTGTTTGACATTCTTAGGAAAAACCAAATTTTTATCTTCTCATGTTCACAGTGGAAATTAGATGATAAATATTTTGCTTCTTCACTCCAGTAGTAGAACAAATGTAATCGACATATCTCTGTGAGTCTTCTCCTTTTAAATATTAGAGGAGGTTTATGAATTCGTAAATCTTCTTCACAATATTTGCTAGATCTTTCAGTTAAGGTTTAATTCTAGATGATGCTCTGTTTTAGCTGATAGAATACATAGAACAGCTTCTTATTCTCGCTGAGTAATGGCACTGCTGTTACTGTTAGGGAATGTGGTATTCAGAAAAGTGTAGAATTTAGGAATCTTCAGAAGTTAAGTTTAAGGTCAGTGAAGCAAATGAACAGAAATGTGGAGTGGAAGATTATATGAAAATTGAAAGTAAATTGAACTGCATTTTTGAACCTGGACATATTTGCAAAATATGGGAGGATTCCACTCTCTTGAAATTCATTTTAGAACTGAGTCAAGGCCAGGATTGGGCTGCCATATTTCTTTAAAGAATTTCTTATCTGGTGAAGAAAGCTGTTGCCACTGATGGTGCAGTATTCACTGCCATTCAAAACAAGAAACCAGTCCTAAGAATTTCCATGATCAATTAACGGTATTTTTTCAGGCCAGGCACTTTCAGCTTGAGGTGGGAGATGACAGCTCTGCTGTGCTGAGGGACCATCCTCAGGAGCCCCCAAGATCAGCCTTTTCCCCCATGACTGTGTCCTGCCTGGACAGCAGAGATTCATCAGGTGCTTTGTCAGGATGGCAAGCACAATAGTGAGTAAATTTTAAATCCTAGCTACTTTTTGTGGCTGCTGGTTCACAATATGAAGTTATGTATATGCAGCTTGCAGCCTTTTTGAACCCTGCTAAAGATGTCTGAACAAGCTGACCCAAAAGAGGAACTGTAAAAGGGAGTGAGCAGGGAAGTATCTTCTTTTTACTTAAAAATATGTTCATTAAACCAAAATATATAGTGTTTGTTTATGCAAAAGCAAGTAAGATCATATCCATAAATTAATTAAAAGAAAAAAAAGAGTGATTAATATTCCATCTTTTGTACCTATTCTGTGCTTGCTTTATAATTTGTAGCAGATGGAAGCCAAATGTTTTCAAAGACTCAAAACTAGTTCTATAAGAAGATGGTTCACCTTTTCAAAATAACTTCTCTTTAGACTGGTAGTTGTACTTAGGATTTTAATCTATAAAAACATTACTAGTGGAATATGATAATATTTTTAGTCGCTCTTGAGCCTTCCTCCATATTCCATATCTGAAGATTCTTCCTTTTCACACCACTATCTCATTGTTTTACTTGTCTTCGGAAAAATCTAGAAACCTTTGTGCCATGGCAATATTCTCACTCTCTGCTAGCAAGCTGTTATGGTTCTATTTGTGGTACATTTTCTTGATTTAGAACAAAATCTGGTTTTTAAATTTATTTTATTGCACAGGCATATATAGTACATTATGAGTAATTCTAACACAAAGCAGTAAAGATGTCTGTCTTTTTTCTTACTTAGGATTTAAAGAATTTCTAAGTCAATATTTAAAGAAATGGAAGTGAAGATATGGAAAGAAAATAAACAGAACTGAGTAAAGTAGAACAGAAAAGGACGTTGACAAAATATGCTTTCTCTTAAGTGACAATTCCAAATATGCACTTAGGAGTAAAAATAAACAGATGATGATGGTGGGACAGAAGCCTGTGGCAGAAAGGAAGCTATAATATGTCTCCAAAACACATAAATAAAAAAGACTGAGAATAAAAGCTCTTGTTCATAAATGCATAGAAACAATTTCTTAAATACATCCGTAGGCTACTTAACCAAGAATTTGAAGCATCTAATATCAAAAGTACAAAATACAGATGAATTGTATTTCACTGAAAAATGCAATTCAACATTTCAAGTGCAAGATTATCTTAAAATTTCTAACTGTGACCTATCCTGATCTTCCCCCAAGTAAATATCTAGAAAAACTTCTGAAGAAAACACAGAAGAATAAGGATATTCACAAAGTGAATTTCTGGGATAACTCCTCTGGCCAGCAGGCTGCCACTGCAGAGGAACCATTCTTTCTCGGAAAGCACCTAATACGTTACTATTGCTGGGAGGAGTCCTGGTATGTCAGTGCCATTGTAACAGGGGCAGTTCCTACCTCTTAAAGATAAGTGGGGAAAGTCACACAAGTTGAATTAATGTCTCTATAGACAGAAGACTTTTGTTTGAGAAGTTTTTATACATGTAAGCTCTGAAAGAAAAGTTCACAAACTAGCCTGTTAGGATGATTTCAGAAATTTCCCTGGTAATTTGTCTAAAAATTGAGTATGCATTTTTTGAGTGGTTGCCGTCATGGAGGAATATTTTATAGCAAGTGGTTATGAAACAATTGCTTTCTCTTACATTGGTAACAGAAAAGGATGGCTAGTGTTAATGTAATTCTATGTCGAAAGTACAAAAAAGGTGTACAAAGCTAGGAAGTAGGTGATGCTACTGTTAAGTTGTGCAGGAGGGCACATCATGTGTACTTTGCTCTTCACATTTTATGATGCCAGAAGTTAAATGTGTAACATAAAATTGCAGTAGCTGAACTATATGATAATTATGATAATTGGGGACATTTCTCTCCAGGGAGTGAGCTCTAATAGTTAAGGAGTGACTTGATGTTAAAATAAAAATCTCACTATGCATTGATTAATTAAATAAAAGGTATCCAGGAGGTTTATTGCATCGTAGCAGAGGACAGGATTTGTACTTTCTGTGGGACACAGTATGTATTTATTAAAAACCATATCTCTGTTTACTGGAAGTTAAGGCTGCAGCAGGACACATCCTTTCATCTGAAAATTATGACTATGGAAATGAACACCTAAGTGGGAAGATATATAACCTTTTTCATTTTCATATTGCTTGTAACAGCAGCAATCTTGTGCTCCATGGTGTTTCCATTTCCATTTCGGATAGCCACAAAAAGCAGTGCTCACCTCATTTTCATCAGCAAATGTAACTCAGGCTAACAGCAGCACACATAGACAAGGTATTGCTCTCCAGAGGCATGTCAGAGAGTGCCCTGGAGTTCTGAGGGTGAATCAAGTGGTCTGATTCATCCTCCACTCTCTCAGTGTGTCCAGACCTTTGGGGAATGTTTCACATCTGATCCTGAATTTGTGCGGAGGCCAAGTATGTCTTCAGTTGGCAGGTGCTTAGACTATGTTTGGTGGTAAGCAAAGCATCCTGGGGCCCTGTTCTGGCACTGAGGCCAACTGTCACAGAGTGGCTTGCAACTACACTAATAAAGCTCTTGCCCTTCAGCAAAGGGGATCCACATCCACCACCTGCTGGAAGTGGTGCCAGGGCTGTACTAATTCTTGAACTGTGTTTGGCAAAGTCCCATTCAGCACAGACCAAAGCTATGTCTGGAACTATTCCACTATTTTGAACTATTCTAGCTGTAATTTTACAGCATTGCTGGTGAACTTCCCCTGTGCGGGAAATTTCCCTGAAACTATTTAACATATTAGTACATAACCCTAGACCCTGGCTCAGTAAGAGAGTACCAAAAATCGTGTAGACAGAGGTCAAGGAGTTTGTTTTCTCAGACTGAGCTTCAGGATATATAGGAGAAAACCTCTATGGATTTTAAGAGTCCCTTCCATTATGACACTGAGGTCCCTTTGTAAAGGTATTGCCTCTGCTGGGAGATGTTTTCCTTATGCTGCAGACTGGGTAGCCTGGGCTTTAGTTTTGTCTCCCTCAAAGTGCTGAGATGGTTAACAGTAGATAGGGTGACATTTGCCCTCATCTCTGGGGAGCTATGTGGCAACACACACTTCCACAGCTCATGCTACTCAGATGAGATCCAAGTTAATTTCTCAGGATACAGCTACTAAACACTTTGGCTCTTGGGATCAATCCTTTTAGTGGTGTATCTAAGCAGAATACTACAGATTTAATATTGGATCAATTAAGCTGTTCTCCTAAGGAACCTATGTTTTTTGATCAGTGCATGTCCACCTTAGGTAGCAGGTTAGAGTGTTTTCCTCATGACCTTTGGACTGAGAATATTGCTATAATTTTTACGTTCTGGATGGATTAGGTGATGTTTAGAGTTAAAAAGTGTATTTTTCAGAGTCTTGTCCGACCTTGTAGAAGAACTAGCTTCTGAAATCTATAAGACACAAACAAAAATAACCTGGATAAACCAGTTGGTGCATGGAATGGTTTCCAAACTGGGGGTAACTCCTCTGAAATTCACCCCCTGCAAGACTGCTCTTTAAAGAAGAGACTTCTAGCCACAAGTTCCTCTGCCTATCTTGATTGACGCAGTGTGACACAATGCAAGCAGTTTAAACACTGAGGCAGTTGATCCTACGTACACAGACTGACACTGAAAAAGAAGACCCAACTGTTTTTATTCTGAAGTCATGTTCTTAATTGACTCATCAAAGTTATTTTTGTTGTATTAAGTTAGAGGAATGTGATGATCACATAGTGATGAAGCCCATTTCTCCTAAGCAGCCTACCCATGATACTTGTTGGTTATCATTGTAAATACATTCTATTAATGGCATATATTTTTATTATGTAGTTGATGTAATATTAGAAGCCACTTTCCACACAGTTTATCCTGAGATTGTGTGCCATAACCTTGCTTACATTGATATGAACACTACTTGAGCTTACCGCAGCAGAGAGATAGTTGTCTCAACAGGATAGTAAAACAGCTGATTAATTCCTAAAACACCTCTTTAAATCAGGAATCCTCACAATAAAATGCCTTTTAAGAATCCTTTTAATATTAAAACATTCAACAGTTAATCACCTTCAAAAACTATAGGTGCCACTATAAAAGGAGGAAATACCCTTCCTCTTTCCATTAGTACTTCATCCTTATTTGAGATATAAATGCAGCTTTGGTTTAGTATTTTTAAATGCTTTAATTTAATAACTAAGTCAAAAAGGGGTTTTTTTGGCAAAGTTGAGTAGAAAATAAGAATGCTGAAAGCCTCCTCTCAGTCTAGACTGCTCTTTTTTGTGTATGGAGGCAAAATGTTTGATGTCATTCCTGAATAATGTTCAGCAATGTTTTATCCATCAGAGTTATCCAAATATAAGCAAAGGGCAACTCCATATTTCAGTGACCTGACTAGTCCTTTTGTTGGATGGCCAGCTCCACTTAGCTGCAGATGGCCATGTGATATAAAAGTATAAGACATCACAAAAAGAGGTGCTGTAAGCTCTGGAATCTATTTTTGCAGACTGTGCTCCTATTTGCTACTACACACATGACCTTGTCTCCCCTAGAAAAGTTCCAAAAGTTTACATCAGTTAGTTTTATTTGGTCTCGGTAAAATAGAAAAAAATCCCTGAGGCTGATACTTTGAATCCAGATCAAACTTGTTTAGATTAACTTTTCTTAATTAGAGACCTAAGTGAAAACAAAGCAGGGGTAAAATCACTTCCTACGCACCCCTGATGGATGTGTCTTCAGTGAAAAGTTAACATGAATTATTCGTGCTTGAATTACTCTGTTTGTATAAGCTCTGCTTCCATGAAAGCAACCACACTGTGAAATAACACTAGAGTTTGTTTTGTCCACGCTATGCTTGTATGTAATACTAACAGTTGTGGATGGGCATCCTATGGATTTCTTTACTGGAGCAAGCTGCAAAACAAAGCAAAACAAAACATCCCCAGTTAATTGTCTATAAGAAAAGGCTGACCTCTTTAGATGAGCAGAAGGCACTGAAGGACTGTACACCCTTGGAGTTTTCCCATGGAACAAACATATGTCCCTGCTACAGGGAGATCAATTGTTAGACTGCATCCATTAGTGGGCCAGCTAGTTAGTGCCACAGGCTTCACCACAGTGAAGTTAGGATCCTGTGTATGAATTAAACTTGCGCAAAAACTCAGCTAAAGTTACCTTGGCAGAGATGCTTTTAGATTTGGGATTTGCACTCCTGCGCAGTAAGATGCAGATATAGTACAGCAAGATTCCTGATATTGTTCAGATCTGCATAGTGACAATAACATGTCAGATTCTGGATGAGCTCGCCTGGGTGTCTGTGTCTGTGCATGCTTTTGAGGTCAGGTACCTGCTCAGAGTGACAGTCTGCATATTTTCCTGAGCCTTGTTCTGTGATATACCCCATTCTACATATCCTCTGACATGCATATAAAACTTAATCATTACTAAAAATGGATCTTCTCTATTTCAAAGTTAAAAAATAAGAAAGACGGTAACAAGGACAGATTAGTGAGAATGGCAGTTCACTGTTGAGGGAAATTGAAAATACTAGCCAGCCTTTCCAAATACAAAAAAAAATCTATGTTTGGGAATCTAAATATATATTTGCTCACTTAAATGAATGGCCTGATTTTGGAGGTGCTTATACCATCCAAACTCAGAGTGTTTTTCATCCTCAAAAATCTGTCCAATTGCTTTCATGTCTCTCCATGGAATGTAGTCACCCAAGTTTGACAGTTTTGGCTCTAAGGTTTAACTTGACTGAAAACAAACTGGCTTCAAAACTGTAGGGGAGTTTAGCAGCAGCTGCTCAAACCTATGTATCCAAGAAAGTAAATCTTAAAATGTCAAATGGATTTCTTCTCATGAAGTCAAGCAGCAATAAACAGGAGCAGAGACATACCAGGAAGGGTAAAACCAGACCTCAGTCTTCTGTTTCTTGCTCAGATGATGTTTCTGAGCAACCCTGCCTGGGGTCAGGGGCTCTGGTAGACTGCTGCACAGGAGCCTGAAGCTTGTCATTTTCATAACAACATCTATAGTTTAAATATTGCTCTCTTCAGTTCTCAGTGGAGGAACCGTGACCTGGCACAATGATAGAGTCTATATCATCCCTCTTCAAAATAAATGAATACTCTTGAAGGAAACAAGAGCTGCCCAGGCTGTGGCAGACTGCTAGTGAACTGCTGTAAGATGTTTGCGATGCTTTGTGCATCTGAGGATAAAATGAAGTTCAAGGTAGAAAGATAAAGGTAGTAAGGAAGCTTTTCGATTGAATTTGGTACTGCTGAAACTCAAAAGCTGAGACCAGAATTAGTGAACCTTTTGGATTTAAGTATTTGAAATTCTAGCATAAAATTATCTTTCAGTAATGGAAAAAATAGAAATTAATATTTAAGTGATTCTGCATTCAGGAAGTGCAAATCTGTCTTCAAGTTCATTTAACAAAGTGACATTTAAATTACTATGAAGAATTGTGTGCACTTTATGTTATTTGTAATTTCATAAAATGTTGGGATGAGATTGTCCTGGGATCAGCATGTGATTAAACTGATTATATACCTTATATACATGGTATGCTTCTTATTCAGTCAGAATCAAAATACAATCTACTTTTATTAATATAATAATTTAGATGTCATAACTGAAATCTCAGTTAAATATTATTCAATTTCTATTCACACCCTTTTATTCTCTATTAACACACTCATTCCTCTCACCTAAAAAAAGATTCTACTTTTCCCATCACCACGATGGCTGACATCTGCTAGGATGACCCCTTGCCCCAAACAGCAAAGCACTGCTATGTAGAAATGGACGACAGACAGATGCTCTTCTCCTCATTCTAAAGAACTTTAAAAATATGGATGGGTGCAGAAGAGGGCACCAAATACTAACTGTCAAAGCAGACACTGTTTTTCTCTCCTTAGCACCCGTGCTGAGTATTTTTCTTTTGCTCGCTCCCAACCCCCACATATATGCATATGTGTCTTAATACTCAAAATAAGTCTTACTGTTTTATTTTTGAGTCCAGAAAAACTTGCATCTAATTTCCTTCAGGCCTGTTGATCTTCTTCTTCTGCTGTGAAAACAAGGGTGTGAGTAGAAGAAAACTAAAGAATATGCTACTGTAACCCACGTTGGCACTCCGTGTCTCTCCCGACTGCCATCTTTAAGCTCAGACAGCAGAGGTTAAAGTCACTAAGCTCAGAAGCCCACATTTCAGTGCCTGCTACACTTGCTGTGCCACCCTGGGTGTTATACAAGGAGGACTTTGAGTGTAATGTGAAGACTGCATAGTTAAAATTACCTCAGGAAATTCCAAAATTAAGATTTGTGGTGTGATATGTTAAAGGCACTATATTGCACAGCTAGTGCCTTCCGCATTTTCGTTGCTTTTATAGTTAAGGTTATTATCTGTCGTACATGCATTCTTGTACATGCATTCTGATCCAGTTCCTTAAAGTCAATTGAAGTCAAAACAGTCAAAATTTCATTGCCTGAGTCGAGGGGTAATTGAAGAATTACACACTGATGATAAGGTGCAGGGGCAGGTCAGAAGGCAGAAATGATGACTGTACCTAGTCCTAGGATCCCTGTTGTCCAAGGACTGTGCCATCAAACTCCTCCATCATTTTTCTCTTTTCCTGGCCCTTTAAATCCAGTTTGCACTTTTTTCCCTACGTTGTGGCTGGATATCTGTAGCCTGGTCTATACATAAGTCCCATGAAAAACAGGAATCCTAAATTAAGATTCCTTTGGATTTGAGTGAGTGTAGTTTTCTTCAGAATTAGCAGAGCACTGAACTATGTGGGAACTAAATGCCCAGATTGCGATGTATGAGACTAAAGCTCTTGAGCATGTACAGAAGAATGCTTTGTTTTTGTGTCTAGGAAACTTTGTGGCTGGAAGCAAAGACAATGGTAGATGTTGGACATATGAAATGCAGTTATGCCGTGCTTGTTCAGAAACTCAAGTAACAAACTGATGTTGGTGTGAAAGAACTGAAAAAATTATGAATCAGCAAATAAAAAATTAAATGTTATTATAGGAATATGGATAGCTTTACTGACAGTAGAATATTCTGAACATAGACTATGTTGAATGATTTATTTTTATCTATTTGTCTTTCAGACTATCTGCTAATAATATATGAGCCCAGAGAGACATGGGAAGATTTATTCACACTTTTCCATACATGGGGAAGAAATCTGTACAATACCCTTTCATCAGAGCTGCTTGTAGTTATCACTCTGCACGCTCATGACTCAAGCTTTGCAGAAGCTTGGGAAACAACATGGGTGCTAGTAACTCAAAGTCAGGGTCTCTAAAAATCTAGAAAGGTTACATAACATAGACTGAGAGTGATGCTCACACTACTGATGCTAAAAACTTCAATTAATTCCAGGTACTCCTTTATCAGGTCACTGAGGTATTTCTTATTATCTGTTCCAAGTTTGAGAAGGGAAAGGAGCCTTAGATAATAGCTGTGCAAGCATCACCGTCACATCATGGAAAGTTGGGTGCCATTGAAATATATTTTGACTTCTACTGAAAAAAATTATTCTTTTAGACTGCAGCTTGTCTTTATCCTTTTGTTTCTCTCTTCTTGTTTCCATCTTGTTTCCAGATATAAACTACTTGTTTCCAGTTTCTTGGATCTTCACTGCCTATTCCTACTTGACCTGTAAGTGCTGCTGGTGCAATTGTTCCATGAAACCACAGTTACTACCCATTTGCTACACTTCCAAATAAGCACTTTTACCCCTTCACTCAAGCATTCTCTCAGGAAGAACTCTCAACAGATACCTGTAAACTTATTCCCTGCTTTGAGAGCATCATGATGCCTGCAACACACATAGCAACAATCAGGCTGCTGGCCATGATGCTGAAAAATGTAAGCTCACTCTTTTTTTGTGTTTCCTTCTCAATGTCTGTCTTTCCACTGCTGTCTCTAGTTTCATGCTTAGCCTGTCTTGTCTTTCAGGCAAGAGGAGTTCTTGTGATTTGCTGGTGCAGTACCTTATCTTGCAGAATAAAGTGGGCTTCAGATAAGAGTATAAGTCAAGACACTGGGGCTGATTGTCTTAGGCAATCACTGTACTCCCCTGTGCAGGAAGATGGTCTGTCAGCTCCTGTACTGGATCTCCAGGATGCGGGTGGAGGAGAGGAGGAATAGTTCAGGTGGCCCTTCTGACCCAAACTGCTGTACAAAGAATTCTCCAGAACAGATGGAAGTGAAGGCTGAGTCAGGTCAGGTCCCACTTTCTCACTGTTATAATGGCCCTTTGGTCTGCAAGGAAAGTTAAAGCTGCCTTCCACAGCTTTTCTTTGGAAGCCGCTGCCTGGCGATCTGCCCCATCTGCTTCATCCAGGCAGTGAATCAAGCCTGTTGTACTTAAACCATTGACCCTTACTATGAGAAATACCAGAGAAGAATAGACTTTAACTAAATCTTTCAGTAGCACCCTCTCCCCTTATTTTTCTCCCTCCCTCCCATTGTTTTGAAGCCAAGTCACTTTTTGTTTGCTGAAGGAAGATTAAACAAAGGAAGCCACCAGCGGCGCTGGGGGTTTTTGACACACGTGTTGTCTGTATCGCTCAGGCAGCCTTCCAGCAGGTATACCCGTACAGCTGCAGAGCCATTCACTGCCGAGCCATAAAACTGCTGGCAGGTCTCACCATCTGTGACAAAGACTGTGTGAGAACTTCCCTCTATTACTGTGTAGCTTTCAAGGCAAATGTCACTGCTGACCCCATTAAGATAGCCAACATTCGAAAAACAGCATAATGTATTGCAAGGCTGTTTTCTTTTCTGTCCTGGTGGGGTGAGTCATGAAGTTTTGTGGATGTTCTCACTTGGAAAAATACTTGAATGTTTATGACATTTTAACATTGCGAAACACTGAGTGATTGTGAGAGTCTTCCCATGAAGTGTCTGACAATATAGCAAAGATTAGGATGGGAAATTGTGGAATTTTTAAACTATGCTGCTAACATTAGAGGAAGGGGAAGGAAAGAAAAGCAAGCCTGATGTTAGCACTCAGAATTTTGCTTGGTAACCTGGCACAGTCTCTGGAAAAAAAGAACAGTGTCCTCTGTATCAAGTCCTTCACCCAGAGATTTTGGCCTTGCTGTTCACAAAATAAAAATGCTTTCTTCCTCAAAGCCCTTGGTAACAACTCTCCTGTCCAGCAGTGTATGAACTTCATTTCTAGCTGATTATGAAACATATTGAAATAAAAGACATTTGAAATGGTACCTGACTATTACAAAGCACGGGCCTGTAGCTAAGCCTAGGGCCTCCCTACAAATTATTGTTTCAGGTATCTTATAATCCTATAGAGCTAAAAGATGTATTTCTTCTGTGGCTGATCAGTATTCAGGTTACACAGCTAGCCAAACAGTGTTGCCCAAATATCTTTACTTTCATGGGAAAAAGCACATTTAATTATGAAAAGTCAAGTAATTTTGTACAGAGAGACAAGAAAAGGAAAAGAACCTTAACCAGTGAAAGTTTCATCTGCAACTGTAATAGATGTGGACAAGGGGAAATAACCACTACGCTCCTAGTTCATAGGTCAAAAATCAGTGAGACATCTTCCTTGCCTTCAGTGGGTCTTGGATCATATCCCAAAAGATGACCTCTGACTTGACAAAGATGGTTACTAGCCTTTTGTTCAGTATAATGATGCTTAATGAACATGACTAAGGCATGTTTGAGCAGTCCTAGGATGGTGTGAGCAGTAGCATGATTTAAAGAGGTAAAAGTTGTCTAGCATTTTTTAAAGATTAGCTCACATCCTTCAAACTTTTTAATCCAGATGCAGCTAGCTGTTACGGTTGTGTTAGCCATCTGGTACTATAGTCTTTGGCTGAAAACAGAAGCAATACGTATCACCACTGTGTTTTGTTTCCAGGAAAAAGGAACGCTGTTTTTATTATCATCCATTCATTTGGTATCAAGCACATTTCACACATGAGTTAACTGGAGACCTGCAGTTGATATATTCTGTGGTAAGAAGAAGGGCTTTGTATGGATGATGGTAGAAGCAGAGATGCAGAGGGAAAGGCTGCAGTTTCAGAGTAACTGAATATAATATCACTGAGTTTTTTTACTTTCCCTTCATAAAAAGAATCATTATATAGTGACACATTGTCTCAAATAACAAAAGAGTTTGCACTTTCTGGTTCTGCAGTTCAAAGCAGAAAACATCTTCAGCTATTTTTGCTAAGCGTAAAAACATTTGTAATTGCTTTCCATTAACCTTCCCAGCAAACTACAAGTAACTTGATTTTATATACTTACTCACTTGAAAACATTTTATTTTGTTCAAATAACAGATGTGTGCAAAAAAATTACCAGCAATAGAGAGCAGAAAGGAAACTGTGAAGGCAAAGGAGATGGTGGCTGCTTAAAAATTTTATTCTTAGTGCACAGCAATACCAAATTACGTCACCCAGGGGAACTTCCTGGCTTCTCATTGAAGGAGGGTTGGACTAGATGACCTTTAAAGTTCCTTTACAACCCAAACCATTCTGTTATTCTGTGATTCTGTCCAAGGAGACACAAAATCTTTCTGAGAATAAAGGGAGTGCTGCTGCCACAATGCAGTAAGGGACACCAAGGTCTTCTGTATCTTCTATATCCTGGCAATAGGAATATAGTTGGAGCAGGTCTGCTACCTCAGGTTTCTCTGTGTCTCCTGGAAAAAAAGTGAGCACCCAAGGGGATGAAAGAAGATAACAAATCCTGAGTTCACAGTTTGTGTCTTTTTTTGACTGATACACAGTGTTAAGAAGAGAATTGACCCAGTAAGCATACCTAGCTATTACCTGCTTAGCAGAAGTTCCATCAGCTTTTTGAAGGATACAGTTCAACTACCTGACAAGTTGCCATTAAAAATGCCCCCACTCTATTTCAATGAAACAAACCTGTATTTCTGCCAGGTTGGTATATGGATCCCTTCTCTGCTCTCAGGTACACCCGGGCTGACCTGCACTCCTCTGAACAGAGAGGCTCACTGCTATGGCTTTACTCCCAATAAGCTGACTAGCACAGAGATTTTCCCTGTGCCATGCCTTCTGTATCTGCATAAGAAATTTTGCACACTCAAGGGTGTGATGAGATACCTGTCAGCACTTACTGCCTGACAATTTTACTCCAAGGCTGTTGATGACCAGGAGATGGCTAGGAGGGCCATGTGGCCTTTTCCTTAGCTGTTACTCAGCTAAGGATGATCCTGCATCCTGCACTGTTCAAACACACATCTTTACTTTATGCATGTCATCCAGCTACCGCATATCTTAGGTACCTGTCATCTCAGTATCTAAATCCCAAAAGAACAACTTAAGCAACTGAGGGGAAGCTGGATCTTGGGGCAGATTTCAGTGGAAGCTACTCATCTAACCCGCTGAGGTGTCTGAAACACTTTCACCGAGGTATATATATCTAAGTACTTGAATAGCTTAAAGGATCTGGGCTTAAGTGCTGATGTGACTGTTGAAAATGGCTCCTACGTCATTTATGCTTTATTGAAAAAAATTAAGTGTTAAATACAGAGAAGCTTCAGAAAGGCTGCAAATGTGTATATACAGCTCCACAGTCTTCTCTGTGCAACAGCAAGTTATACCAACTAGTATGGCTATTCACATGTTTGCAAGAACAAACAGATCAATAGGCAAAATAATCCAGATTCCTAAAAACCCACAGGAAAAATATTTTAAGGGATAAGAGCTAACATTATAACAATGTAAGTTTGCTCTTGGGATTAGAAGAGTCCACCACATTGGAGGCAGATTAGCAGGTGGCTGGATTCACTCTGTCCCTTAAGATCTAATAGGACGTTTTGTTTCTTAATAAGTCAGGCCTTATAAATCTGGTCTTCAAAATGATCTTGGGAAGTGTTCTGCATGGGAAAGCCATGCTAGGGCTGAAATGCAGGGCTGTACCTGTCCTCCTTGGAAATGGTGAGCTGCAACATGGAGGAGGGTAAGCTCTGCTGTTTGCCATTTGCCTACTGCCCGCTCACAGTCCAGCTGACTGCCATACAGGCAGGCTCTCCGGCATGTCTTAACATCCCCAGGAATATGGCTTTCCATATGATCTGAAGCACCATGTGGCAGCCGTGCCTGCAATCCTGCAGTTGGCACAGCAGGCAAGGCTGATCTTGAGGGCAGACTTTGGCAGGCAGGAGAGACATCCCCTCGAGGGAATCTCCATGTGTTTCATTGAGAAGGGAGCTGGCAAGCACGCCTTTTGCACAGTCTTGCTACTGCCATTTACAGTTGGTGAGCAGTGAGGGTCAGGCTGCCTGCCTGTGGTGTACCTGCAGTCGACAAAAATCAGATTTTCTTTGTTATTTTTCTGTCTATGTCTATATTTGTGCTGCATGAATCCGCTGTTCCTGATTGAAGAAAAACCCTTGCTAGCAGTATCAGGATTGAAAGGAGTCCCCAGCCTATCGTCCAGTAGACAGAGCTGGAAACCTCCTCCTGCAACTGCCTCTGTTTTGCACTTACGTGAAACAACAGCTGAATCGTGTGCCTCATCCTTTAAGTGCCTGGCAGTTTTTCTAGCTCTGGAAACAGTATCACTGATAATTATAAAAAGAAGAAATGGGTGAAAGAAAGAATGAGTGAATGACATGAGCAATGTCCAAAGCAAATAAGGAACATAATGGCATAAGGGGAGGCAGCAGGTGAGCTCCTCTGCCCTGTTCTACTCAGGGCCTCATCCATCCTTCCACTGCCATAGATTGGCATGGCAATGTGATGCGGAGACAACCACATTTTGAGGCTAATATACATTCTCCATCCTTTCCATCACAGCTGCATCTGGCCCTGTGGTGGGTTATCCTCTCTCTCCAAATGTTCAAGTCATTATCAGTTTGACAAATCCAATATATATAGAAAGATCTCCAGGCAAAATCTGTATTTCCAGAAAACGAGATTCCTATACCATCTGCAGCTAATTGTTTCATACCATATTCATCTCAGTCCTGCTGAGCCCACTCTAGGCCTGCTGAGCCCATCACTTACCCTGGTTTTACACTGAAGGAGCTCCACCGTCTTCAGTAGATTAATGTGACTAACACTTTTGTGTGCAAGAGCAAAATCCAGAGATGGAGGAGCATCCACCACTGCCACAGATCAACCTCATGATCACCTTAACGCTGAAAGGGATGTGCATTGTTGGCAGGCAATGAGTCTGGTTTTCAAGGGAGAGGGAGGGGAGGCAGTGAGCCAAAACTCAGGTTGTGGGAGGAGGGGAAAGAGGGGTTGTGGCCTCTGAAATCAGATCCAAACCATGGGTCAGGCAGATGCCTGCTGCAAGGGGTTGCAGCCATGGCCCTGTGCTCCCCTCTCACCTAGGGTGATTGGCAGCATTTCCCCTCATTCAAAATTAGAGAAAACAACAGAGCTCAGCAGTAATCTTGATTCTAGAGCCTCGTTGAAACTCTAGACACACATATCTGACAGATACAACGGAGATTAATGAGCCATGACCAGAAGTTTGATTTTTCTGTCAAGTGCTCCCATCCGTTTTTAATGAACAGGGGAACAACATAAACTCCAGCGCCTGCTCTCCGCTGTTCAAATTGGGCAGGTTGCTTTTGGTACCATGTGTGTCTGTGCTGAGTTATGATTTAAAACCACTGAAAAATGCCAGGGTTTTATTGGGTATTTTTTTCCCCTGTTGGCCCTTTTATGGCTACTTTTGTGATGAGCTTCGCTCCTTCCATATTGTTTCTTTTCTCTTCAGCATGGACTGTCTGGTATTTTACCACTGGAAACTGTCAAATGTAATATCATGTTTACAGCTAAATGAGTTCAATTTAGTGTCATTGGTGTATTATCTGGAGCACATAAGTGCCTAAAAAGCCCGCTGCTTTGTTTTAAACAGCGCTCTGCTTTATTTTTTTATGGGGTTTTGGAACATGGTTTCCTCATCCCTTCCAAGCACAACAGGCTGAGCCAGCTAGAGTGGAACCCGAGGAACATGGCATACTCTCTTCATGCTTCTGGATACTTACATTATGATCAGGCATGGCTCTCATAAAATAGTAATCAGTACAGAGACATCTGAATTTGTCAGGAATTCGTGGTAAAGCAGTCCCGAAGGATTATATGCCACAGAAATGTGTTTGAGAATTCCTCTATTTTTATTTCTCACAAACTCTGATAAAAGCCGCAAACAAAACAAAAGACTGTCAGACGATGGTTTATACCCTGAGGTATTTATGGGAGGGGAAAAAGAGAGCGAGAGAACGTTGCCATAAATCTAACTCGCCACAGAATGTCACTCTTGCTCCATGCAAATAAAACTGAAAAGAAATTTACCTGGTAATATAAAACCTGAGTCTTAAGGAAAGCAGCTCAGGGAAGCTCTTGCCTGTAGACAGATGAAGTATAGCTATGCAGACACGAACAAATGGGTATGCACACCCACTCCCTCAGGGAACTGAATGACATGCCTGAACAAAATACCTTTGCAGACTGCCAGACCTCTGCTCTGGGTCTGCACTCAAAGTTGAATCCTGCAGATGACTCTTTTTTTTGCCTATGGATCTGGGTTGAGGGCCATAGAGGAAAAAAACCCCTGCATCTTAAAAACCCTCCCCAGACTAAGACAGACATGCACAGAAGGCCTCAGCCTGTGCTTAGAGCCCTTCAGCCTCCCTGCTGAAAACACCCAATTTTCAGTAGGATTCTGGCTGTGAGGCCCTTTCTGAGCTGCAGGCTCAGGACCACAGAGAAACAGCTAGGCTATATTATTTCAAAGATGTTCTTGAATAGAAAGTACTCGCAGTTTCAAAACACGAAATAAAAGCTGCCCTGAAATTGAAATTGTCCTTGACTTGATGCTGCCTACAACTGAAATTGCCACTAAATTTAACAGACCGGTGCATAGCATTTAATTGCCCCTGAAAAGAAGTCACTGTCAGGAAGGCACAATATCAAAAAACAGATCTTTTGTTTTCAGTGAGGGCTTCATTTCGGGTAGCAAGGACCTGCTTCTCCAAAATGTAACCTTGACCAGACTAGGACACAGAAGTCACCCATTCCTCTGTCCGAGAAAAGACCCCACCGAGGTACCACCTCTATGTAGAGGGGGAAGGCACCAGCTGCAAGACATCTCTGCACCTGTCCTTAGGGTAAAAAGCTTTCCTTGGGTCCAGAACATGACTGGGGAAGCAGAGTAGGGATTATTTCCTGGCCCCCCCCGGCCTGAAGGACTGAGATTTACTCCCTGCCTTCCACCTTGGTGAAACTTCTCTGGAGAAGATACTACAGCTTGCATGATCTGCCTGTGGTCTGCTGAAAACGCATCTTCATAGATCAGCATAAGTGGAAGAAAATGGTTTTCTGCACTTATCATTTTTGCATAACTGCAAGAACTCAGATTGGCCTCAAAAGTGCAAATCTTGGGAAAAAGAAAATTGAATATACATAAAAAATACAAAATTAGATCAGATAAAAAACAGTCTAGTTCTGAAATGTTGGTCTTTGCTAAGCCTTAAAGTGTTTTGACTTAAGTATTTCTTCCTGGTGTTTTTGGTGTAATCCTACTTAGGTTTACTTTCAGTCTAAAAATTACATCTTTTCTTTAAAAAGCATAGAGAGAGGATATTCTGATAATTTCCAAAAACATTTTCTAATTGTATGTGAGTATAGCATGTTCATTTTAAAAAATTCCATCTCCTCCCCAAGGCTTTGATTTTGACAAATCCACATTTTCCAGTGAAAAACATTTCCCAGAACACTTCCCAATTTTCTCTAATATTTACATCTGTTCTTCTCTGAGAACGTGTCACAGCTGTAGATCAACAGGAATCACACAGAACACGGTTGATTTATGGTCAAAGTAATATTTTTAAATCAAGTTGTATTTAAGAGTAGTGAATAGCACATGTCCATATACCAGCAATGTATCATAAGGATTTTGTTCTGCTTTTATATTTTTTACATTTCTTTTGCATAATTATACATGATTCATGTGTGATTGTAATTTTTACAATTATTTTACATAATTACATGTTATTAGAGCTGAAATTTGGGCAGAGTTAAAGACTGCAAGCCAGATCCTCAGTGTTTCAGGCACCCACCCTGATGGCATCATCTGTTTCCCAAAACAGGCAAATTGGACTGAAAGGCAGTACTGTCCTTTGAAATTAGGACTACCCCATAGTGATACATGGCTGCAAGGTGGAAAGGAAAAGCAAATTGTTTGTCCCTGATGCTTTTATCCTTAGCTGCAGCTTTGGACTTGTATTGCATGATCCCAGTTAGACACAGTGTTCATGGGGAATTGAACAAAATTTGTGGGAAGCTGTAGATTGCTTTCCTACATCTGTCCCTGCTCTGCCTTCCCCTTCAGCCCCCAAACCACAGGCACTTGGATGCAAGGCAAACCTACTGAGGGGCTTCCGTTTAGTCCCAGAATATTGATTCCTCTGGCAGAAAAATCACATTTTCGATGTGCTTGGTAAATAAGGAGAGGAAGAGTCTTGCACGCAGCAAAACATGGGGCGTTTTCTTCACCTTCACCAGGCGCGCAGGCATGTTCTTCATAAGAGTTGTTGCTTGGTGGGACACACTACCCTCTGTGAAGGTGAATATTAATCAGAAGTTTAGCTCCTGGGCTTTGCCAGCACCCTATTTTTGGCTGGCTTTCTGCTCCTCAGAACTCGGGAAGGCCCGTGTCAGCTGAAGCGCATGGGGTGGGTGCATGCCTTGCTTCCTTGGCTGGATTATCCCTCATCCCCTCTGCATTTTAAGAGATTTGGTGGGCCCGTTAACAGCTTCTACCTGTTTTAAGACCTGTGACAGGAGGCTGAATGGCTCACTTCATGCAGTCCCACTCACCCGCTGTTCCTGCTAGCGGTGTTGACATGATTTATGTAAATCATAAAATGTGGCGGAGTGACCTCACGAGTGTCCAGCTCTCCTCACGCACGTCTCTGGGCAGAAGGGCTAGTATTTATAAACAGTGGTATATTCACGTCTCAGTAACCTGCTTTATTTACACTGCTCAAGCAGGGCCACTACTGCACAAATGAAATATTATTCCCCACCATGTGCGTTTAG
Organism: Campylorhamphus procurvoides; assembly: GCA_013396655.1. NCBI lineage: Eukaryota > Metazoa > Chordata > Aves > Passeriformes > Dendrocolaptidae > Campylorhamphus > Campylorhamphus procurvoides. The sequence goes on along the minus strand of WBMV01000503.1, from coordinate 1,537,443 downwards.
TTTTTCTGTCGGCTCTGTGTTTTCTTTCATGCATTGCCCTCACTGTCGGTGAGCTTGTCGGCAGCTCTCCCCAGCAAGGAGCTGCAGAGAAGGGAAGAGGGAAAGCAAGGATTACTGCCATTTCCAGAGCAGTGTGGTGACAAATCACTCTGGGACCCCAGGCCAGCAGACTAGCAAAGCCTGCATTGGGACCGCAAACTACACCCCAGTTTCTGCAGGTTGTAGAGGAGCAAGTCAGTCTCCCCATGCTAACAACTGTCCGGGCTGCTGTGACACAGCAAAAGCCATTGCCAAAGCCATTGCCTTTGCTTATGATGCCCCAGACCATCACATGCTTCATGTGCTGTGCTGCTGCCGGTGGGATGCTGGCTCCTGGGAAATCCCGGTCTTGGCTGTGCTTGGATGAGGGTAGGCAAGAGTAGTCAAGCTATAATCAGGCTTCTTAGGCATCTGGATATGGCTGAACCAGCTGGAATTTTCTAGCAAAGTCATTTTTTCATACCCATTTTTAAGGAGATCTTTTTACTACAGCCTCCAAAGAGCTCATTTCTGGCTCATCAAATAAGAGAAAAATGTCTTCTCTCCCAAAATAACCACAGTAATGAACTCAACAATAAAAACTGCTTATCACCCTTCTGGTTTGGGGGTACTTTTTTTTCTCATTTTTTTCTTTTTACCACTAATTAAAAAAAAGGAAGGAAGGTTTAATGCTTTTTAAAATATCTTGTTTAAATTTGTGTCTGGTTCATTATCTCACTAGCTTCTGCTCTTTTGTAAATGTGTTTTTTCTTTTAATTTTTCTCAGTGAGATGTTTATGGTAAATGTTAACTTATGAACAAGTCAAGAAAATCAATAGCTGGAACTCTGTCAACCTCAAAAGACTGTGTGCATTTTGAAATGAACTCCAAGGCCTGAAGCTCCAGAGAAGAAAGAGCTCTCTACTGCCTTTACTGATGGAGAAGGAAAAGTATCTCATAAAAAAGCTTCATTTCTGTAAACTGCATACACATGACTCTTCTAGCTGCACTCGAACAATTTCTAAATCATGAGGCCACAACTGTTCACCGGTTTCTGGATTCAGATGCACATTCTGTCAACATCTGGCTGTGTGCAGGGATGGGACCTATCTCTAAAATGGATCCTTCTTCTCCTATCCTGCACTGTGATTTCCACAGGAACAAAATGCCTGCGTCTGGACAGGGAGGGGACAGTCCATGCTGTGAAACATGATGGAGGAAGGCAGGGAACCCCTTTCCCATGTTTGTTTGAAACCAGAGCAGGGGCAGAGCTAAGGAAGGATGAGGATTTGGGCAGTCATTTATTTTCTGGGTACCCCAGGAAAGTTTAGCAGCCAACCTGGGGTCGCAGGCTGTATGATGGGGGAGCAGCTCCACTGGGGCCAGCAGGCACATCTGGAAGCAGACATTTGGCTTGCGGCTGCAGCCCATGTGTCAGGTCTGGTGTATGTCTGGAAAAGTGTGCTGCAAGGACTATCACCCCAAGGACTGGGGCAGAGACAGCGGGAAGAACCAGATGGCTGAAAAATTTGCTAAGGGAAAGTACTTTTCTCTTTATGTTCTTGCATATCCTTTTACCTGTTCCAAGTTCATGGCTGCATTTGCTTTCCTCTCATAAAGATTTCCTTTTCTTGTTGTTATTCTCAGAATGAGATGGAGGAATTTCTGTTTGTTAAAGGCATTCAGCAAGACTGTGGCAAGCTGCCCTAATTTACTGGTTGAGATCACAAGGCAGTTTAGTTATCTGTCAAAATGCACTTGTTGCAGCCTAGCCCCTTTTGCTTCTCCCCATCTCTCAGAAGGCTTTTAAGAAAGGTTTTATTCTGGTCACCCTCCCTCATAGCAAACAGCACCTTTTTTTCCTATCAACAGTGGCATTGCCTATGCACAGCCTGCATAAATAGAGGTAGCAGAATCTGGCTTTGGGAAATTTTCAATATTCTTCAAGTATATAATAAATTATTTCAGAAATCTAAATGATGCTGAAATGAAAAATTACTTTACTGAACCAAAAGGATGTTTGGCTGGGGAACCCCCACATTTAGTATTTGATATTTTGAAAAGTATCAATATTATCTTCAGTGTTTTGTTGAGGAACTGAGACCACATTGTAATCCTTACAAGATGGATTTCCTGCACTCACTCAAGGGGTTTTCCCCATAAAGTATGGTAGGAAGTGTGTTGAGCCTCATTAACTTTCATCTTGTTGCTGAAACAGTGCTGGAAACTGTCGGAGGTGTGTATTAGGCAAAGCTGCCTTGGCTGCGTGGACAGTAGTGGGAAGCTGCTGTGAGGTGAGGTGAACCAAAGTATGGTGAAAAGCAAAAGGAAATCAAATATGATTTCAGAAGGAAGTTTGTCTCTGGCAATACATACTGTATCCCATCTTTCTTATGTGTCAGTACCTAAAGTCAGATTTCCTTTCCAAAATCAGACAGGAGTGAGTTGGGAACTATGGAGGCCATTTCAGAGCACTATCCTTTATTCCTGTGGTATTTTTTTGTCTGTCCACAAAATCCCTGTAATTTCTCTATAGATTACAGAAAAAATATTTTGCTCTTTCCATCATCTGTTTTACCCTGGCACTGTTCTGTCGACTTCTGTAGAGCTGCTTCACATTTACAGTGTAATGCAGGAGAGGAGAGCTAGAGACTTTGCATCTGATTTTTACACACTGGATGTAGTCTTCCTTTATCCCTATCCCAGTATAGCTCTCAGTGAAACAAGTAAAAAGGCGCATTGATGATCTGGCTCTGAAAACATTTCAACATCTCCTAAAGTGGAGACAACGGGAGCCAGCAGTGCCCAGAATACTCAGAATACTGCGTCTTGGAGGACTAGACTGCAATCTTGCGCACATTCTGTCTATTTTATTCCCTGGCGCAGGGCTGGGATAGCCCACGTACATGACTCCAGATGCTAGGAATATAGAGTACATTGAAAGCAGAGCTGGGCCAAAATTTTCTCTTTGGACTCTTTAGGAGCACGGGAAAGTACAGATTGAGATTCAGTGTGTAAACTTTCCCCACTGAAAGTCCGATAGTCAATGTGATTTCTAGGTGGAGGGAGAAAGCTGGGGTAAACCTGTTTCCCTCCAGTGCATTTACTGCATAATGTGATCAGAGATGCTTTCTAACGCAACACCAGAAATTTTGCCTCAGAGCTTGTGTATGTTGCATCACTGAAAGGAGAATAACATGGTATTAATGTCCAACTATTGCAGGCCTTAACCTTTTAGCCTCAAGAGACTGCTGGGAATTTCATCTGAAATGCTCCCATAGGGGCAGGGCAAAAATTTGCAGGCGCAAAATAGTATTTGCAACTACAGATCACAAAGGTGTAAATGCTACATTCTGGTCTTTTGCTCTGTCATCCTTCAGGCTACAGAAGGATGCTGCTACTGCACAGAACTCTGGTAAAACCTGTGATCCTTATTGTTTAATAACATTCCAGTCAAAGGATATATGTCCTCCTGCTTCTGTGATGTGCATTTTCCTTTTCTGGATGGGCTCAGATACCACCTCTTTCTCACAGTTTCTTGAGTCGTGACCTTTAGAGTCTGCATGTGGCTTCTGGTTCCTTCTGCATCCAGCCTAGAGATTTTACAAACCTCCCACCAAGGAGGACGAATTACACTGACACCTGCATTCTTTTACCTTTCTAGGTTCCCCAAGAGCTGTAATATTTACCAACAAGAATCTCTTCTCAATCTAATCCAGTTCACATGAATATCACATGAGGCTACCTCCTGCAAGAGGGAGCCCTGAGATGTAGTGCATGATTTTGTGCTTACCATCTTCCTTTCCTTGTCCTTATTTTGCCTTCAAAGGAGATGTCTGTGCAAGAAGGGCGAAAAGACATGGGCCTTGAAGTGCAGACTTGTCTGAATTAATAGTGAGTGCAGCTGAATATTTGCTATCCAGAGAGCATGCAGTACAGTGATTGTATTTATTAAACATGTCAGGGTAATTTCCAAACTCCAACACTGCCACAGCACTGTGAGAGAAGGCTTGTATTGCTGTACAAGTCCAGCTTGTCTGCCAACATGTCTACCCGTTCTGCAGGTGTATGTGTTACAGCCCAAGGCAAAAATATCCATGCCTTTCCCAAAGATCTCATGGTGCTTCTGCAGGCCAGATGGTTCCAATTTGAGGCCTACGCTCGGTGATGTAGCTGTATTGAGTTTCTTCCCTGAAACCAACAAAACCTGCTTTAGCATTTTGCTTGGATTAAAATATTTGTCCTTTTTTTTCACAGAGCAGAAGAGGGACTCCTGAAGCCACTGAAGGAAGGAAATCATTACAGGGTTCTACAGAAGTAGGTCATGTGCTACAGCTGCTCATAGTTTAAGAGGAAGAAACATGGGACCTCAAACATGGAACATGACTCCTTCAAAATGCTTGAGAGCAACCCAAGAAAAACATCCTCAGAGGCTTATTTAATAAACATTATCTATAATAGTCTCAATGTGTGCTCATGTTTCCTTAGGAGTTTGCACCTACTTCCCAGAGCTAACAAGATTCCAAAATAGAGCACAGAATAATTTAATGAAAAGGATTTAATAGTTTGTGTTAAAGCTAATATGGTCCATTAGGAGCTGTCATTTTATAAACAGTGAAGGTATGTTACCCTCTCTACTGCAGTAAAGCCATTCCTTGAAAGGTTTGTAAACAGTCTGTAATGATCTATAGAACATTCACAAAAGACAATTAGAGCCACATTTGAAAAATGTGCTTCCCCTCCTATTTGATTTCTTTTTAAGTAAACTTAAGAGAAGCATATATGTATGTAGTAGATGGATAAATGTATAACATAAAGATTGCATATATATGAATGTATATATATATACATATGCATATGTGGATTTCATTAGCAATCATACAATGTCCATTATCTTAAAAGCACTGCAATTTCCACAGCTCAAAAAATGCCTAAAGTGAACTGTTAAATCAACTGAAAAGTTTTCAATTATAATCAAAGTGTCACTTCACCGCAGCTTTTTCTTTTCCCAGCAAACAGGCATTTTTGTGAAGACTCAACCTGTTTTCTTTAACAACTGGGAACACAAAAGATTATGAACCGAAATTGTGCCAGTTTCAATGTGCGGGGTTCTTTTCTTCCCAATAAGACTTAATATAACTGTAAACATGTATAAAATTTTAAAAAGAGACTCTCCAAGGCTTGGGGCTCCTTAATGCTTGGTGCAGTTTTCCACCAGTGTGGGCCCAGAGGATGACAACACTGTTGTAAGCCACAGCTTAAAGCAGCCCGAGAAGGAGAGGGACAGAAGAGCTGTGTAGCCTATGTCCCCCCACCCACTTCCCATGCCCCATGTTTTCTGGAAGCCAGGCAAGAATGAAGTATGAGAGAAATTAGACCTAATGACTACAAGGGAGTTACTTCTGGTGTATAGTGAGGTAAGTGTTTGGAAAATCAGATCCATAAAGTGCCTTTATTCCTTATTACTTCATGATCTAGGAGCAGATGAAATAGTCAAAAGATGACTAACTTGGTAAAAGAAAATGGATACGACCGTTTTATTTATAAAGTGAACTCCTCATTAAAAAGAGGCAGCTTTTTCAAACAGCATTTATATTCTTACTCCAGAAAACAGGCAAGATGGAAACTTCAGTTTGAGGTCATTCTGTTACACATTTACGTTACAAAGACTTATCTGAGCTACATCTGAGAAGTTTCTGCAGTGTCTTAGGAATGCCAGATGCTTGAAAGCCAGGTGTATGGAAATCCTACTAGAAAGCTAAGCAGAGACATGTATAACGAAATAATAATCAATTGCAAAAAGTGTTAATCTTTTTGGAAGGTTTGATATATTTTTCTACATCTTTTTACAAATGGTCATTATTTGAACATAGGGTTGGGATGAGAATGAACACTAAACAAAAGATCCTATTTGGAACACCATATAAATCATAAGGAGAATGATGAAATTATCTGTCTCTTCCCATGACAATACCACCAAAAATCACAGGATAAAAACTACACAAATGCATTGTTTGGATATTCCCTTCTTTCCTATTGCACATATAATTTCTCAGTTGAATAAGAAAGGAAACAGTTTTACATCTATATTCTCAACTACTGTCAATGGATTTCATCAAAATTAATATTATTGATTTACAGTGCTGCCTTGACTGGCTTCATGATAGCACAATTAAGAGACCCAACCCCATTACCTTGTTGGTCAATGGACATATTTTAGATAATTTAAATGGCAACCCTACTGAGTTTGATCTAACATTAAATCCATGTCTAACATTATTCAAATCTGCTGCTCAAGTGCTAGGGAAAACTGGAAGGAATTCACAAACCATCCTGAAAAGGGCAGACATTCATGTCATGAAAGTACTTCGTCAACTTACACCGTCATTGTCCCAGGGATAAAAGCACAAATCAGTTGCTTTTGAATAGAAGACATCCAAATAAAACTAATGCCAACAGACAAAGGTAGGGCCTAGTAGAAGCAGCTGAGCAGACATGTGAAGTCCGAGGATTCACCTGAGCTCCCAGCATCTTGGGATTCATCTAACTAAAAGCAGGTGTTTCCATCCAAGATGTTTACATCACTTAAAGCTCCTTCCAAAGTCAATACATAGAAATAGGCATTTCTAAGATGTATCCCCTCATCATTTCCTAGGGCTGACATCTGCATCTGACCAGATGAATCAAGTTTACAAAACACCTATTTCTCTCTTAAGATATTGAGGGGATCCAAGGAATCTACCTCGGGTGTCAAAGTATACAGGACAAGTGTCTGAAGCTAAGGATTGAAGGACCCCATCCCATAGTTTACTGTACCAGCTACTAAAAAGGAAGTTAACCTTGTCCCAGCTGAAACCAGGATAAGAATGACTCTTACAATTCAAACAAAGGGTACAGAAGCATATTGCACCACTTCAAAGCCTTCGAGGGGAGGAACACCTAGATTTTGCCAGTCCTGAGTTTCTACTATACTGTTGTTATTGGTCTTGACCCAGACAAATAAGGGGTGTGATGGACTTGTTTTAAGGTTGATGATATTTGTAGTACCTTTGAGGTATAATGCAGTATTTATATCGCAAATGCTCTTTGACCTGGTGAGCACAGAGGCAGTCTTGTAGTTTCAAACATAATTAAAAGATTTTGCTACCAGATGGCTTTTTAATTAAAATTATTAAGAAAGGGAAAATTTTATTTTTTATCCAAAGGGATATGTTTTTAGTGTTTACTTACTTTTGAAAATTTCCATACGGTTGGACAAGATGGGAAAACAGATTCCTGTGCTCACATTCGCCTTGCTTTCAAGGCAAATTTCAGTGCTTTAGATTTCTTTCTTCCCATGTAAAGAAAGAGAAAACAAAATATCTGTGCCAGGGACAGGTGCCTCTAATGTATTCTTGTCAGACATGCTGGGAACAGGAGAGCTCTATTTTTGAAATACTACTGTTAGCTACATTACGTGGAGGTCTTGTTAGTGGTAAGCAGCAAATTGGTGTTTAGTGATGCAGGTGACAGCGCTTATTAATTTGGGGGAAAAGGAAAGAAATCTCCAAATTCTCAGGGAGACAGGCATAGTCTTGTGTGTCAATATGAGGAATTTATGCAAGCATCCTCTCATTCTAATGAGGTAGAAAAAGCAGTACTGCAGAGACAGTAGTAACATAACAGTTTATGCCCTGATTCAGAAAATATGTACTTAAACCATCTTTATGCAGGACAGCATTTAATCCTCTGCTTAACTTTGATTTACATGGGTGCTTATGTGGTATTTCAGGTAAGGATGACTAAAGACTGCAATGAGCACTGCCTCTGTTAATAAGAATCAGCTCTGCATTCATCTAGTAACAATAATAGTAACAACAATAATTTGTGATTAGGTAGCTACTTCCATTTAAATAGATCCAATAGTAAGCTGTTCAAACACTAAGTGTTTAAGGCTCCCTGCATTCCCAAGCTGGGAGTCAGTTTGGCAGCAGAGCACCCCACTATGGTGTCTAAGATGAAGAGAGCAATGAGCTGGTGGGTCCGCTTTGTCTTTCCAGTAGCTGATTCCCCGTATGTTCACTGGGCAGTTTGAACAAAATGCAAAAAGTGAAATCTTCTGTCTATAAAGACAGTCTGTGGCAGAATGCAGAAATATTGGGGTCTCCTGAATTCCCTCCAGGCCATTGTGCAGTCACAAGAATATCCTTTTCATTGTCATCATCTAATAATATAAAAAAGGGAATTTAATTTAATTTACTCTTTTCATTTGAAACAAAAGCATTGAAATTTGCATGACCAGTGCAAACTCCTTCTAAAACAAACCAATCTGGAAAGAACATAAGCATGAGATGTATCTGGTTTCTTGTCTGGGTTACACTCCAAAGTTTCATCATCACACCCAGATGACTAAAATTATGAAGGTGATAGATTAGTGTATTGATGCATAATCACTATCTAGCCTCCAAAACTTATGAGCTGCATGATTTTGAGAACAATTACTTGTAATTAAAGCAACTCTGCTTCCCCCCCTCAAAGAAATGTTTTGTGCATAACACCAATTAATTATATTTTTCAATGAGAATAGCTCTTAAATGCCTGTGTCGCTATTTATTTCTGACCACATTCAGAATTCTGAAGTGATATGAATTATGTATTGTTTAGCAGTATTTTTGGAGGGCTGGGATTGTAAAAAATACCTCCCTCTTTTTTGATAGCATCTCTTGAATGAATTAAAAGCTAACCACTTCCACAGGGTGAGGACATGAACTGACTCTTGTAATGATGAAAGGGAGCTTTTAGCCACACAAACATTGTTTGATGAAGTCAATACATCCATCCAGCTTAACTATCTTCTTATTAGTCTCTTTTTGATTTTCCACACCCTTCAATAATAGAATTGGTGAAACTAAAAGGCAACCTCATGCCCTGGAAAGAAGAAATCTACCATTGTGCTAAATAAATACTACTACATTTGCTTTTAAAAAGCCAGAACATGTCTTTTTTCAGACTAAAGCACAGTGTAGGTTCTCATTTCCCTGAAGTTGCAGCATAGGGCTATAGCTGATCTCAAAATTAAAATATTGCTGTTGAAAAAAGGTTTGAGTACTCTAGCTCTACATGTTTGAGCTATTAATTCAAATGTGCTTTAAAAACTGAGCTTGGCATCTGAATCCTGATTTACTATTTGAAACATCACATAGACTTCAAAGAGTTGCATGAAACAAAAGATGGTAGGAACCATCCATGGTTTGATTTTTCTAAAATTGCAGCTTTACCTCACTGATTCTGCACAAATTCTATAGTACGTCTCTAAGTGAAATAAAATACAAGGCCTGAGCTTTATTCTAAGAGATGCTGTGCATATGCTATTTCCATTAAATCTTTTCCACTTCTCCCCTTCCCTAGTTACCAATGAAGACTCTAAAAAGATTGGGTTTGGTAACCACATCTGACACCTTTCCTTCTGGCAGCTGTGGTTCCCTGAAGAGATATATAGGTCTCACTCTCTTTTCTGCTTCAAAGCAGTGAGTTCTCACTTCCTAAAAGTGCCCAGGCTTCTCCTGATAAATCTCTTCCCAGGTTTGTATCACTGGCAGCCACATGAAGTGGTGTTTTGTTCCCAGAACCTATGTTCCACGTGGGTTTCCATCCTCATCTAGGTAAGTGTTCTGCAGAATGCTGCCATAGTGTCTGCCAAGAGAGGAGCAGGGACTGGACTCCTCCTGCCTTCCCAGCTTGCTCCTGCCATGCTGAAATTCTGCCTCTATTGACATATGGAAAATAGAAGCATCCACTTATAATGCCCATGTACCGAACAGGCATATGAGCAGTTGTACCCAGAGAAAAGCATTTTTACTGCATCATAGATATGACACGTGCCATGGGAACAAAAAGTGAGACAAAATTTCCTTTAAAATCAGTCAACATTCTCAGCAGAGAAACTTGTCCATCTAACCACAGACCCATTTGTGAGTGGCAGAGACTGAAATCATGGCTTTGATTCGTTTGTGTTTTTCTGATCTGTCACACTGGGGTCTCTGCAGCAGCTCAGCCACCCAGGGAACGGCATGCTCAGACTTTTCTGTGACCCACAGAAACATTCTCCGTGTCTGTTTTGGCAGCTGGGTGTAACTTAATCTGCATTGGTATCCATGCTTAAACAATTCTAGGAGTAAGCAAAACAGCTACTGTTTTCATCTTACCATGTTTTTCATAGTACCTAGATGTTGAAATAACACTGCCAAAAAATTGACATCTTATGCTTTGACAATGGTTGCTCCTGATCATACTCACTAATACATGATCTCAGGCACAGCGAGGGGCCCAAGCCTTGGCTTTCTGATGTGTCAATCAATCCTCAACACCTAACAGGCACGCATACACGCTGCCACTAGCCGCCACGTTCAAGCACCTCTGCTCGAAAATAGCTGCAGTGACGCTGGAAAAGGAGGCATGTTTTCCAGAATGTTGCAAACTTGTGAAAACAACTCTGCAACCAAAACTGAGAATAGCCTTTGCAATCGCTACCCCTCTCAGGCAGCCAACTCACTCCTGGGTGCTGTAAATACACAGTAATAAACCATACCAAGGAACCATGATACAGTAATGTTACAGCAAATTCTGGTGATATTGCTTTTGAGCTGCACCAGCCTGTGAAAGAGGAAGAGAAATGGGAGACGCTCACATGTTCGAGGGAATGAAGAGGAAATACCTTCGCAACCTCAGTTCCCTACCTCTGAATACAGCTCTCCTGTACTTTGTCTGTAGCCTATGGTGCCCTGGCAGCCCATTCATGCATAGAAAGACTTGGCAGAACACATGGTTACCCTTACACTGAATTCTTTTGCCATGTGTGTTTAATATATCTCTGTGATCTGATTCAAGTGGAGCAGATTTGAATACCTCATTATACAGAGACCAATATGTCTTCATACACACAGTAATTATATTGTTCATTCTGATGTTAGAACGCTGTATCTCTTGCTGAAAGTCAGAGTACTCGCATACAGTTTTTAGTCACTTAGACATAAGTAACTATGCTGACATTCAAATTCTAAACAAATTGCTAATGAGCTTCCCCACTTCTTTTTTTTTTTTCTTCTCCCCAAAAGCAGATTTCTCAGCCTCTGAAAGAAACAGAATGGAAGAGTTTAAATGAGAAGACGCATGCACATGACTGCAGTCTAAGGAATAGAAGCCCATTTCTCAGCCAGTGTGAACTGCCAGAGTTGTGTTGGCTCCTTGGGGAGAGGGGAAAAGGCAGGAGAAGCAAGAGGATGGAAATACTTTAACCACACTTCAGATGTCTACCCTTGTGCTTGGATTTTGTAATGAAGATTTATCTAAATCTTAGTAAGTGAGTGTTTTCCCTTAATGGAAAAGCTGTCTGCAGTCAGATGTTTCTTTTCTTTCTTTGTCCACTACTTTTTTATTTTGTAGTAGCCTTTTTGTTTTGGTAATACAAATTGTACTTGTGATGTGTTCTCTTTGGGGTTCCCAAGCAATATCTGGAGTTACTTCAGGACTGCAGGGTACATGCTAGACATAGACAGACATAGCAAGACAGACAATACGTTATGTGACTAGAAGTGGGATTTGCAGTTTAAAGGACATCCCTGTGACCATCATGGTGACTAGCACGGGTGTAACCTTTGAGAAATAGCTCTTGGATGTGACCTGTAGTGCCCCCACAGGTGGTGTCTTGGGCAGGCTCTAGGCATTCAGAGCACTCAGCACCCATACTCCAGTCTTTCCACCTCTTACTGGTTTAAGTCCCTGTTACAGCATTACCCTATAAAGATCTGTAGCCCTTGGGTCCTAACTGCTTGACAATCATCTTTTCTTTCCTTTCAGTACCTTGATACTTAAGGTCAGGTGTTGAAATGCCATTTGGGTATCTGGGACCTGAGTCTTAGCAGTTGGCTTTCACTCTAGTTCCCAAACCATTTGCTGTGGGGGGTCTGTATTCACTCGGAGTTCACTGTGACATTCATACCCTTATTATTATCCTGTGTTAATTAAATTTCATATTGTTCTTAATTGTGTGCATGGCCCCTGAGACAATGCGAAGGATTCATTATTAAAAAGACAGTTTTATTTAGTGCAGAATTCAGTGCTAAGAGAGACCTCATTTCACCTACCCAGGGAAAAGAAGCAATAGAAGTGAAAGAGCTGCTGGTATATTGGCCAGGAGCGAAACCAGCGGGCAAGGCTAAAAGAGGCAAGACCAGTAGGGTGTGAAGAAGAAAATCTAAGCACATGTTTAAATTTAACCTTACACTAAAAGAAATAATAATATTATGTGGCATCCCACTTGTCTTTCATCAGTGTGGTATCTTATGAGAAAATTCCTAATGCAGAATGTGCTTCATTTCCCGTCACAAAATGATTCAGCTACAGGAAGAAAAGACATTCAACAGGGTGGCCCAGAGCATATATAAGGAGCCAGGCAGCAATAACAGGCTCATATAAGGAGCCAAGCAGCAATAACAGGCTCTCTTTCCCTCTTCCCTCTCAAGGGCTGCAGAGGCCATCCTTGGGCATAACTCTGAGCCCCTTGCTTGCTGATATGCTCCTCCGATTTATTGAATTTCTTTCCACTTTCTGTGGGGGAAAAAATAAATTATACCACTGTGCAGAAAAGCATGAAACTTCTTCAAGGGGTGATGAACATTTGGTAGCAAAATTCCTTGTCAATCTATGTGGCTCACTCCATGTATTCAGACTAACAGCTTCTCTTCCTAGTGAAAAACTGGAAGTACTTGCACTTTCTCTGCAGTAATATAATATGATGCCCCACTATGATATTGTCCTAGATAAGATGAGCTTTCACAGGCTGTGTCCTCTTGTTGATCTCCCTGTTTCTGGGAAAATACTTGAACACACAGTGTGTGTACTTGTTCTCAGAAACTTCCAGTTGTGTTTGCTGGTTTTCATGTTTTTTGTCAAACCACTGTGGAAGCTCTTTCATTGTTTCCCATACAAAAAGGAGCCCTGATTGAATACAGTACATACCAGCTGGCAAAGGGATAGGTTCCCAGCAGGCTTTTGGCATTTGATACACTAATGTATGAGAACAGGTTGATATGATTAAGGTTAACGAATAAGAGACAATTCCAGACTTTTCTAATTATTGTATAGCATTAAATATTTGCTGGGGCTTTTTGTTTTGAAGCAGTTGGGATGCTATTTAATGTTTATAATGGCAGCCTGATGGTTAAAAGATAAGAGACATTCTATCCTTGTCCTATCATTGCTAGGACCATAAACCAGACTTGTAAGTGGAAAAGGATACAACACAAAATAGGATTGTATGTCTGGATGCCCAAGTTTTTAAAGCTTCACTATCAACAAGAAAAACTGCACGGGTTTCATTTTCATAGCATTCAGTGAAAAGTTATTAGGAAGTGATTCAGGGGCCTCTACAGCTGTAAAACCAAGAGGACTGAAGGGACAGAACTCATTGTAGCCAGCACACTACAATTTGCTGGTTGGCTTGGGTCTCCTTCCAGCCCCGCAGTATTCCCAGTTCTCTTTGTGCTGTACTCAGGAAGGGCACAAAGCTGTTTTCTTTCCAGTCAATTTTACCGATGGGCCTGACTGCTTAATTGGTTTGGCATAGGATGCCAGAACTCCACCATTTGTCTACGCTTCCTGTTTGCTTCTCGTCTGTAATTCAGGCTGTGGAACGGCTCTTGAAAGTTTAGTGTGGTATGGTGTGGCAGATTGTGTAGCAGATTGTGTGGCTTCTTATTTGGTGACAAATTTGGTGTTATTTAGATGGCCTTAGGTAGCTCGTGACCCTCCAGCCCCTCGACTACTCATTTCCAGCTCCATGTCATTGCACTGCTTTGCTTAGCCAGGTGTTTATGTGGCCATGAAATACAGCAGTCAGGGAATTCATCTAGTAGGAAAAGCAGATCTTACATCCCCCATCTTGTTCACTATTTGGCTGTGAAGGCAGCTGTGCCAGCACTACCAGGGACTCTAGCCCTGGCACTAAAAGACCACTTGAGGAACCGTGGTATGCAGTAGTCATTGCTCTGTGGAAACAAGAGTCTGCACAGCACTCACCACATCGTCCCAGAGCTTGAATTGCTTATTCTGCTTTTCCCTGCAGGGATCAGAGGAGTCTTAATATTAATGTAATCTATTTATCTCAGTTGTATTTTGTTTCTACTTTTTCAATACAGAGTTCTTGGGCATGAGCACACTATAAAAATGGAAAATGAGCATGTGCCCCATAAAACTTTTCCAACAAAAGCTCATAAAAAAATATAAGGCTTGTGGCTGCACATTCACTCTTATGTGTGTTGGCCTGAATGACACCAGAGAAATTATGACAGATGGAGATTAATCCTTTAGCATTGTCTAATTCTTCCTTCAAAGTCAGGAGAAGGTGGTGCTGTGTGTAGTATAAGACGTTTAGTTTAAGGTTGCGCAACTTGATTTAAAAAAGTGTTTCTCTGATTTGTCTTATTTCTAAAACTGTTAGAACAGAGAAATTAAGAGAACTGTTACAAAAGAAACACCAGGTTATGTCTGAGGAATGGTGAGGGTTTAAGATAGATGTTTTGTGGATGAAAAGGTGGACATGAGGCAGCAATGTGTGCTTACAACTCAGAACATTGACCGTATCCTGGTCTGCATCAGAAGTGTGGCCAGCAGGTGGAGGGAGGTGGTTCTCTCTCTGTACTCCACCCCGATGAGACCCTGCCCCACAAAATGACCAGGGGGCTGGAGCACATATCCTATGAGGAAAAGACTGAGAGAGCTGGGGTTGTGGAGCCTGAAGAAGATAAGGCTCAAGGGAGTTCTTATTGCAGCCTTTCAGTACTTAAAGGGGACTTAGAGATGAGGACATACATTTTAGCAGGGCCTGTTGCAATAGGAGAAAAGGTAATGGTTTTAAAGGAGGGTAAATCCAGAACAGATATAAGGAAGACATTTTATATGACGAGGGTGGTGAAAGACTGGGACAGATTTATAAATGCCCCATCCCTGACAACATTCAAGGTCAGGTTGAACAGGGCTCTGGCAACATGAGCTGATTGCAGATGTCATTTCTCATTGCAGAGGTGTTGTACTAGACGACCTTCAAGGGTCCCTTCCAGCCCAAATCATTCTATGACTTTATGATTCTATGTTAACTTAAAAAATAATGTTTTGTTTGTTGATTAGGAAAAAAATTACTAAGCAATTGAAGGTAAGATTCTCATCTAACCTGTCTTAGTACAACTCCACTGAAATCCATGGAGGTTTGCTGATTTACAACAGTTGAAGATCGAGTCAGAATGTTACATAACTTAAATTAATTCTTGCAACACGTTTATTTTTGGCTTGAAGGAAGAATTTGAAGATCAGGACTGATTAGCTTTTTTTCCCCCTTAAATTATTAGAGCATCTTTTGTTTTATTTCAAGTTTTCTTTTACTGTTGATGGTAGCTTTTGTGTCTTGTCATCATAATTTATCTGTTAAAAGTTTTTCTGAGTGTCAAATACTTAGACTATCTTTCAGATTCTCAGGTGACTAAGATAGGATTCTTTCTTTAATTAAAAAGAAGAAGATTGAGTTTCAGGGCAATCATATTTTGATATTCCCATATGTATCTAAAGTCACTCAGATTAGGAGAACTGGGCTTCAGGTTTTGAAATTAGACTTTGTTAAATTGGACTCTTAAAAGTGCATTTCCCTATCTGACTAAAATAGCCATGGTTTTAAATATTACAAGGTAAGCCCTCATCAACTCTGGTAGATACTAAACGGCATTGCTTTATGACTTGGTTCTGACCTCATTTCTTACACTGTCAATCTGGTGTAAGTCCTTCAAACTCAGTAGAAATGCTTTAGGTTTAGGCTGCCATAATGAAGGTTAAAGTCCGCCTCTAAACTTCTGCTCCCTAAAGAAAAATGGTATGTCATAGTAACCACTGCAACCAAAACCAGTGTGCCAGATCATAGAAATTAGCAAAGTAGTACTGAAAGGTTTGGAGTTAGATTAATTTATAACACATTAAATCTGACCTTCTGTTTTTCTAAATTAAAATACCATCTTTGGGGTACGGAACTTTACTAATTATTACAACTATTCGGAATTGAGAGTCCACCTCTGAGGCACCATACCATGAATAGTGCAGGGTTAGGCTTCCTACTCTGAGCAAAAGAGAGTTTTTGTTGGCCAGGTGTGATGGGTCAGTGGCACACTATTCACCTGTGTGTGACCTCTTAGACCAGAGGTGACGGTCAGCATCCCTTCCAAGATCTCCCTGTGCAAACAGGCCCTGGCGTACCCACACTGTTTCTGGGACACTTCTGCTCCTCCCTCTGCACTGATTTCTGCACCTTTGCCAGAGATGTCCTGCTTCCCTCCCTTCCAGTCTCAGGAGTCTGCAGGTCATCAGCCCACAGACGTCTCTAGCTTGTCAAACAAATGTGTGCAAAGCAAATCAGATGCAGGAAGGAGTGAAGATAGAGCTAGTGTGGGTAAGCAGCACACAAAACTGGAGTTTTTATCTCCAGATTCCACAGCTGGACTCTGAGGTTCCCTCTCCTGTGATCCAAGAGCAAAGACCCTGTTCACCTCTCATTCTTCCAATGAAGGAAGCATTTCAGAGCTCACCACAAGAGTTCCTGTCAAGACTAAAGTCTTTACAATGACCCTAGCTTTTAATAACAAGCATGGACCCATCTCTGTAGTTTCAAACTTCCACACAGTCATACTTACTCACAAAGGATTCTGCCAAATCAATCCTTTTAAAGGAAGGGGGATGAAAGGGGTGTTGAAAAAACCTCATCCTTCTATTTCCACTCCACAGCTTTTTTTCTGGTGGAAAAACTTGAGTGGTGGCTGAAACTGGCAGTGAAAGGGTCACTAACATAAGATGGATAGTGAATAACATGATGGTTCTTTTGGCCTTGATAGGTTTACCTGCCAGGAAACTAAAATAGCTTCAGAGCCCTGGACAAAATAGAGCTACAGAAAAACCTGGCATGGGATGTCCTATTAGCTGGGTGGCACTGACAGTGAAACAGAGCAATGAACGGCAACAGTTAAAAGCAAAGTGGAAAAACATACTTTTCAACTAATTTGTAAATGAGAGGTCAAGAATACAGAAAATTGTGATATAGGTCCTCTAATGACCCTGACAGAATCCCAGCTTTGTGTGTCCAATACCTGTAAGTAGCACAGCACCAGAGTCTTCCAAATGACATATGCCATCTTGTGAGTGGTCTTTCTGTTTCCTATTATTCCCATTTGAAATTGTCTAGCAAATGTAATTTGGGCCTTAAATTTCTAAATAACCTTTGCAACCCTTTCTCAGCATGTCCTGAGAATTGTGATGGTCATCTTCCTCACTAGCTGAGATGTGGTTCAAATTTCCATTAAGGTTTTTTATTTTCCTCTTTCCATAGCTGCTGATCCTCCATTTACAGCATGCTCCTCTGTTGCCATCATGGGTCCTTAGCAGCTCAGATCGGGTTCATACCTGCCCTGCCACCAGGTGAAATGGCATTCTGCAACTCCTTACAGCAAAAAATGTGTGGTCATGAACTCTGTTTGGAGCCTGCATCACAGAGCAATGCCGTGGGAATCTGCATGCCTCCACACTGACACTTGTAGGATGGCTTGACCAAGAACATCCTACTTTTCACTGCTGCTTGCAAAAGTCGTGGAAGCACTGGTGAGATGTGTTGATGTCCTACTGCTGAAATAGTGTCCTAGATGTAGTGTCACCTTCTTCACTTTGAAAACAGAAAAACCAACGCCCCTCAAGGAGCTCTCCAGAAGGTGCCTCAGAACTAATTCATTAGGGCTAGATTTCTACCTTGTGGATGAGCCAAGGCCAGCAAAAGTACAGAGACAGCAGGCAGTGGGGCTGCAGCATACAAATATCACATGGGGAATTCAACTTACACGTGCCATGTATGAAGGGGGCAAAATGCATTCTGACAAATAATGTGTAAATCTAGTACTAATGACTGCAGAACAGGTGTTATAGACAGACACGCCACAGACTGCTCTATAACATTGTAATGCAGTAATCACCCCTCATGTAGAAGAGCTTTGGCAAAATCCCTGTTCTTGATTAGGAAGAAAATGAAGATTGCTTTCTTACATAAACATCCAAAATGGACCAGTAGTTGATCCTACCCACGCTACTGGCTCCGCCTGAAGTCCCATTCAGAGAGAGCAGAATCTGTGCACGTGCTGCGGAGGAGCTGTTCACACCCAGCTAGAGCTGCGAAAAGCAGTGGGCACCTGAGACAAGCTGCCAGCAGCAGAAACCGTCAGCAGTGAAGTCTTCTGTATTGCTCAGTTTGTGATTTACACTGGACCTGTATTTAAATATACTGAAGACAATTCAGGAGGGAGGGAGGGAGTTGTTACTTCACCATTTAGGCAACCTCATACCCTGGTCCTGCTCAGGACTTCACAACACTTGCTCCCATCCTCTGACTGATCTCATGTCGCTGAAATAGGCAAGGATAGTGGTTGTTATTGTGTCATGTTTACATGCACTGATGTGCAGTAGAAAGCAATTGTGGTCAAGTGAACTACTGTAAGATAAAGAGAGATAAATAATTCAGATTCTCATTATAAGAGAAGAGTGAAGCTTTGATAGAGAAGATGGGGACTGTCTTTGTGTGAATTGGTATGCAGTAGCTGTTTAGTAGCTATAGCATGTGATCTAGCATTAGTATTGACATAAATCAGTGGTAAGAATTAACAATATTTCTAAAGTCCTATATGATAACTGGATCCACACTATGTTGTTTAGTTCTCCTGGGCATTTTAATAATTATGTAATAGATACGTTGGAGTAGCTGAGATATTCTTTATATTGCTGCATGAAAGGTCTTTCACATGATTTCTTTAGCAGAGAGTTTTGATAGAATGTGTTGTACAAAAAGAAATATGCCTATTTTGGTAATATGGATATGTTTCATTAGCTCAGCCTGCAGCGATATGACATTACATTTAAAAAGGAATACAATTAATACCAATGAGAGGGGTTTTCAAACTCTCACAGTATAGCTGGAGGAACTGAACAAGGTGTCAGGGCAATTAAATAGAGGCACCGTATTACCTTTGTCTGAACACTCATAACATCATCCTGTCTTGATATGTTGAATAGAGGATTTCTTTTGCAGTAGGATTCCTAATTTATTTTGATGCTTCCTATAAGTTGGTTAACAATAAGATGGACTTTTTTATTAACCCTTAAAAATCTTAGGAATTACCATGTCTGTTTTCCATTTTCCATAGAGCATGGAACAATTTTATTAGAGATACACACAAGAGCTTCTCAGCACTGAACTTAATGGAACCATCATATCAGTGCCATGGAAAAGTACAAAATACTGCCAATGTACAGCATATGGATTAGATAACTACAGTCCAGGGGAAAAGTTATACTTTGAGGCTATTAATATAATCAACCTGGGTATTCTTTTATTCAGCATTAACCTTTATGTTCTACGTTAAATGACAATGAAACTCGTGGAACACAAACTTTCCCTAGGGTAACAGTATCTGGCATTTCTTTCATCTCTAAAGAGGCTTCTTAATATCCTGCAATCCTAAAAATGCTGTTTTCCCCCCACTGCGGGTCAGATTTAATAACAGTAACAGGAGATAAATGGATTGGGCTCAGCTGAGCCTTCAGCAGCCCTGTGGATGCGAGGAAGGGGTCTCTGCCCCCCCTGAAAAGAAGCAGCAGCAGAAGGCAGCAGGGGCATTGCTGGGATCGCCTCAGGGAACCTAGTGCTTCTCCCTTGGGACACAGTCCTTCCTGTGGCACTCATTCTCTGCCAGGGGCTCTTCCACTTGTCCCAGTCTGGCCTGTACAGCTCAGCGGGAAGGCCAGGAGTCCTCCTTGACCCCGGGGGTGAGAGCAGCAAGGGGAAGCACCCTGAGGCCTCGCCGCAGCTCACACAGAAATGCACAGAACTGCTTTGAGAAGGAAAGGCCCAAAGTGTCTCTTTCGCAGGCACAGCTCGCTTGTAGCACTTGTGCTTCCAGCAGCAGCAGCAATGGCGATGTGAGGGAAAGTGTTAGGTCGGTGCCAGGGCAGGACCCTCTCTAACCTTTCCCCGTGCCCCACGTCCATGTGCCCCATTTCATGGGCACCTGGCAGCAACACACCAGGGGCTGCAGGACAGCAGTGTCCCGGGCCCTAGGGGATTAATGAACAACTCCACAACTGCTCATGAGTAACATATTACACGCCGGCAGGGAGCAGTTTCCTAACCCGGGGAGCTCCGGGTGACTCCTGCCGCAGCAGTGCCCGGGTTAATGGCACATGGCGCCGGCTGCCGTGTCCCATCCCCGGGCAGCGGCTGACCCGGCCCTGCTTATAACCTGCCACGTATGCGGCAGCACACGGCGCCTGGAGCGATGGAACCGGGAGGGCCGGGCTCCCCCCTCGGTGTTATTGACAGCCCCATCAGCGGCAGTGATGCATCGGCGCCCGCTCGGTCCCCGGGGCCGGCCCAGGACGTGGCAGCGGCCCGGCCGCCATGTTGGCAGAGCGGCCCCGCGCCCTCCCATCGACCTGCCGGGCCTCGGCGCCATCGACCGCTCCAATTTGCACGAATTTATAGTATTGATGTGGGGCTGATTAACATTTTGTGCCAGAGCGGTTCAATACGGGCTGGTAACAGCTTTTAATGATTAATTGACTTTTATGATTCCGCCTGGGCGCTGTCAAGCCGGTTGTGAGCGGCGGGCACGCGCCTCCCCAGCCGCTCTCTCTGGTGGCACCGGGCAGTGATGGAGTGCCTGGGAAATTAGTGTCCTCGCTGTCTCGTTTTATGAAAGATAAATGCTATGACATTTAATGCAGACCTTAATTTAGAACAGAACTAAACAGATCATTTAGCAATTTAATCATAAACAGGTAAATATCAAAACTTGTCTAGCATTTCACGAGTGAGGCAGACGGGCGGTGGAGGTAAAGCGGAGCGGGCAGCGGGGCAGTGGCAGAGGTGAGGTGAGGTGATGAGACTTGGAGCCAGCAATGCTTCAGCAGCAACAGCAGCATGAGTGGAGACGGTATATCAGGTCCATCACTGAGGTATGACCTGCCCACGTGGTCATCTCGCTCTCTTTTCTTCTATAATCTCATTCACTGCTTGCACTCTAGCTGTAAGATGAGGGTTTCTGACACATGACATGATATATGGGGGGAAAAAAAATCACCTACAGTTAATCTGTTGCCTAAAATAAACATAAACATTATGGAAAAATTTCAAACGAAAACAAAATTTTATTATACCCTATAACAACTGAAAAAAAGATTGTCTGAAAGGCTGCGTGCTGTCAACTCCTACCTTCCTGTGTTCATATTTATAGCCTATTCCTTTGCATTCGTGTTAATTAGAAAGATTGTAAGTTTCTTTTTAAATAACTGTCTAAACAAAATGTCATATTATGCATGTTTATACATACAAAAGCTAAAATGGCATATTTTGATCCTCTTTGAAATTTTATTCTCTGTCTTCTCACCACTCCATCATTCCCTCAATTTGGTACAATTTACAGAGGAAAATGAGTCTGCAATGGGCCAGATTCTTAAATCATTTTAACCCACTTCAGAAGAGCTGAGGAGCTGCCGAATCTCCCTATTTGAGGATTCCCTTGGCACGATGGAGCTCCTAACTCATACAAAGCTGACAAAGCCAATTCCTATGCCATCTGTTCCTGCAGAACCCATTTAGAGGAGCCTAGTGGGGGCAAAGCAGGGGTGCAATTAAGGTATTTCTGTATTTTCCCTCTTCCTTCCCAAGACCCTCATGGAGGCAATAGCTAACCTGTTAAAGTGCAGCACAAATCCCAGAAACAGAAACGTACAATGAGCTCCTTAGCTGTCCCTCTGAGCAATTTGGCTGGGATAATCCAAGAAGCCATGAGGATTAGACCAGCTCCAAAGGCTCTTCTCTTTTAACTAAATCACTTTCTGGAAGTCAAGAGCAATCAGACAGAGAGTTAAATTGCAAAACTGATGGGGCAGTAACAACTGGGGAAAGGGGACAAACTTCTAGACATGACTGAGTGCATCTTCATCCTAACCCTGCTCAACAGAAGTCAGAACAGCTCATCTAACAGCAGTCCTCAGCATTATCATGCCTGCTATGTGATACCTGGAAGGGGGTGCTTAGTTCTTGAGTCAAAATTCACAGTGCTGAATAAGACACCTAAAGCTCTGTGTACACTGGATGTTTGCCTACGGATTTGTCCTGATGAGCTTTGTGACCCTCCTGATGCTGTGATCCAAATGGCACATACTTGGGCAGATTTCTCCGCTCGAAGGCATGAACTATTAGCTGAGAGGTAGTAAGGGATGGCTTTTTAAACCACTTCTCAACTGCTGCCACATATCAGATTATCACTTGACTTCTCAGCAAGCCGTAAGACAGACTGGTGGGGAAGTGGGGTGCCCCCTTGCCTGGAGTGAAACAGTCCATACAGTCCACCCATCTCAGCAATGAGGTAGTGACTGTGTACCGAGGGGCAGTGTTGACATGCTGTTTCTTTGTTGTTTTTTTTTTTATTTACATTACCATTCAGATAAATGCTTCTGTCTCTCAGGCCAGGCTTCTGGGTGACTAGCACATTTGGAGTGTAACAACATAGCACATTGTGCATGGGATAGACCTCGTTGTCTTGCTGCATCCCAGAATCCAGCTTTGTTGCCACAAGGGAGAGAAAGCAGAGCAGGTCCTCAGGGCTTCTCAAGCTGTAAGAGGGGAGGGGAAGAAGTGGAATATGTCAGAGAGCCATACGTGGAAGCTGCTGTCACTGGGTAACTGGGGAGATTATCGCTGATCCTGGGAGGAGCAGCAGGTTCCCAGACACGTACTCTGAACTCTCACTTTGTGTCATCAGACATCCTGACTTTCAAGGACCCAGGACATCAGTAAAATGGTATTATAAGAGCCCATTATAACACAGGCAAAGGTCAGTTTAGCCACTGCTCTCACTTTTCTTGTGCTAACACCTCGCCCTTAACAGAGCTTGAATTTGTCCACACATATTGCCTCTTCACTGACCCAGCAGTTTGAAGATCCAGCCTAGAGAGTGGCGTTCTGGCTTTAGAGATCAGCAGTGAGAAAATTCCTGAATTAGGTCACAAGCACAGGGTAAGGTATAGGCAATATGCAGGGAAGATAAAGCTTAAATTTCCTTGACACTGACTGGGAAAATCAGCACTTAGAAAGTAACCATGTAAAGATGGGTGCAGTGAGACCTCTGCCTACTCCCATGGGTAGGCATGGGCTCCCATACAGCTACAGTTCTGGACCTAAGCTCACAAGCCCTATTTCCTGGAACAGAATGCCATATATACATTTGTCCTGGATCATGGTTGGAACGGGCATGTTGGTTCATAATCACCAGTTTAAACATACCCTAAGCATGGCCACAGCAAAGTAAGTGTGCCACCAAAGCCAATATGAAATCCTGGTGAGGAGAGTTTTGCTCCTCACCAGAGCTGCAGTTTTGTGCCTTTGAATGTCAGCTTCTGAACTGGGCTGTCCTCTGTTTAGTTACCTTAGATGCATATTTGGAGACAAGTGGCTTGTTTCTTTTCTCCTTTGGGATGAGATGATACTGCTTTTAGATAATAGCCAGTTGAATGTGTGCACCAGAAGTGGGACTCCAGACCTATCTAAGAAGACTTAAAATGGTGTAGGGAATGCCGTTCCATCAGAAGGATATATCTGAGAGTGGGAATGGTGATGAGAGAGTGTTTCTGTTTTCTCTGTGCTAGCTGGGTCACTAATGCAGAAGAAAGCACAGCGCACAGAGCCAGAGGTAGCAGAAAGGAGTGCTGTGAGTGGTGCAGGTAATGAGTATTCCCACTGAGAATGGGAAGCTCTGAACCATGGGGTTGGGCCCATGCCTTTCCACATGCAATGCAGAAACAGTGCCTCATCTTTGCCCTATTTAGCTTTGCAACTCCCGACTTCTTGGCTGCACCATAGCTTGCTTCAGTGCAAAGTAGGATGTAGTCCTCTTCTCCATTACCACTTGTCTCTCAGTGACAGTCTCCTTAAGGGACCTTCAAGCCCATGCCTTAGCATAAAGAGAACTGAAAAGTTTTATTTCCTAAAGCGTTCCAGCTGCCAGGCAGTTGCACAAAGGGTAGACAGCAGTTGCTGTGTTTGAAAGGAAGTGGCTGAGAACACTGAAACTGAGAATGTATGAGACTATGCTGACGGTCTTTTACAGGTGGAGGTGAGTCTGTTTTGTCCTTTTTCCAAGCCAGCTCGGGAGCTCCTTTACTGTAAGATGATCCTGACTAATGAAACTATATGGCTTCATGTTCAAAAGCTTCTAGTTAGCATCATGTGGCCAGTAAACAAGCAGGGGAGCTCTCAATTGCTGTCAAAAGTCAGAGTAGTTCTATGTTATGGCCCTGTAGACCTTTGGAGCAAACCTTTTTTTTGTTTTCACTCAACAGGGTATGAGGTAGGGAGTGTCCAGCCTGTGGAAGGAAATAGAAATCATTCAGCTATGTAGCTCTGTAGCAGGGCCAGTTCAATATATAAAACAAGTAGTCTGTTGTTTTTATGCCTCATGTTGCAAAAAAAAAAAAAACCCAAGCCCAAACCAAACAAAAAAGCAATAGCACTACTTTGCTTTGGACAGAGCCCAGCAAAATGAGGCAGAAGGATGCATCTTAGAACAACAATTGGTGCCTCTGATTCTTTATTTCTCTGGCAGGACCAAGAACTGTGTTCTCCTGAACCCTCCTGTCCTTCCTCATGTCTGTCCTTGCTTTTACTGTACCCTAGCGCTTTCTGATGCACAATAAAGGAGGCCTCAACTCCTCTGCCTGCAGGAAGGCTATGCTCCTTTTTACCTGAGCTGGCTGTGGGTGAAAGTGGTGGGACACATAGAGTAGGACTGGTGTGGGCAGCTAAAGAAGTGCCATCAGCAACATACATGCCTGGAAGATGCCTAATCAAGTTTGGAGGAATTTTTTGTGTGACCTTCAGTGTCCAACTACATTCTGCCTAAGTTGTATTTTAGGTACATAAAAGACAGTTTGGGATCATGCCCATGTTCATCTCATGGTGCCTTGAAGAAGTTCTGCCTGCTTACCTGCAAAAAGGAGATTTTATGCCTCCCCCTCCTCCTCCCTCAGTGGGGGAGCCAAGGAAGATGGAAGTATCGTGTGTGTCTGGAGAGCACAGCAGAACAAGAGTCAGAGAAAGAGAAGGCAAACTGTGCATGTAAAATCTCAGCCCCACTGAAGCCACTGGCAAAAGTTCCAGTGACTTCAACAGCTTTCTGTTCTATGGCTGTATGTCCTTGTGTCTGATTGTAGATCCCTTTCAATGGCAGAGTCTTAGTAAGTTGTATGATTCCTACAAAGGGTGGAACACAACCTTCACAATTTTTATTATGGCACTGCTCTGAGTAGAAAGCAGCATCACTTTACATCAGAACTTGGGCATCAGGTAATACAGGAAGAGTATTGTATTATTAAGGAGGTGTTTCTGTCACAATATAGACTGACTGGCATTGAATCTTTTTCCTTGCTATTCTGCCGTGTTCCTCTCTGTCCTATTGCATTTTGGGCCATACATGTGCTGCGTTCACTGAATATTCCCGTATTCAGCCTCACTGATGTTTGTTTAGATGCATGGCTAAGGATACTAGAGAAGGACTGCAGTGGACGGTATTTATAATCACAGCTCTGATATTTATGCATTCAAACATAACACAATAAATTTTTGACCAAAAATAATATTTGGTACTTTTCCAAGAGAGACTATTTTTTTTCTGAAGTCCCATCCCTTCCATTCCTCAACAAAATTCTTCACATTATTTTTTCATGGGTTCAGAGGGCAGTTGCCAAGAGTAATTTCTACCTGTAGGCACTGATTTAGTTTTCTTTTTATGATTCCTCTTCCAGATTTTTAAGAGAATTGAATTAGGCTTCTTATAGATTTCTTTGGCAATTTTTGAATCTATCTATCTATCTATCTATCTATCTATCTATCTATCTATCTATCTATCTATCTATCTCTTTCTTGATTACAATCCCCTTTAACTCACTGGATGTCCCAAATTATAAGCTTTGTATGGAATCATTTGCCTTTGGCTATGTTTGGTATTATGTTACCTTCTGTTCAGTTAACGGTGTGGAGAGAGGCCATAAGCACTGGAAAAACCTCAAAGCTCTTTTCTCCTGTTTTGAAACTGAGAAAGCAGAAACATAATTGCTTTTGTTGGATCACAATCCTGAATAGCAAAAGACTTTTTAAACATCTGCCCTTCCTTTGATTGGCTTTACATCTTCTCTCTTTTTTGTCTACAGTTCATTATTCTGCATTTTATTCACTAATGAAAATTCTATCCATGACAATATTTTCATATGCTGTAAGATGACTGGGATTCAATGCATTTAATCTCATCTAGCCCTACAGAAAACCTTAATAGAATGTGACAATATATGTTAATTCTGTGAGGTTTGTATTTGCTTCTTGCTCATATAATATCTGATCTGTCCTGTCTACTATCTCAGCACTATCTCCTGCAACCCTGACTTTTAACAGAGCCAGAGTCTAACTCCCAGCACGTATTTGCATCACCTATTGAAGTCAAATAACTTTGCATAGCTATATGGGAAATAAATTTTGCTTTCTTTGTTATTGGGGCCCTGTTCCCATTCAGATCTATGGCAAATCAGCACTGACTTAAATTCCACCAAGATCATGCATCAGAATTGCTAAATTTTACATGGGATTCTCTCTGATGGTAGAATTTGTGTGTGCTTCTGTGTGCTGATCTCCCACTCCCTCTTTATCAGTAATCAAATGAGTTGATATGTCTCTCTCTCTTTTTTTTTTCTTTTTAATACCAGTGTCAAATACCTGTCATGATATTAGTATTCATTCCCATGGAAATGTAGCAGCCAGAAATAATGCTGATCCCTGAGTGGACTGGAATAATCCGTTATTCTGCAGGGAATAGCTATCCCTATTCAATAATAATATTGAAATTAAGAAATAACATTTTGTCTTTTAACATGGGAAGACAATACAAATAATTGGGAAATTTCCTAATGAGTCTGTTATTAAAACAGTATCTAGAGGAAACCTGAGCTCTCAACTAACTGAAATGTGTCCTTTTCTTTTTTTTCTGATTTGAGCATAACACCTGAGATCAATACCACAAGTATTTTCAGTGCTACCTGGGAATAAGGGGGAATGAAGGCAGGAGGCTTTGAAAAGTCACTTCTGATTTTGCTCATTTAAAAGCTAGCTATTTTGAAAGCAAGGAGGGCCAAATTTTCAAGTGCAAATAGTCCCCAGTTGGATCCAGATTTTCAGAAAGTTTCCTTTCTCATTTACACTTCTCAATAGAGCATTTTTCCACAAGTGCTCAGCAGCTAGCAATTCTTTCTGGCCAGGAAGCCATTGAGAAAACTGGCCTTTTTTTTCTTTTTTTTTTTTCTTTTTTTTTATTCAGTGCCTAAAAGGGAATGGGGAGTTCTTTTGTGAATCAGGTTCTTCAGACAAGTTATGCCTGATGAGCCTGGCTCTGAGGAAAGAAGTACAGCTTTCCTCTCTGAAACCTCCAGAGGCCATGGGCGCTAGAAAAACCCAGTCTACTGTTGGGCAGAGATAATTCTGAGAGAGTTGGAGAGTGAGCTTGGAGACTGGAAGCAATGGAGAAACACCCATAATTCCTTCCTGGAGCTTTGCAGTATGTGAGGGAACAAGTATTTCCATGAATAGCAGAATTATTCTGGAAGCCTAGTTTCCAATGGAGTTAGTGTTTCATGGCTGACTGACATTTTAAATGAATTATACTATTGCTTCAGTGTGAATTCTGCCCTTATCAGACACTGGAGAATCCATAGGGGAGAGAAGCCTTGGTTGCAGAGTGGATTCCCTTATATCTAATAAGGTATAAGCTCTGACTGAAGCTTTCCTTCATATACATGCAGTCTCTTTCCCAGATGTATTCTCCCCATGTCAAATGAGAACTAAGTGTGGGCTGCAGCCTTTCCATCACTGGGAAAACTCTTCAGCTTTCTATATTCACAAAAAATTACCAACCTTTCTGCCAGGTTTAGCTATAATTGCCCAATGGGTACAAAATTACAAAAGTTTTTAGACAACTCTGCATGTGCACACACACATGCACACACATACACACACTGCAATTATATGAGCTGTGTTTCCTCGTGGAGCCAGACTAAAAACACCCACTGATAGACTCTAAATGAATGAAGCCTGTTGTGTCTCTGAGTGACTTGGGATGGCTCTAATAAAGGACTGAGTGGAAAGAGGAATAAATTACTCCCTATCTCCTGTCCCATGTAGCAATCAGGCACGTCTCCCTCCATTGCTAAACATAGGGTCTCCCTGTCAGACATGACCGCTGCAGAGCCCCTTTGGCATGGAGTGCACTGGGGGGGCAGTCAGGGGAGCTGGAAATGTTCCTGACTGGTCTGCCAGTGTGAAGGATTGGCAGTGTTTCTTGCAGTTTCCTTTCCCATGAGCAGCTAGCAGCAATCAAATACAATCTAGCCATTATTATTTGCCGTTAGTTTCTTTGATTGTGATTTGGAAATACGTTGCTAAGGAAAGCAAAAACCATGGTTAACTGATTGATAGAAAATAAGAGTCATAGAAAACATCTGGAGAGCCAGATGAGTACAAGCCATTGTTTAGTTTAATACCCTTATAATATTTGCTGCAAACAGCCAAGCTGAAGGGTAAATTCTTCATCATTTTTATTATGTGCTTATTCCAAAATACTAGTGAAGGGGCTTTGGCAACAATGTTTGATCAGTGTCCTTTTGCCCAGACATTACCCTGCCTTGGCTTCCAGAGGCTGTGTAGTGCTGAATTATCAGAACATAATACCAAAATGTAAGAATGATTATACTGGATCATACCAACATCCCTCTAGACTCTTACCTCTGATGGTGACTAATAGCAAATGTTTAGGAGAAATTACAAAGGCAAAAAATGCAGCCATTCTTCTCCAACATACCCTCCTAGCTTCTAGCAATTATCAAGTAGAGAAGAAGCTGACTCAGCGGTAGTATCTTTGTAGTTAATATGGATAGCTGGAATTTTTTTTTGCTGCTGGAATCCTTCCTCTCAGTCTTTAAAGGTAGAAATAGGTAGGTTATGTTTTGTCTAAGGAAAAATACCGAGGGAAATCCTACAGCTGAAAGCTTTCAGAGACACTTGTAGGAAATGAACTTCATCAAGCTGCAGGGTTATGTCTAAGTCTAAGTTAAGGGACATGAGACTGGGCTGCTGATTTGACCTTTTGGTGTTCACTCTTAACCATAGAGTTGTTGTGCAACAGAAAGCAGGTGGAAAGAGGGTGGGGGTGGAAGCAGACTGCAGCTGTTCAGCGCCTCCCTTCAGTCAGGAAAGAAGAGGGAAGAGAGAAGACCAGCACATCACCTGGCTGACCATACAGCCCACCAGTTGCAGCCTCGGGAGCCAACACCCTGCTTGAAACACGGTCTTCAAACACCTCTAAGCAGGGTGGTCTCTGAGTACACAGAGATAGTTGACTGAAATGTGGTTAATGGCTAACTTATTTCAAGTCTTTTCAATTCTGTTCCCATGCTGATCACAGTTATTCAACAACTGTGCTTTACACCTTTTTCAGTGCATTGTGGATCTGTCAAGGAACCCTCTGCAGACCCAGAAGGACAGATAAATGTTAGCATATTTCCGATTTTACAGATACCGAACGTGAGACAGAGTTGAAATCACTTGTCTGAAGTTCAGAGTGAACTGGAAAATGGGCCAAGTATGGAGAATACTCACTCCTAACTCTCTTGTTCGCAATGGCTAGATAGCATGTCCTTTCACCTGTCAAATCTAGAGACAGAACCCAGAGATACATATACCAAAGGGGCTGTTTCGTCACAGAACTTTATTCAATATTTATTGTAAATGCTTATGATGGTAATTATCTACAATACTATATTGTTTAGACTCTCTAAGTGGTATTTTAACTAAAAGGAATTGTTTCATTAAAAAACAATCGGCTGGCATTTCCAGAAATACCATGGGTTTTTTCCCGAATTCACACATCAGTTCTGCATTCATTACAATACAAAGCTGCTTATAGTGCCAATACATTTTTGCACTTCATTCAATCAAATTTTGCTGTGAGTTTTGATCAACCTTGTCATCTCATATTCCACAGAAACATGAGACTTTTAGGGGAGGGGGAAACAGGGGAGGGGAGGGAGAGGAGGGGAGAAGGGAAATGGAGAAAGGGAGAAAAAGAAAGTGTGGAAGGGAAGGAAGAAGGAAGAGAGGGAAGAATGAAGAGGGGAAGCAAACCTTGGATGTGTTTTGTCTGCTCAAGTCAAGTGACTATCTTACTACTTCAGGTTCCCTTACAATTACATTTGTTGTTTTCTTACATATTTGTCATTATTATGATGTCACTCATAATCTAACTAGGTTTTTTTATAGTCTAACACAACCAAAATGTTAGCTTGCCAGAAGTGGGTGCTGAGCCTGTGTTGTGCCCATGGCCCAGAAGCACTGGCATCTGAGGGAATTCTGCTAGCAAAAGACATTCATGAGAGCATCCCCTGTAGCCTTTTTTAATTCTGCGGGGGCTGTTCCTACCCTTTCTCACATCGCATTCGTTTCTACCCAAAAGCGATGTGATTCTAAAGTCAATCCAGCAGAATCACCCTCCAAAGTAAAACAGATGCAAAATAGTCCTTGCTCTCTGCTATTCCATTAGACCTTATCCACTATATGTGAAAGGGTTTTCCAGCAAACCTACACTAACATAATGCCAACAGAAGCACCTCAGTGGAACCATTTTGGTGAACAAAATAATAAACCAGGAGAAAGACCTTCTTTTTTTCCCCCTGATATGGTTTTGTCTACCTCAGGGAATTGTTTTTATGCTTCTGACTGGCACAGCAAGGATGGCAAAACTCTGCATAGACAAGAAATCCTGAGGGGTGTGTAACAGAATATTCACTGCTGGTTGTGGTTGCAGCTTGGTTGTCTCTCTGGGATGACTTCTTGCATGAAGGCATTTACTTTTAATATTGCATTACTGGAGACTTGGGGTAATTGCCATTATATTTTTTTTAATTTTCACTTGTTAATATTGCTTATTTTAAAGAGAGCACCAGGGTCTAGCATTTACTGGTGCTATAGGAAATAAAAACAAGGTGAAAAAAAACCCAAAAACCAAAAAAAAAACACAAACCCCCAAAACAAAACAGTGATTTAAGGAAGATCAACACATAGCCAAAGGACTGGCAATGTTTGACCATTGGAATGTATTTACTGAAAGAGCACCCTTTTTGAAGGACAGACTCTGCCTGAGCAACTGTGGAAACAGCCTTCTGGTAGCAAATCTGGCAGAACTGATAAGCAGAGCTTTGAACTGAGAAATGAAGGGTACAGAGTCAAAGACTTGAATAATCTCCACATGTCCATAGAACACCAGAGGAGAAACCCTAGGTACATGAGAGTATGCCAAAGGATAAAGAAATTTAAGTGATCAGAATGGCAGGGAATAAGAAGAAAGTGCAAACTGTGAAAAGAACTGCTTCCAAGGTGAAAACACAGTCAGGTGCAGGTCTTGCAAAACTGTGGTTATGGGGTACAGAAACATGTACCAAAAAAAGAGAAGAGCATAGACTAAACTGGCAGGGCATTAGGCAGCACAGGTATACACTAGTAACAGAACAGAATAGCAATCACAGATGGAACACTGGTCTCAAAGCACATGCATTATTCAGAAAGTCAGAGATAGAGGTGAAGGTGGTGGCAGAGAACTTTACATTAATGATACAAAACACTGCAAAGAAGGATGTACAGAACAGATAGCATGTAAAAAGCAGGATTTGCTCCAGTCAAAACCACTTTGTGGAAATATGGTAAAGGAGAGTACTTGGACAGTGCAATCCCCTGATTTTGCTCTGGTTATGTGTACAGTCATCAATAATGCCAACAGAGAGACAAGTTCTATTGAGTTCATATAATTCAGGGAAATTTTTACCTTCCCAAATATGGACAAAAGAACAAACACCACTAGTGATGACAGAATCCAGATACTTATGGATGGAGTAATCAGCAAATATCTCAATAAAATTGTCACAGAACCAGTAAAAAGTGATGATGATTGAGACTTGGTTTTGGTAACTGATAGCTGCAACAAAAAAAAAGACCAAGTGATCATAGACTGACACTTCCTAATTGAATGGAACAGATAAAGGATTTTGTATTTTAAAAAGGTAATGTTTGGTAAACTTGTGGAATTGATTAGTGAAGTCAGATGGATTGCAGAGTCCAGGCATTAAAATGTAAAAGAGGCTTAGAGCTTCTACAGGTCTAAGCAACTAAAAGTTTTGGGAATCTGCATACCAGCCAAAAGAAAAAGCCTCGTTGTGCAACCACATCAGGAGACTTACTGGTATATTCACTTATGTATTTTACAAGAAGATCAGGCCCTAAACAGGCAATGAACTTAAATGTGTCTTCCTAAGCTTTCTTGGACAAGATGATACCCTACACAGAGACAACACTGTGATACTGTCTACCGTGTTTCACTACAGTTTTTGGCACAGCAGTGCAGAGGATGTTATTTGTTAGCTGGAACCTTTCTGCAGAAAAACTGTGTGTGAAATAAGGACCTGGATCATGGCATACAGACAACACTGAAAAAAAACCATTAAAGACTGGAGAGAAGTAACTAGGAAGGCATATCAAACTAAGTGTTGGGACCAGTCTTGTTTAAAATTATCATAAATGATCATGATACTAGTACAGACTTCTAAATTTTTAATGATACAGCATTGAGAGGTGTCATTAATGCAGTTAAAACCCTACAAAGACTCTGAAAACTGGTAAAGATGAAACAGAAAATGTAAATGTAAAGTTAGGACCAACAGTACGATTTCCCCTAAATGCTCCAAGTTTATAAGGGAGCAGAAATACCTGGCCACACTATGCAAAGTGATTCTTATGCTACAGTATGACCTAGATATGAGGTAACTAAAATCCAATGAGGCAGAGATTGGAAAGTGTTAATGCTTTAGCACAAAACCAATTGCATGTTTGATCCCACAGGGACAATTCACATTCAAGTTGGACTCTATGATCTTTGTGGGTCCCTTCCAACTCGGAATATTCTGTGAATGATGTAACTTAGAATCATAATATCTTCATAGACTCATAGATTATTGTCTTGTCAAGGATCATTGAAGTCAAACTCCTGGCCCTGCACAGGACAGCCCCAAGAGTCACACCACATGCCTAACTGTTATCCAAACATTTCTTGAACTGTGCCAAATTTGCGCTGTGACCACTTCCATGAGGAGCCAGTTCCAGCACCCAACCACCTTCTTGGCAAAAACCTTTTTCTCCAACTTCACCAAGAGGAAACAATAAGTGCCCTGAATAACCTGGCTTGTTAAGCTGGAGAAAAGAATATTAACAAACAAACAAATAAAATAAAATCATTAAAAAAAAAGAAGAAAAAGATGGAGTACTGAGAAGATGAAAGCCAGCCAAGAAATCAGCAAAAGCAGAAAATATTTTCTAGCTCTTAGAGTCACTAGTCCTGCTGCAGTGGATAGTGAGCAGCAAGAGTCTAATGGCATTTAAGCCTGAACCTGACACATTATTGAAAGCAAATCTATGTGATTATGCAAAAGAAGGTCCTGCTAGTCTAAGAAGCCTCTTTAAGTTTGGTGGGCCTAACTGTGGCTGAATATCTGAGGGAGAGATTAAGAGGAGAGATTTGTGTAATGAAAGAATACTGTAGGTCTCCTTTGGTATTTGGTAAACCTTTTCTCAGCTTTCTGATTCAAAACTATTGCTAGTTTGCCAAACATTAACCTAAACAGAGACACAAATCTTGGAGAAATTTTAACTTCAAGTTGGAGCAATATTCTGAAGCTTGAGTCATGTAAAAGGAAGAACGTGGGTTTCCAGGGAAAAAATTAAAACATTTTTCTCAGACTTGTCTGACCAATTATCTGAACATTACCGTCTGAAATATTCAAACTGGTTATGTCCAACACAGACAAAAAGCCTTGTCTATTCCCTACCTACCTGCTGGCCAAACATCACCAAATGTGAAAACAAAGTGGCCTAGGATATTTGTCTATTTCCATCTCATGTCTATGCAGTGTTGCTGCCTGCAGTTTGAAGCTGAAATCTACTAGCACAGCTAAAGATCTTTTTCAAGAGGTCATAGAAAATTACTCATTGGCTTCACTGGAATCATATGTATGGAGTTCTGGTAACTTAGCAGGTGGATATTTTCTTCTATTCCACAGGGTCTATCTCCTCCTGCTGTTTCTCCAGAGAGGTCCTTGGAGTGAAATTTTCAGTAAAAGTGACAGCTCCGCTGTTCTTTCCCCCAAAATATGTTCTTCTGAAGGAAATGGTGCTTGTTTATTCTTCTTCTTCTGCCACTGCTAATCAGCCATTTCCTGTGTCATGCTTTACGCTTGAGACTCACCTGTCTGGCCTCTATCTTGCACCATGACTCTGGCAACTTGCTGATTTCCATCCCAGTGCTGCAGGTTAACTGAGCCTGCTGGCCCTCCAAGCTAAGTGTGACTGATCCCATCACCACCTGGCTTCACTTGACAATTGAACCCTTGGAGCATAACACACACAAAAGGCTATGGGGTGTGTATGTTGCTTCCACCACTGCCCAGCCCAGCAGCTCCCTTGCCTTCATAACTCCCAGTTCATGATGTCTTGCTAACTGGAATGTGAGAGAAAAAAAATTAAGTCTATTATCGTGTAGCACTACCTCTGTACAAGAAGTACATGCTAGCCATGGGTAAAGGAGCGAATCTCAACTCAGTGCAATGACATTCAAAAGTATTCTTGTATTGATTTCTACATGATTTTAGTTTGGGTGTTGGAGGTCATTGGTTTGTTACATGTCTCCTAGACTCATGTGGTTATGCAGAACATATTTGAAAAAAATTTACCCTGTCATGAAAAAATTATAAGACCTCATGCTTCAGAGAAGCACTCTGGTCTGGATAGCAAATAAAGGATTGCAAAAATAAAAAAGCATGTCAGTTGGCATCACTGTAAATTGATCAAATGAACTGCAGGTTGGGGTCAGTTTTCTTGAACCTGTCCAAGAGATATTGTTTGTTATGGGCAAAACACATTCACACACTCCTGAGTGCTGAGCCAGTGCTGAACACAGTATATCCTTGTCTGCAATGCCTACAGAAAGATAGGACAGGACCCACCTACCCTAACTTCAGCCATCTGCTCAGGTGTGTTATAACTAAGCTGACTGTCTGCCTGCTATAATCAACAGAGCAATGCAGGCAACTTCAAAAGGTGACTCATCCCTCCCTTTAATAGGTGTCTAAGCTGACTGCCATGAATCGCCCTCCGTGTTTCTCCATTGAATACAGAGGGAGCACAGACTTGGCCTACACATTAACTAGTATATGGCTAAAGTTAGTGAAGATAAATCCCATCTGCAGTTAGTGCTGGATCTGATAACTCAACTGCTAAAAGCCCACTTGAAATGCAGGCATTGCTTTTAGAAATAGGTATCATAAACTTATTGGTATCAGATGTTGTCCATAAATGGGCAGTTCTAAAGGGAAGCTGGGGTAGGGGGAGGGTTAGTAACCCCTTGATTGTGAAATTACATGATTACTAAATGAATATGATTCTTCAGCAGGCTGTTTTTAATGTCAGGGTTGTGTTTCTAATGAAGGAAAACATGTTGTATCACTGATCCCTATCACAGTGCTCATGCTGTCTGCTATCAAGAGAAGGCAAGCTCTAAACATAAGATATCTCAGATTTTTATTCATACCTGCAGAAATAAAACCAGAAGGTTGTTCTTTTTTAAAATCAAAATAGTCTCTGTGCAGTGTATCTGATTCAAACCATATTGCTAGCAAGGTGGAACCTTGAAGGCATTAAGATTTTTCTATGGTAAAAGTTAAAGATTAGAGGGCCCTGAGGAAACAGAATACATAGGCCAAAAGTTTTAAACCCAAATATTAAGGATATTCAGCCAAGTCAAAACATTGGCATCTACATGAAGGGATCATGAACCACGGAGGGACTGAGCACCTGCTGAGTCTACTTATTCCCTAGCACTTCTGAAAACTACTCCAATTTTAATTAAATACTTTTATGTGGATGAATGCTTCAATTTTGTGCAAAGGAATACATGTGCTTCTTGCTCTACTAGAAGAACCCCAAAAGGATTTGGCCCCTTATCTTTCTACACTGTATTGGGAAGAATGATGAGAGAAGGCTTTGGTACTGGTGGTTTTTTCAGTTGGATCAGAACTAACCCCTCTGAAAAAAACCCAAACCAAACCAAAAACAAGCAAGCAAACAAACCAACCCACCAAAAACCAGAGGCCTATCACATGATTCACCAATGGCTCATCAAAAGGATTTTGGAGGAACAAAAACCTCTAAGTTTGGAACTAAAAGCTTATGATGGGCTTATTCCCATGAGTTGCACAGTGAAAGGTACCTTTAACATGCCACAGCTGGGACTGACCTGGGAAATGCATTGACTTGAATTAGCTTAAGGAGCTGTTCGCATATTTCAGGTATGAGGAAATTCATAACACTGGAGTAATTTCAAAACCAAAGCTTAACTCCTTTGAATGATAAAGAAAATCCCAAGGTACTCTAGATTATATAGTAAGAGAAAATAGGTGTCATGTTTTAGGCGGAATTACAATCTTTATGTTTCATCATGATAGAAACTGTACTGTACTGTAGAGCTCAAAGTAGATCTCCCTCACCAGTGTCAGGAGGACCTTTCCTAAACTGGAAGCAACAACAGCAAAATGTGCCAGCTGCCATACTTCTGGATTTGTGCTCCTTGTGGGGTGAACAACCATGAGGAATCCTCCATCTAAAAGATGTTGGACAGCTGTTCTTCCATTACTCTTCACATAAAAGTGGAGGAAAAACTTTTCCTTTCTTAGTATAAAAAATTCTCTCAGCTGAAACCAGTAATTGCTATTTCCCAATGTAACCACAAGCCTGGGCTTCTCTGCTGTTCCTGTGTTTTGCTGGGCAGTATGGCTTTGGATAAGGCACTAAAGATTTGTCCATATGCACCTTCTCAATTCACAGTATTGCCAAACACAACATCAAAGATACCAGTCTTAGGGAAAGGCAATTGAAAGTTAAGTACTGAGACAACTAACTTTTAAGACATGTAAATCTTTCACTGGAACTATCCATAAACCTCTCTAGCCTAACTCTTCATAGGTGGCTAATGAACTGGAGTGTGTCTCATTTTTCATTCTTACTCTGAGACATCCTAGCCTGACTATTAGCGGTTTTCTATTGCCCATAAACCCAAAAATGCATTTTCCTTTCAGCATAGACGGAAATTGCCCTTCCTCCCAATTATTGAATGAGGAGCATTCCCAGACTCAAGAATGAAAATCTATTCCTCTTGTGAATATGCACATTAACATTTCTTGTCTATAAAACCAGTTCAGTGGTGGTATTCTATTTCATTTCTATCTTGTGAAGTTTAGTTTGTATTTACAAACCTTTCTTGGATCCTAGAAAAACTTTATGCTATTTGTAATTGTTGGTGCTCATAAGGTGTCAGAAAATTAGATGGGACAGGCATTATGAATCACACTTTCACCTCTGAAAATGCAAAACCCAATAACATTTGACCAAGCGGCAGAATATTGATCAAGCAGTCTTTATTGCTGCTTAATTGTTTGGTTTATATAGTGGCCTGTGGTGCAGCACGATTAGAAAGGATAAAGTCCTGGTCACCTTGCACTTCAGATTCCTTCTGGTGTGCAGGAAGTTTTTGTTCCATATGATAAAGAAGGAAAGAGCACTAAAATTTGCGGCTCTCAGGGGACTTCAGAGTTGAATTTTAGGGTGTAGGTTTTCCAACACATTTAGTCATTCTGTTCAGAAGGTATAGGCAACCTAGGTGAATGTATCCCCATTGTAAATGATACAGGTCCCATCAAAGGTTTTTCAAATGTTATGTCAAAATAAGGAGGGATGTGGAAACTTATTTTTTCAGTATGGACTTTAAGACTGAGGTCTTTAATATGCAACAAATAATTTAGATTGGTAAGTCTAGTTTAAGCCTTTATCTCCCTATTGGTGTCTAGGGGAAATCAGGTTCTTACACAGAGGTTGGTAGCCTAAACCTTCTGTTTGGGCTGGGCATTAGTGGCAGCATATTTCAGAGTCAGTGGATGTCAGTGCCACTCTGGTACTTAACCTGCCGAAATCACTTGGGCAAATGTAACCTGGACATCTAAGTCACACAGGAGTTGCCACATGCAAAAGTGACATCCAAGGGCATTGGATAACCTGGGCTGGAAAATACATACAGTCTAAGTGGCCCATGAAAATAAAGACGCTGTTAGGCAAAGGCTACACTACCACTTTATGACTTGAGGTATGAACAAGACGATTTCTGTGCTTCTTTGGGACTCCCTGCCATCATGCATGTACAGAAGACCTAAGTAAACACAGTAACAGTGGTATGTGGATTTGAAGACCTAGCTCCTATTTTGTACCAGTAACAGGAATACACAGAAAAAAGAAAAAAAAAAAAAACCAAACTTCAAACCTAAAGTTTCTATCCTGTTCAGCAGAAATACCTGTATTCTCTAATTCTAACTTCAGCCCTTAGAGATAGCAAGAGCTGTAGCAAGGCAGGCACCTGTAAAGTTTAACTGTGACATTATATGAGGCCAGACATGTCGTGGAGAGTCTCTGTTTCTTTCTGCTGCTCATGCCATGGGTCTGGAGTGAGCAGGCTCCTAACCTGGGCAACTAATGTGATGCCTTAATGGAACTGGGCTGACCAACTCAGGAGCTTCCTATCTGGATAAGGACAGGGACATTGCTTAAGTGCCCTGTCGAAAGGGCAGCATCATCATTTAATCATAAAATTTAGCATGTGCTCAAAAATTTTGGAAACAGAAAACTTCCTGGGGTACTAAAGAAGAAGTAGAAATGGGGGTCCTGTTCACTAGTAAGATGCAGCAGCTGTCGGGGGTTCTCCCTGACATCCCAGAAAAGTGAAAGAAGTCGAAACTGCTGGGTTGGGAGGACCTCATCCGTTCCATCCTCAACTCTATCAGGTTCTGCTGGGATATATTCATTCCTCCTCCCTACCCTGCCCACCCCCCAACCCTTCCTTTACCAAAAAAAAAAAAGTTCTTCAGAGCTACAGTGACATAATAAACAAAAATAACACCACAGAAGCTGGAGGAAGGTTCTGGAGGATAATCCCTGGTCGGGTTACAAAGCACCTTTCGGGCAGGTTTTATGTACAGGATCAGCGCCTGTCCTCATGCCAGGGGCGTCTCCCAAGAGCGATCGCAGCCGAGCCCCTCTCTCTGCCCTGGGCGGCGCGGAGCGGCCCCGCCGCCGCCTCCCGTTAGATGGCGCTACAGACTTTACAACCACGTGTACAGAAGGGTGGAAAAAAGAATAATAAATTTTAACCCCCCACTGTTATTGTCCGTCACGCGGGGAGCCAGCCCCGCACAGGGCCTGGGGGAAGCGGCACCCGGCGGCGGGATGTCCCTTTCCCGAGGGGAGCGCCCGGAGTCGCCCGCACCCCCTCGGCGGCTGGCGGGGGTCGGCCCCAAGGGTTCCCAGGGCAAAACGAGGGGCAAGTGGGCGAGCGAGAGCGCGGCGCAGCCGTCCCTCCTACTGGGAGAATATTTAGCCAGAGGCGGGGAGGGGGGGCCAGCCGGTTCCCAGCGGGGGAGCTGGGCGAAACCCGCAGGCGGTCTCTCGTCCCTCCCCCGCGTTATTTCTCCTTTCCAAAACGCTGCTCATGCAATCTCCACAGCCTGCCTGGACTCTCCTAGCTGGGTGTTTAATCAGTCTCCATGTTTCCCCCGATCCTTTTTCTTCTTGTCTGGAGTCCCGCGTTTCCCCCGTTTGCAGAAGCCCGCTCGTTTGGGGGCAGCCGGTCGGCGGCTGCCGCGGGGCTCCGCCGGAGCGGGGCTACCCTAAGTGCGCGGCTCGGCCCTTCGCACACCCCTGTCGAAGACAGGAGGGACTGGAACGGTGTGTGAAACCGCAGGTCCACAACTCACTGAGCCCACCAACTCACCAACGCTTCTCCCCACGGTCCCAAGCCGGAAGGCGGTGGGTGCCCTCAGCCCTGTCGCTGAGCGTGTAGGCGATCACCTTGAGAAGGGGTTAGGGCTGTCCCGGCGCAAAGGCCACCCCTGCACCCCCTTGCCGGGCTTGGCGTCGGGCTGTGAACTTTCTAGTGGGGTAAGTTCTCCTTTAAGAAAGCAAACTGTTCCTTATGCATATTTAAGGATGTTTGTCTGCAGTGCCCAGCTGACGCGGGGCTGGAGGCTCACACCCGGGACCCGAGCTCTGGGGGAGTAAATCATCCCAGTTTACCCTCTGCCAGGGCTCTAGTTGGGAGCTCCTTGCCATTGCTCTAAACACACGTAAGTCAGAACGGGGGGACGGGGGGCTGGGAGAAGGAATGGAGAGACTGAGCCTAGTTAGGGAGATGTGTAAGGTATTTTGGTCATTCCCATCACCAACATCCCCCCCCACAAACACACAAAAAAACAACCAACCTAAAATAAACCACTTAAGCAAGAATTCTTGTCCTTGGACTTTTAAATTTTATTATTATTATTTCTCATTCAGCCTAGGGGTTCCTGCCCCCCTCAGCACGTCTGTATCCCTAAGGCAGCCTAGCGGTGGGGCTTCCAGGGTCTCTCTCTCTCTCCTTTTGCCCTTCCCGGGAACGCTTTTCTGGGCACACAAATGCGCGTGTGAGGAGGGGAGAGGAGCACCGGGAGGGTAAGTGAATCCCTTCCTTCAGCTGGGGTGGGCAGGAGGAGACCTCTCACGTCACCCGCGGATCAGAGGGCTCCTCTGCCGCCCCGGGGGTGGGATCCCGAGCAGCCTCTTCAGCCTGCAGCGAGCGGGGGGAACCTCCCGCGAATACAAGCACCTTGGAAAAGCCCCCCCGCCTCGGCTAGGCACTCTGCCACCTCCGCGCGTGTGTACTTCTGTAAGTGTGTGCGGAACGACAAAGTGTATGTGAAGGTCAGGCGGGCGAGCTTCCACTGCAGCTCAAGTGGGAAGGAGCAACTTTCAGTGCTGTGCTCTTAGCGGTTTCCTGCCTTTTAAAGTGAACTTGTTCGAGTGTGTTATTCAAAATGTGGTTCAGTAGTTTTGCCTTCAAATTAAGTTGCTTCTTGGTCCTCATTGGGAAAAACAGACATGTGTCCTCAATTGTATAGTATATAAAAAAAATCTACTAGGTACTTTATGATTCCATCTGGAGAAATTAAAAGCCCAGAGCTGTAATGTTTATTCTTACATAGTTTACAAAAAAAAGGGGGAAATGTGTGAGACACATGTCTCCAAATATAACCAAAGTGCTTTCCCTTCTGGTTAAAAAGTTGCACGCGAATGTTTTCATTTTAACACTCCCCGCCACCTGTACTTCTCAAGGAAACTTTTCTTGGCGTTAGTGGTGAACCACCAATAGTACTTATTAATGAATTAATTATTATTATGGCTGCTGAATTGACTTAAAGTGCTTTGGAGGCCAAACTAATCCACGTTAATCAGTTACAATTAATTGTGTTTCTGCTGCTGTTTTAAACACAGTTTCAAAGACAAAGGCGAGGAGGCTGCGTGAGGGGCGTAGGGACACAGCATCGAGCCCTCCTTGCTCAGAGTTTTCCTTTTGGGTTGTGAAACCGGCGCAACGTTGTCCCGCCTCGGGTCACACAAAGGTGCGAAGGGAAAGCTGGGTGACAAACTCCTCTTTCTCCCTCCGAAAGCTGCAAAGATTAAGGGAGTCCCGGATTTAGGAGCCCAGCCCCGGAGAGAAGTTTCCCTTCGGAGTTAGTGATGCGGGGAGGGGAGCGGGCGTGGGCTTTGCTGTGCTGTGCTGTCTTTGCTTTGGTCAGGGCTTTTGTGTTGGAGACGGAGACAGGGAGACAGCGGCGGGCAGCGAGGCTGAAGGGCTCTGCAGGGCCCTCTCACAGGGGGGCGGCTGCAGCCCGTGCCCAGGAGGGTCTGGGGGGAGACAAGAAAAAAGCCCCCCGAGGGGACAAGCGGCAGCTGGTCCGGGCTCTATGCGTGCCAGGGAGGTCAGCGGGGCGGCCGCAGGGCCGAGGGCAGGAAAAACCGGGGCGGGCAGACAGAGAGCCGAGATGCTACCTTGCCGCTTTCCGGCTGCCCTGCCGCCGGGGAGACCTGCGTGCTGGAAGTGCCGAGCTTAGCTGGGCGCCGGCGGGGAGAGGTGGGGAAGAGTCAGGCCGGGGAGAGGAGTTGAGGGAGTAGGGCAAAGCCTGGGAAAGCCCCCGCGGGTGATGTGCCGTGGGGAGGCCCGAGGGCCACAGTTTGGCCAACTCGTCGAAGGGCGGCCCGTGGTTGTCAGCACGGCGGCTGCAGGGGAGCATCCCCTCCACGAGGGGTGGAGGGGAAAAGTGAAGCGGGCACTGGCTCAGGTGAACCGGGGGAAGACTGGGGTCAACCCAGCGGGGCTGAGGGTCACGCACCGGCTGCTCGCACTCCCAAAGGGAGCTGGCGGCGAGGAGCGGCTGAAGCCCAGCTGCTCCTCTTTTGCTCAGTGGTAACGACCCCTCTTCACAAAGTTAGGGGCGGGAGAGAGGGAGAGCGGGGGGTTCCTGCCGGG
>WBMV01000503.1:1353863-1466190 GCA_013396655.1 Campylorhamphus procurvoides | reverse complement strand
TATACCCCCTCCACCCCCTCCCAAAACGACCCTTCTCCCCCACCCCACTCCCCTGCATCCCGGATGCAACCGGGTTGCAAAAATCAAAGCTGGCTTCAATTTACCCCAGTTGTCTTCCTTTAAACACTCATAAGGTAGGTATGGTGGGATGCTGTGCTCCCACTCCCCATGTGCTCAGTGAGGTGCCTTCCTCTCCACCCTCTTTCTTTGCCCCCCCCGACCCCACTCTCTATTCCTTAATTGGCTCTATCTTGATGTGCACTTGTTTTGTTTAGCCTATTTTACGATCGCAGACGACATAGGCAGAAAAAGGAGCGTTTGTCTTGGTATGTCTCTGATTTTTTTTGTTCCTCTCCCTCCTTCGGAGGTTAATTTGCATTCGAGGTCTAATTCATATTTCAAAATCCTGGTATTTGAGGACTGTATAGGAACAGGGCATTCATTTCTATTTTTGAGGAGGAGCCTTTCCTGCATTTGCTTCTCTCTGTATAATTTCATTGTGTTCACAAGTGACAGGAATTTGCATCAGTTATTTTGCAATTTATTTTTTAAAAAGAGTTTGATCAAATTTAAGGGAAAAAAATCTTATTTTTAAAATTGTCAAGGGAGCACATGTCAAGCATTAAAAAAGGAGCATACAATATTAACAATGTTGCAAACTTAAAGTTTAAGGCACAGACTATATATTCATATAAACATATTAATCTGCATTCTTTGGAGTTGAATTTCTTACTCCTGAACATCTGATTTTGATAACAGTCAGAGAAAGTCGACTATACAAATACTGAGGTATATTTAGAGTTCCTCACATCTATTTACAGGTGATTTTACTGCTGTTTGCTACTCTTGCTCCAGCGCTTTGTAATTATTTTGCTCCTGCAAGGCATTTCATAGGATTAGATGCTGCTTTACTCATTAAAGATTTTCAGCCTATCCAGCTGTAGCTTTCATCCACATCTCTGGAAATAGTTATGTGACCACGTGGACTTTATGGAAAGATTATAAAAGATACATGGACATATAAAAAGATTGGTTTATATCCATGGTTCTTTCAGTTCTTTGGATATGATGAAGAATCCATCTACATTAGGGCCTTTAAGGACTTCTTTCCCATATTTTATTTGTATCTATAAAATGAATTTTCTTTATGTATGTAGCAATTACATGAATGGCATATGTTGCATAATATGCATATGAGACCTTTCTCAAGTATTTCTGCATGCACGCAAGTTTGTTTTTCACAAATATATGTGTGTACATACATGCACATTTATACATGTGCGTAATTAAAAGCACGTTGGAAAAGAAAACTGCTCAAAATAAAAAGTGCTCATAAAAGAAAAGCTATTGAGGTAGTTCACTGGGAGTTTGCATGTGGTGCCTTGCAAAAGTCACTTAAGTTACAGACTTTACTGTAAATACCTACATAAACCCTCATCTCAGTATAAAAATTTCACTGCATGTATTTGTCCTTCTATAACTAACTAAATGGGGCTA
This sequence comes from Campylorhamphus procurvoides, assembly GCA_013396655.1. Taxonomy (NCBI): domain Eukaryota; kingdom Metazoa; phylum Chordata; class Aves; order Passeriformes; family Dendrocolaptidae; genus Campylorhamphus; species Campylorhamphus procurvoides. The sequence goes on along the minus strand of WBMV01000503.1, from coordinate 1,464,693 downwards.
TGAATGATGCCTAAAAAGATGCCACTGATATAAAAAAACTTATAAAATAGTAATGGAATACGGAATTTTATATAATGCCAACAACTTTAGCATGATTCTTGGCATAAGTAATTTAGTGCAATTTCATTTGTCTGAACCAGAATGATATTACAAAGTGAATTAATAGAACATTAGTACTGAAAAAAGGAAACACTTCTTCCTTTGAAATATGAAGTGCCACTAACTTGAGATGAAACCTGAAAGTCGGTGAATAATATATGGGAAATATTAATATTTTAAATGTATCATATTTAAAATTGCTGTGAACTTAAACAAGGTTTCATATCAAGAAAAAACAAGTAATTCATTTTAGGTTCCAATTTTATATGCAACATCTTACAAAGGAAGCAATTCACTAAAGAAAGGAAGTTAGGTCTGTAAGCATATTTTGCTGTTTTGCACATGAAATGCAGTCATTATGGAATAAGAATTTAGTTTGGGAAATGATAAAAAAGAACATTTATTTTATTTTTTCTGCTGCACTGCAAGGAAAACATTTTTAAGTAGCTGATTACGGAGATGAAATGAACTGATATGGCCCATAACACCTTCATGGGCTTTTATACCTTGTGAAACCACACCACAATGAGACCTTTATAAAAAGTATGAAGTCAAGTAATGCAATCATATTTTATATTTAGAACTGGAGTTGATATGATTCAGCTTAATGTTGTAAAAAGTGAGCCCTCTGGCACTTGGCATTACATTATTTTAAAATTACTCCTGCAAGGAAAGTTAGTAGAAAAGAGTGTAGCAGGGTTGAAGCCCAGCGCTAAAGCTCAGGGGCAAATTGAGGTGCTGCTGCCTGCCTTGCCATTGGTTTAGGTTGGGCCAAAGTGTCACCCTTGGTCCTCTCCTTAGTTTAGTGTCTATTTGCTCCAGTGTTTCACTGCCCAGCTCCAACAAGCAGGTACAGCTCAGCCTTTGGAAGCCAGACCTGTGCTCCCCAAGAGGTGAGTCAAATCATCCTTGTCCCATTCACTGAAGCCACCTGGAGTTTTGTCTGATTCGAACGATATGTAGAATATGTATGACTGGGCATTTTGAACAATTGGCAAAAAAAAAAAAACAAAACCATACATGTCTTTGCATCAATGAAAAGTGCTGGATGCATCTGAGCTTAGTGGAAAGGGCAATTGTGTGTTCTGAGAAAGACTAAAGCTGCCATGACTATAAGTGCCTATGAACTGTCCTGCTGAAGGACAGCAAACGCTGGTTAGTCCATAGGCTGGTTCCCACCTACCTAGCTGCTCCCACTAGGTGAAAGCTGCAGATACCACAGTAGAAGACAAGGTGGTTGTGGGTGAGAGGGCACACAGTTTTGACTTGCCACACAAGCAGATATCTTTCTGGCCACTTATGCCCAAAGCCCTGGGACATTTGCCATGGTTCTCTCAATTATCTCCCATTAATTTCAGTAGCTTGTGTTTTCATTACAAATGCCCAGTGTCCTTCAAAAATTCATTACAGATATTTGAAATTCAGAGTAACTGTGATGGGTAAAAAAATCACGCTATTCCTTTTTAATCAGTTTTACTGCTTAATAACAGTTTGTTTAAATATACATTTCTCTGCTGTGAAATAACCTTTCTTTCCACATTTATACCCATGTGCACAATGCTAACTCATAGCAGAAAAAAACATTTTAGAACACTGTGTCATGCTTATAGGATAATTATTAATCTTGCCAGAATAAAAAACATGCTAAAAGTGTTCCATACAAAGGTTTGTGCCTTAACGTTTTTGAAAGTTTTTTTTAAAGTAATCAGAGATGTCATAACAGAGGGAGAAAGCATAGGATATATAGCACATAGTAAAAGTATATGACTCCTACAGGACTATTTAGAAATATACAAAGCTTATTTTTTCTCCTTTTGGTTAGCAGACTACTTGAGGAAAAGGTATGTTTTTATTTTTATTCATGCTTTTGTCTTACAATTTTATGAAGACAATGGGAAACTACAAATTCCAAATTTTAGTAGCTATAAATGATGTAAAAATAATGAAGAGAAATGTTCATGATACGTATCTGGAGGGTTAAATACACAACCATCATGCAATCTGATAGCAGAAAGAATAATTTTTTGACTATAAACCCTATGATAAGTACAAGTAGAATAATATTGTTCTAGTGAGAAATACACCAACTAAAATGATACAAAAAAACCCCACTTTTGAAACTCCCTCTATGTTTAGAACTTTTCCAGTCGAATGTTCCTTTTTAATGTTTTGTTATCACTGAGATATGGTTAGTGAACAAGCCAGTCAAAGCTTTTCTGTCTTCATTTTCCTATTGCATATCTACAAATCAAAACATGTAACCTGTAGCAATTCCACTTGATGTTAGGAAGGTGATTTTCCTGTTTGTTGCTTGGGCTTTGCTCGATACTTGATTGTGCATACTCTGACTCATGTGCTGAAATTTCTGGGGCATGCAAGCAGTGTTTGTAGGGTCGTCTACTTATTTTGTGTGTGAGGGCCAGCTTTCTCATACTGGGGGTTCGTTCAGGCACAGGAAAGGGATACTGCAGGATGGGCATTATTTTTCAAGGGCATTGGGCATTTACCCCCTCATTTGACTTAGGCGAGAACTCTGAAAAATCAGTATTAAAAAAAAGTGCACATTTTTCTTTAGAAAATGAAATGTGGATATAGAAATCTGACTTCTTCCATCTCTGGCTGAAAAAAATGGGAAAACGCTATAGCTGGAAATGTCTGGTTTTATCTTTGCATAGGTTTAGAGTCAGACCTTTGAGTATAAACCAGAAACTTACCTTTCCCTGTGTGTTAACCATTTGCTTTGCCTTTTCCTTTTGAGGTAGAAGAAGTGATTAAACCACTACTGCTCTGAAATAAACCCCACAGAAATAATATAAATTATTGGTCATTATTCAATTAAGAAAATAAGAAACCTGGAATCTGAATAGGTTGAATTATGATTTTATGTGCTGCTGATTTGACTTTCTGAAATTAGGATCATTGTACTGAACTCATCCATCTATTTTTATTACTCTTAGAAGAGAATGAGATGCAAATTTCAAAGACCTGTTAGAGGGACAGCTTTTTGTACTGTGACATGCTGAATCTCAAAGAAAATACAGCAAATGTTTTGAGGAGCAACAAACGTCTGGTGAAAGGAGGGTATCCACAGGTGCCTCTGCACTAGTGAACCCTGTAGCAGGTTGGGGCTACAGTTTTCTCTTTAGAGAGGAGAAGCAGGAGAACCAAAACACGACTGGTTGTTGATCAAAGTCCCCTCAATGTAGCACTATAGAGTTTTGGGATCAGTTTTGGCTAGATGGTGTCAAGCTGCCAGTGGGAAAGGGGCCCAATTCAAACTTCTCTGTGCCCACAGAGTGCACACTCAAGAGATAATTTCTTTGTCTGAAAGTGGTGGTTGAAACCATGACCCTCCTCCCAGGAAAACCCAGGGCAACCTGGCCCCGCGACTCACAGAAGGACTTGTGGTCCTGGGGGTAGAAGGGGTGCATCACTTTGTTGTGTTGAACCCATAAGGACACGGCTCTCCTGATGCCAGTTTTTCTCTTTGGTTTCATCTCTAACCTCTCTGTTAGGTGCATATTTTTTAATTTTATTTATTTATTTTGTTAGTTATTTTTAAATTTTAAAGCCCAGTTTTGTCCAGAAATGATTGGGCTGTGCTCAACACCAGCTCTCTTGATAGGTTTGAAATTCCTGGGAAACCTCAATACTGATATTTTCTAAACACAGTAAGAAAAACGCGGTGGAATATTAATGGGTGAAGCACATTTTAAAGGGGCAACACCACTTCGTAATTTTGCCTGTTAAAATATATCAGTTTAGGGGCAGCTTGGTGGAGTTGCAGCAAAGCCACAAGTGTTTTTCACAATTTAAATCTTCTGTGGTTTTAGTTATTTCTTTTTTTTTTTTTTCTGCCACTGTGAAAGGTCCCTGGTGACAATGGGGCTGTGACACTGAGGAACATGTTATCCTCATTGCACAGGGAGCACCATAAAACCTACAAAATTAACACACAGAATAAAATACAACACCCCCACCACCCTTTCCCAGTTTCCCTATTTTCTGCTGTTACAGTAGTTATGTTACATGAGCAGTGGGTAAAAAGGCAAAAAAGCCCAAGCAGATGGAAATATGGTCTCTAAACTGACAGTCTTTTAAATTTGCTTGAAGAACGGTCTAAAGGAAAATAATAATAACAGTAACAATAATAATAGAAATTCTACATTATTATGGATTTTATTTATCTGAACACAAATTTATGGAGCTGGCCACACATTAAAAATTGGAGAGTTTGGTACGGCAGTTGCTTTCGTGTATTTTTCATCATTGTAATGGACTACAGGGAGACAAAGAAGAATACGAATACATGGCAGTTGGTATTTAGATTTGGGTGACATTTTTGCTTGTTGCAACTGTCTTTTTAAAAAGTCTATTTCCCTTCTATCATGTTATTGAATTGCAGCAGATGTTGATATAGAGAAGCTGAAATTATTTAATAACCAAAATTAGGAGTGATTTTTGTAGTATATATAGCATTACCAACCTCTTGATGGATAAGGAATCCTGAGGTCCAGGCTAAACTCACTCATAGGGTAGACTTGGTCATGAAAGAGTGAGATGATAAATGGACATATTCTTCACCTTCCAAAATTAGTTTTTTGTTAAAGAAGTGGAAAGCAAACCCTTTCATAGAACATCAAAAAACAAGCTCAAGCATGGCACTACTATCACACCTTTCATGATATTTCTTTTCAGGAGTCTGCCCCTGATTTTAGTCCAAAGGATCTGCTCTTGGAAATGGCGTGTCCAGCTTTGGCGTTTGCCTGTGAAGGAAGAGGTATGCCCTTTGTCCCTCACCTGCAGATGGCTTGGATGCTTTTACTTTCCTGAGGCGAGCACTTCCCAGTGAGCTGCATTCTGAAAGTGCTTCTCATAGCATTAGTACAGAACCAAGTTACAAAAGAATATTAATCTAATACATTCCAAAATTCAAATATGTGTGATTAATAAGCATTATTATCTATAAATAAGGCTCTAATGATACTTTGGCAGTGTTGTAAACACAAGAATCAGAAGCAATTATTGTCATTATTGTTCTGCAAGTACTTTTCATGCATACCAAATGAATATTACTGTCCAGCTCCTTGGCACATAGAAATCCTGTAAAGAAAGAGTTGTCAGTCAGTAAGGCCTGGCCGGCTGCTGTTTACTACGTTTGTCTAAAATGCAGTGTACCTAAAGACAAAGCCCGTCGGTTATCGAAAGCAAGGCGGTCGATTAAAAGAAATATTCTTTGTCTTTTGCAACCCTGCAAATGATGTTAAATAAAGCCTATGAAAAAGTTTTCACATCCTGTGAGATGAACTGTTTGTGTGATGGCTGTGATTAAAAATGGAAATAGATTCTCTGACAAAAAACCCACCCTTCTTTATGTGAAACCCACAAAGGTGAGAAAGTCCCAGCCAAAAGGTGGTGTGTAAATAATGACACATCCGCCTCCTAGCTGTCAGAGGTAACCCATGGCTAGTTTTCAAGGACATGGGATGAAAGGGGCATTTATCCTCATGACAATTACCTCTTTGCAGTTTATACAGGTCCTGTAGACTGGAGTCACGTTGTCGACCGGGTCCCACTCTCTGTGACACCCCCACTTGCCTGCCTTTGACAGTCTCACCTTTCTCACCAAACCTCACTTCTTTAGATGGCGCCAGCCAACAGCAGCATTTTGTGGTGGGTGTCATGTTGTTCTTCAGATGCCAGGGTGTCATCGCGAGCAGGAACAGTGTGGGTCTGACTCTCTGAATATGCAGAAAGAAAAAGTAAAAAAAAAAACCCAACCAAACCCCAAACAGTAAGCTTTACTTTCCAAATGTGTTCAATTCTTCTTTCCTCTCCTTGATATTTGGGGCGTGCAGCACCCTATACCATGTGGTTTAACATTTTGTTCTCTATTTGTAGGTCAACATTTCCATGATTAAACTTCATCCTTTATTCAGCCTGTTCTGGCTAGGCTTTGCAGCACATGTGATATAAGCTGTTTTCACAGCTAGTAGGCCAAATCTTACTCTGAATAAGGGAGCCTAACATATGTGACTGAGTCAGACACTTAAATCAACTCCTTGGTAAATGGGAGATAACTCCAGGTGCAGCGATGAACACTGAGAACCAAAAAAGTGGGAAGGGTGGCCAGTGTTCCTCCATGTAGGAAAAGAGATCACAGGCAGTGAAATCATAACCCTGCCCAAATTTTGATCTCCCACATTTGCCTGAGGATACAGAGCCCTCTTCACTGAAGTTATTGTGGATTTTTCCATTAGGGGTCAGGCCAGCCTGGAGTAGACTCAGCTGCAGCTGGGCATGGGAGAGGCTGTGCAGGAGGGGAACAAAGTGGGAAGAAGGCAGGACCTTCCTGAAGAACCGACCTTGCATTTGCAGCACTCACAAGGAGGTTGCTGGGGGAACATGGAACACTTCACCTAGGGCATTGTGTTTCTTTGACTTGCCCTCTCCTTGTTGCCTTTACCTGTCTCATTTACTGACCAAGGTTGGTGGATCTTCTTTCACCTGGTGGCAGGTATTGATTGCTCTAAGTCCATGGGGTTGGACTGGGTGCCCTAGCCATGTAAATCAGTGGAACAATTCCTGGAATCACTGGCCACCCAGAGTGAGTGTTACCCAACCCAGTAATCCTCGATGCAGAGGATTTGTGTTAAAGGACTGTTTCTGACTGTGTGACCAGCAGACCTTCTTCTGTCTGTCTTTGCCATTGCCTGGTAACTGTTAAGTTCTGGGAAGCCTACAAGACTTGTCAGGCACAAACAGAAGAGCTAAAGGAGTAGACAGGTGTCATAAATGATCCAGACCTGCTGTGTTGTTGCTGTGTGACATTCCTACCTTCATCAAGGCTGGACTGGTCTGGGCAGTTGGGTGGTTATACAGCAGGTACCAGAGCTGTGTGCAGTGAATAGCAAAGGATAATTCCTGCAGTCAGTAGGTCCAGAGAGGACATGCTTTCTTCAAATGGACATGGCTGTACCCATAATACTGCAGAGAGAGGACTGCACTTCATCTATACCTCTATAAATTAGTGTTGAACTGCAACATCACAGAAGGGAGCTGGCAATGAACCATTTCCCTCAGGAATGAGCTTTCCAGAGCTGCACTTGATTGGGGCTTTGAGGACTGGCCTCATGGCTGGGCAAATCCCTGGGCATGCATGTGGGCATCTGATCCACTTCTCTGACAATGCATTGGGAAGAAAGCTGGCTACAAGAAGTTACTGAGGACTTAAGAGAGGGCAGGTGCCTTCAGTAGTTGTCATGTGGTGAGGGGATGCTGTCCTGAATGAGGCACAGAAGTAGGTGATCTGGTCTGGTGAGCCTGGGGACATGAAATGGTGCGAGGCAGGGTGAGAATGAACTGTATGCTCCTGGAAAGCAAGAGGGAGAGTAGCATGATTTTGCCCCCACTGGAATGAAAGTTAATCAAGAATATGCTGGAATAAATCCCTACGTGCATCAAAGATACATTGGTGTCAAATTAGTGGAAAGGAGAGGGGAATTCAGGCCAGCTAAGATCTGCTGATACGGTCAAGTGGCCTCCCTGTCCTTGGGTCTACCTTTGGAAACACAGCCTGCACTTTGGTTTCACTTTTAAAAATGAGCCAAATCCTAACGCTTACAGAAAGCAAGAGGAGCACAAGAGAGTGGGAAAGTCCTGTGATCAGGGTGTGAGAGGATCACAGCACAGTACAGTGATAGGAAGTTGCAGAAAAGAAAATTACAATTTTTATATCTAGTTATTTAGGCAAAAGAAGTTGTGTCACCATTTTCATATGCTTAAATAATATTCTCCCTCTTCCATGGTATAAAAGATCTCGGGATCACACAGGAATGAATTAAGACTGCAATACCAGACATAATTTCAAGTTAATGAAGAGACAGTGTGTTTTGTATTATCTTTTCTCTTGTTTCTGATTGTCTTTTTTGGGGGGTTGATATTACCGCAAGTAAATACATTTGTCTTTTGTTTCATTTCCCCCCTGTGACCTATTTCATTTAATTAGAAGGAAATGTATAATAGAAAATGAGTATCATCACACTGGTCTCCATCCAAAGCCTGTGAAATCATCAGGAACCTTTCCCAGGCTTTTCACCAGCACTGGGTCTGGCCCAGCAGAAAAAAGGGGTGATTTCCACCTTATCTGGAAGAATGTGTGCTGCCAGCATAAAAATATTACAGTCCTCATTTTAAGATCTGGCCCAGATACTAAGGAAAGATTTTGCTACTGCATATGCTTCTCTGTGCCACATGTTTCACATCTGCAGCAGCACGTTAAAGGATAAAGGTTCCTAAAACTTTAACTCTGAATATACACATAAAAAGAAGACACAAATTAAGGAAAAGATAAAAGATATTGATGGAAGTACAGGAGATGCTCTTTAACATGCATATTATTGACTCAATAGATTGTTACGGCTTCAGAGCTATTAGGGTCTGCTGTGTCAATGTGTACTTAGGGACTGTTTAATATGCAGATGGTTGACATGACAGACTGGAGCCATTACAGTCTATCATGTCAGTGGGTATACATGAATACACACTTTGCCAACACTGTAAAAAGTCCCTTTAAAATGCAGGAGCAGTTTTTTAAAATAATTTAATAGGTTTGGTTCTTCAGATGCCCAGAGTCTGGATTTATCAGCAACAAAATTTATTTCCAAATTAAGTCATTTTCCATGTGGAATGTGCAGTCAGGAGGACAGGGTGTAATCTCAGATATGCAGCTCCTATCAAATCTTGTAAAATTAGCTACTGCACTTGTGCATGTGTAGAAGAGATCAGAATCTATCTGTCGGCATGTGTCTTTTTGAAGAATATAGTTTTGTCTTTTTGAGGGGTAAGGAAGAATGTCGTCTCTTTTTTCATTCAAATAATCTTCAGTAGCAATTAAATAGCTTATGCTACCTAAGAGATCAGTTATTACAAGATAAGCAGCATGACAGTTTGGAAAACCGAATAAGTCTTTGATTATTTACTAAGTTTTGATATCTGCTATTTGCCTCAAAATACTAAAAAGTGAAGTATAAGATACAAACATGAAAGGCTCATTTGATCATCATAAGGAAAGGAATCAGTAGTTTTGCTTTTCTTTTCTTCAACAACTTATTTTTTATTAAAATAGCAAAGCCAAGTGTTGTGTTTAATAAGATATATTTTTTTCATTTGAATATCAAATGGAAAAATACAATTAAAATATTTCTGCTTTTACATTAATTGTAGGCTATATTTCAGCAATGCATATATCTAAGAAGCTCAGCATACACATTTGGTATATATTAGATGCTTCTAGCAGATGCCCAGACCTCTTCCCCTGATTTTTAATGTTCTTTTTTATGGCAGTGATCCAGGGACATTTTAATTTGCAAGCCTGTAAACTTGGAAATAATACTTCTAGTGGGCATTATGTCTAGTCCATTCCCTCTAAGTTTATTGTCCTGTGTCACCTAGCTCTGATTTTAGGCTGATTTGCTGGACTGAGTCAAACTGTGCAATTCTAGCACAAAATTCACTGAGCGAAAGCACTCTGCCTTGCAAATAATAGTAACTGTGCAATATTATGAAGGCTTTTCCTCTTATCTGTGGGACAGCTGGGAGGCAAATCTTGCAAAGAAGAGCATTTTCAGGCAAATTTGATGGCTGATTTTTGACAGCTCGTTTTACTGCCCGGTGCTAACAGAGAGACCATTGGGGCAGTCAGGATGTGGTGGTGATGGGTAGGGCAAGTGCCAGGAGGTACAAATGGACGTTTCCCATAACCTGTTGCACATATGCTCCTGAGACCTCTATGAGATTTCTACGATGACATAGGAAAGCCAGGAAAAGCTTAGAGAAAAAGAAAAGTCTGGGAAAACCCAGGAGGTGGCTTCTTACAGTTGAATGAATTCACCCTGTGCTTCAGAAGAAATCCCTAATGGGAGATGCCCCTCCCTGCACTGAGTTACTTCTGCAATAAGGAAGGACCGAGCAGCAGGCGCCTGAGGCTGCAGGAAAATATATCATAGCCTCAGAGTGCATCAGTGCCAGAGGGAACTCTGGGATGGCGGGTACATCCCTGTGTTTGCTCCTGGCAGTGGGTGGTGACCAGTGGCAGCCCCTGCAGCCCTTTTTGCTCCACCTCTGACTGTCGTGGTGGCTGGGGGGGCAATGACACACATGTGGCTCTCCAGGGCTCTCTTCTTCCCCAGAGCAGACCTGGAAGATCCACATCCCTCTCTGTGTAACCATGTGCCAGGAAACATCAATAGCTGAAAGAGGCACGCATGAGGGTGTGATACGTAGTTCTGTGTTACCTGGTGCTAATCCATAAAGCGAAAATGTAGCTTTTTGACAGCACTTGTAATTTTGACTATTGCAATGGTGTGCCATTTCTTTGAATGCAGTATGCTTCTGTGCCCCATTAAAACATGGCTGGCATCGCTTTCAACTATTCACAAACGCTGAGATGTTGAAAAATGTAACATTTACAAAAGATACATCTGGTGTATATTTACAAGGCTCAGGAATCATTTAAATAGTGTCTGTGCCATCACCATATTAGGAAAAACGTCCCAGCCGCATATGTGAAATCAATAGTCAAATGTGTGATGGTTGAAAGTCCACTGCAATGGCAGAGTATTTTGGAGCATTAAACATGAACATACCAACCTGGGTGTAACACACAAATGAGATATGGATAGACCTGCATAACACATGTGATAACTGCCTATAGACACCTGTCTCAAATGCTGTGGCCAGAAGAGGGTTGTGGATTTTGAGGGACAAATGTTTAAAGCTTTTTTATTGAAGAAGAATCTTTGGCTTCTCATTGTGAGACATTATACTTTTTTCCTGTTTTTCAATGAGAATTTTAAGACCTACCTAGGAATTGAGGAAAAAGCTATTGAACACCTTCCTTTATATCACATAACATGTCAAGGACAAAAAGGTGTTTGTATCTTCCTGCCAGTGCAGTACCACTTAAGTTACATTTGAAAACTATTTTTTAATTAATGTGATGGGTTATGTTTTCACCACACTAAGGCAGGATATTCAAGGTAAACCAGATACTCCCTTCCTCAGTCACACAAACATGAATTAAGCATCTAGTATCAGACTTAATTTCAATTTCTAGGTCTGTAATTGAATCTAGCTCAATGTGAACTTTTTTTTCTGCACCATCACATTGATATCTGGATGTTAGTGACATTATTTAAAGCAACAAATCAACCTATAGGATTGTGTTCAACTATATATCATTTGACAGTAAACGGAATAAAAAAATTGCTACTTTTCTCTAGGGGCAGATTTGTTAAAGGATTTTCATTTTTTGTCAAGATATTTAATCTTGGAATGTTACAGAAAAAAAGCGCACAGTTTGTACAAGTGCAGATTTCTGCATGCACAGTTTGTTTGATTGCTAATTTGGCTGAACACACTTTGGCTTAACACAGGCAAATGAGAGAGGAAAGATAATTTTTGGGTATATCCTTCTGAGTCAAGTACGAGTCCCTGGATTCTATAAGGGAAGCAGGTATCCACTTTCGGGGCTGAAGGCTGTCATTCTGGATCACCCCGTACATCAGTCTCAGTTAATGCATGTCAATGAGAACAAATCCTAACAATGAGCTGTTGAGTGATGCCACTAGAAATGAATGTTTCTGAAAGCGTCAGGATTTTGGAGAAAGCAGCTGAGGCTGACCCTGTGGCACTCACCAGTGCTGCCTAACCAAAGGAGGGCTAGATTTTGGTGCAATCCCCCCAAGTAAAGGATGATTTTGAACACACCTCTGTTTTTCAGCAGGCTGAGCAAAGCTGGTATGGGACTAGAAAATGAATCCAAAATGTCCAACCATGTTTTTTCCTCAGGGGGGTTCACTACAGAACAATTTGACCTAAATTGTTAGTGCTACTAGTAATTATTATTATTCATTGCTTTTGGTAAGCCTGTGGCTCTATCACTGTAGCAATAATGTGCGGGGATGTGTATTGCTTGGAACATCATACTCCTTTGGAAGTGGATGTTTGTTTAATTGATAGATTATAAAGATGGGCTGACCGATTGCCTTTTCGTGTTTTGCTTTGTTTCACTTGCCTGGACTCTCACAGCTCCTTAGTAGCTTTTCTGATCCATCATGTCAGTCTGGCAGCTGTGCCTCTGCACTCTGCCTGCCTGCCCACCACAAGCCAGATTTCACTCTCAGATGATTGGCATACCCTTCTCTCTCAGTGTCCTCTCATTGGAGAACTGATTTTGCCTGCATCTCTATTAAATGGCTTGATTTTAATGGGAATAACTGCTTTCCCCCATGGGTTCTCTCAATCCAGGGCACTAGGTGTGCAAGAACACAGGAGGGCACATTCCCAGATGTCCCTAGCTGTGTGCTATGCAGAGATCAGTTTCTTGCCTGACATCTGCAGACTGAGCCCCCCACCCATCCCATTGAAAGGTCCCACTCAGTACTGTGACCATTTTAACTTGGAGATACTTTCTCTATGCTTCTGCCTTCACTGTGTGCTCCCCACTTCTATCAAGCTTAATTTGCCTGTGTCATGCAGGCCCTCAAAGGATGACAACTTGAATGCATAAATTCCATTTTACATAGGTCCACCTAGAAAATTTTCCTCAGAGGTTTCCACTCCCTCACCAATGCTAGAAAAAATAATTGGAAAGTGGTTGAAATTTTATAAGCAGATTTTCAAGAAGGAACAGATTTTTTTTTTTTACTGCCAAGCTGTATAATAGGTGTTTTTGAGAGGTCGTTAACTTCAACAGTGTAGTCAGAAACGCTGTTACAACCCACACTGCATCCATTGTTAAACAATTAAGTTACTGATAGGCTTTTACATTTATTTACCTTGATGGAAAGATATGTTTACTGAACCTGAGTACAAATCAACATGAGGAGGTGGAAGTTCAGAGTAAATTTGACTAATGATGTTGTGTTTTTATCCTTAAAAGAAAGAAAAAAAGGCTCCCTGCTTTTGATGCTATTTTATCTTCATTGGAAGGGATCCGAAATGATCCCAACTGTCATGTGAACACTCAGTTAGGCTCAGATCCTCTTTGATTGCAGCTGAATATCTCTTTCTGTTGGCTTATACCTTCCCTTACATGAATAGACTGTACAGCACTTCAGGTTGTTTACTGAACAGCGTTTTAACTCTTCCTCTGTGGATGCCCTCACAATTTTGTCTTTAAGCAAAATATGGGCTGTGGCCACCTTTACCTGAGGAGATGTTATTGTGGCTGCATCACTCATGGGAAGGAATAATGTCCTCTCAGTTTCAGAATAACTTCTGAAATACAAACCAGTCATATTTCTTTCAGTGAAAATTATCTCTCTTTTATTTTAGGCCCACTCTGTTCTCCAGTCTTGGTACGTGGATTTTTCTCTCGGAAAGTAATTCTTCAGCATCCCCTTGAATGGCATCTACCACACGTGAGCATCCTCTACAGTCTCTAAGATACTTTTGTTGTTTTTCTTCTTTGAACATTTGGGGTTTTTTTGAGATGACATTGACAGACATGAGGCCTAAGTCTGGAGATGTTCTGTGGGTAGAACTCACATTTATTTCAGTATGTTGAGCAATTTTAGGATCTGATCCATATTGAAGACTAGCATGGTGTAATGAGGCCTGGGCATATAAAACAATATGTATTCTAACACAGCTCACTCAAAACAAATATGTTCCCTTCTCTCCGGCTGGTATAAACAAACAATCTCCATTGTGTTCCCCACGGCTCTGCTGTGCCGCCTCACACATGGCAAGAGCTTGGCTTCCCTGTTCATGAAAATGGCATCTCCATCATGCAACATGGAGCTTCTCACTGCACGCCCAGACAGACCTCTACTTTAGGATTCTTTTCCTTAAAACATTAGCTCTGGTGTTAAGTCCTAAGTGCTTTATGGGTGATTTTTAGTTGCTACAGATATACTTAAAGAGGCTTCTGTTTCTGAATCCTGTGCTCTTTAATCAGACAAAACCGACTCTGAATTGCATGGTTGGAAAGCAGAGAATCAGTGTAATAGTTATTGCAAGATCCCCTCACAATGACCCACAAAATCTTCTCCAATATCTAGACTTCCTTGCAATAAAAATCGGCAGCTGTGTGAAAAATTCGTGATGACTTGAAGTGGAAACATTAGCAGAGGTGAGTTCAAAACTCATGTGTGAGATCCATTGTCTGTGTGAAGTGCAGTGAGTTTGAACCCAGGTGCTCCTTCTGCGATTGAACTCAGACTTTTATGCCATTCTGCAAAGCCATTACCCTCTCCTGTAACTTGTGCTGGAAGCAGAGTGAGCTGTTTTGGCACTTAAATGATTTCATTGTTAGGCTAAGTGTTACACAGATGGCATTCTTAAATGTAAAATTCTTTTTATGATTCTTTCGATTTCATATTTATTTCATTAGATCATTATTTATGTTAAAGAGTCACCATTAATCTGAAACGTGCTCAGCTTGAAAGAAAATGTTGAGAGGAGTTTCAGGTATCTGATCCTCAATCCTCTAGTTTTTGTGTTTTGCATTTTCCTATTCAAAATGGTTTTTTGTGTCTCTAGGTGCTATGTGACAGATCCACACAAACAACAGAGGGGAAAGAGCCTCACTTAACTGATTAGAGGAGCGAAGCAGTGAAAGGGAATATGCACAAAGCGCTGCCAAGTTCACAGAGCAAAGGAAAAGATAAAAAATAGAATCATTTCACCAGCTTTTTTTTTTTTAATGTAGAGTAATGTGAGGTATTTCTTATACTAGCAGCAGGGAAACAATTTTTAGACAAAAATGTGATTTCTTAATCAAGGGTCTCTAATTCAAAATATATTTATTTAATAAACAGTAATTATGATAGCAGCAACTACTCATTCATATCAATAATTCATTCAGAAGTAAACCATATCAACATATTAGCATTTATTTTTCCATTTAATAGGCTGTGATTTAAAATAAATGTAAATCATCATAATCATTCAGCTCCATATGCTGGGAAAGAAAAAGTCACCTTAAACCAGATGCATATTGTGGAAAAAAAAAAAGAAAAAAAGAAAAAGAGGAAGACAAGTTTTTCTAAAGAAAGAGCATATGGGTGCAGATCTTAAGCTGGGGTAAAGATGCTCTGCTTTGTAGATGTCAATGTAGTTTTAAACTGAAAGAGGGTAGGCTTAGATTAGATATTAAGAAGAAATTCTTCACTCTGAGAGTGGTGAGGTACTGGAACAGATTATCCAGAGAATGATTCCTGGAATTGTTCAAGGCCGGACTGGAAGGGACTTTGACTAGTGGAAGGTGTTCCTGCCCATGGCAGTGGGGTTGGAACGAGATGGTCTTTAAGGTCCCTCTCAATCCAAACAGTTCTGTGATTTTATGATTCTATGATAGTGAGGCTGAGTTATGCCAAATAAGATTCTAGTCAGCAATTTTCAAGAATTGGGAGTCATATAGTGATTTCTTTCTTTTAGAAAACAGATAAATCTTATTTCTCTCAGGAAAAGCCAGTAAGTATGACCAAGAAAATTCTAGTTTGAAGACATCTGTGTGTGGAAACAATAGGCTGCTTGCAAGTCCTAAGCTGGCTCTGCACTTGTTCCTGCTTGTGTGCTTGGGGCTGTATTTATTTTTCCTGCTGCTAATTATTTAGCCAAACCCTCTCCTAACTTGTATCCCCAGCTACCTGTGTCATTTTGTCAGCTGACAGCTCTTTTTAAGCTCCCTAACCCATCAGCACTCCTGAGGTAAGCTCTATTGAAAACCTTTCTTTCTGTCCCCTATCTGAGATCCAGAGAGTGGCATTTGGAGGCTTATGGAGCAGGGTTGTGCTTCTTAGAAAAATTGTGGGTTTTTTTGCTTTGGGAATAGGGATTAAGCAATGAGGGGCACGAGCCCTGGTCAGACTGTGCTACTGCTGCTACAGCCCCGCAAGTAGTTGGTGTAGATCTTGTCTTGCTGCTTTTTTTCTTGCTTTAGTTTTCAGTAGGTGAGGTCGTGGTAGTTTCAGTAGTAGAGCTTGTGGTGGGGAGTGGAGTGTCACTGCTCTGCTTGTTCTGCTCCCGCATCCAAACCAGCACTGATGGCACATTCTTTGGGCCTCACCACAGCCCTAGGGCCCTCTTGTCCTCTGATGAGCAAAGTCCTTTCTCTCTCTCAGGCAGAGTGCCATGTGTTCTGACGGGGAAAATAAGGCTGTGCACCCCTCCTTCCTCTGAATTTCTGCAGCTATATTCTCAGAGGACTGAGGAAGGTGGTGGCTGCAGCCACAATACTGTGAAGCATACTGCAGGTTCACTCTGAAAAAGGGTGTTTTCATAGCCTTGCAGGTGAGTTTGTCACCTATGTCGTTATCGTGTTACTCATCCAGGGCTGCTGTTGTTTTCCCAGCACTGACTGCCCTGCACATGTAGCCTGCTGTGCACGGGGATGTATAGTCCCAGGGCAGTCAGATTTAAATGGCACCCATTGCTTTATTCTGTTAATATTCCTCCAACAATTTTAAATGAGAAAAGTGAGTCATATTTGATTTTCCCTACCCTAACAGAGAGGAGTCATGGTTTTTCCACAAGTTGTTGCATTATTCCTCTCTCCGGTGTGGCTCTGATTTAGTGCTGGATGAAGCTCAAAAGGCGGATTAGTGTAGATAGACTCCCATATGCTTGGATGCATTTCGTAACTCTGTACTATCCTCACTGCTTTTGATGGAAAGAGTTGGGCTATAAACCTGGTGAACACAGGCTTCCAAGCAAGATGTTTAGTATTTCCTGCTTCCATTTTGGGCCAGGAATATGGCACATCCAGCCCCTTTTGGCCCTGCAGCCTTTGATTGTGGGCTTGCCTGAAATTTAGAAAATCACAGTGGTGGAAAATGAATCAGTGGTGAAAGGAAGTTGATTTTTCTCCACTTTAACATAGGCTAGGTTAGGGCTTAGTTCTGACTTTGACAGAAAGTTTGTTGGGGGATGGACACAGG
The DNA here is from genome assembly GCA_013396655.1 of Campylorhamphus procurvoides. Lineage (NCBI taxonomy): Eukaryota > Metazoa > Chordata > Aves > Passeriformes > Dendrocolaptidae > Campylorhamphus > Campylorhamphus procurvoides. Next base: position 1,447,648 of record WBMV01000503.1, on the reverse strand, counting down.
TAAAATGTTTTTATTTTGATGGAATTGCTTCATCTATCTTTTAGTGGTTTCACTGGAGTGCAAGTCTATTTTTATTGTCCTGAGTAAATGAACTTGTGCTGCTTTTCAAGAGCTTCACCTCCTGGGAAAATTAGAGCTGGCTGTAAAACTCTGACTGTATTGTATTCAAGGCCATTTGGAGAATAAGAAGGGAGAAAGAAGAAGAGAAAGAGTGAAACAGGCAGAGAGGGAGGCTTCCCAAAGATAATCTGCTACAGTGAGCTTTGCTACTCCTTGGTAGCATGGGCAGATTCACTATACCTAACACCTGATTAATTTTCTAGTTCGTGATCAAATTGTTAAACAGTGAAGCATCAAGCAGCACTGAACTTGATCCTAAAACTGCTGTTGTATTACCATTTGGGGGCTTTGTTCTTTAGTCTTTTTTTAAAAAAAAGGATTTCCCAATAGTACTGTCATCAGTTGATAATTTTTGCTGATTCTCCTCTCCATTACAAGGGTTCCCGATTTTATGAATGAAAGGCTATGTTTTCTCAACCAAATCTGCCACTCCTTGGTCTATTAGCAAACTAATGTTAACTTACAAGATTTGACTGAAATGTCAGAATCTGCCAGCTGGATGCTTGAGAAGTCCAAGCTGGCTAGGTAAAGAAACACCTTTTTCACATGACCCAGCCCAGCTCCCACATTACCCCACAAGTTTCTATCAGTACAAAGGCTGACATTGTCTGCAAGGAGCAACTCAGATTACGGTCCCTTCCAGCTGCATTGCCCCTGACCCCAATCCTGCCCTGGGCTGCCCATGCTTTGCCCTCCCTGCATGCACAGAGACTTCAGCTGCAGTTCACTGCCTGCCAGCATTGAGTCAGGTCTTGAGGGTGGCCTTGGTCGTATTTTAAAGGCATCACAGATGCTCTGTGAGAATAACATGAAATGATTATTTTAGGGCAGATTTTTCCCTAAAAAACATAATAGTTCTACATGCGCGTAGTTTGATCTTCACACAAAGGATTTATATAAGAACTCACTTCTTTCTGTCAGTGACAAAAAAAAAAAAGAAAAAAGTATGCTGGTGGGATTTAGGGAAGTGTGCAGGCTAAAGGATATCAGTAGACAAAAGGAAGTTTTTCTTCTAAGAACATCTGCACAGCTGGAACTCTGGCAGTGCTGTGGTTTGAAAAGCCATAGGTGTTGCCTGGCTGGTGCAAGGGACAAAGTCGCTTTGGCACACTCCTGACATGCAAATTTGGCCAGAGGTTCTCAGAGCAGTCCTCAGCCCCACACCAATGCATACATATTACTTTGCTGTCAAATGCCTGTTTTGGGGAATCTTCCGCCCTGGACATAAACTTTACACAAATGATCTAAGGGTAAAGGTGGAGGAAGAAACTCTGATTCCTTTACATGCTAAAGTAGATACAAAACAAGCACAAAGTTCACCTGGACTCTCAGGAATAGAATAGCTGCAACAGCTCTAGACCAACAGGAATGCAACATCCCTGACTCCTGGATGCCTTGCAAAATTGTGCCTATATCTCAGGGTGGAGAGACTTAACAGTAGGTCTCCTAAACAATCAGGCCTGACAGCCTAGCAAGAATCCAGCAGTACAGGAAAGATGTTCCCCTGTGGCAACTGTACCTCCAAAAATCTTTCTAAGGTCAGGTCACCATCTATGAGTAGAGCACTGGCTAGCTCTGTCTTTATGACACGAAGGAAATGTATGTGTGAGTTTGGAACTACTCAGATTTCTGTGTGTCTCAGGCTGGCCCCATTCAGCCATCTCTGCCCTTCCCAGGGAGTGAATCCCGGATCCAAAGACAGATCCTAACAATACAGCCTTGCTTCTAATATAGCATGATGCTTAAAACTGAATATAAGCAGGGATGAGGCTTTAGATCTTCCTTAAATCTCATTGTAACTTTGAGGTTGTCAGACAGTACTGAAGTGAGAGATCTGGAGTGGAAAAATTAGTGAACACAAAAGTCAGGATATTTACTCAGTTTATGCATTTTCTCTCTTTTTTTTTCATAAAACCTGCATAACTGGCATGTAATTGTTTTGCTAAGTGAGTCTTGAAAGCAAAAGTCTTGATAGCTGTCACATATCTTCTTTGTAGTACAGTGTGTTGTCCTCAGAAGATAATCAGCAGAACTTGCTCAGAAAAACTTAATCAGCAGAACTGAGCATATTGTCAGTGCTTAACAAATAATAAATTATAATAATAGCAGCAGTTCCTTTTGACACAACCTATCAAACTTTTTCTTTCTTTCCAGGATGCCTTACTTACTTCTGTTTAGGATTCAATGCCTACTACAATTCTGCTTTTTTAATTTGAGAAGACTGGCAATGAACCTAACAGGTTGGAAGTATAAGTTGAAATGAAATTTTGACAAATGGCAATAAAAACAATACCAGGAAAATTCTTGGACTGTTCCTTTTCACTTACTTATATTGCTTATAAGTCTTAAAAACTGAATTAAAGGATAGATTTGATCTGTTCTATTGTTAAAATGTAAAACACTATGCTTACAAGTTACTAGAATCGCATTTAAATTTCCTGATAGTCTGTTTTTTTTTTTTTTTTTTTTAAAGACAAACTCATTAGTCTTTCTTTACGGAAGGATGAATGTATCCAGAAGCACATGATTATTATTAATTATTTTTATTATGAGGAGCTTAGATAGCTCAGAGATTTGTTAACATACCTGAGGTTATCACTTCTTTGTCACCATTGTAATTTGGCCTGAGCTGGGAGTTACTGACAGTCATTTAATTTGCTGTTCATGTGGTAGTTTTTATGCTGTTTGTTGGTGGATTTTATTTACTTTAAACAAGATATATATTCATGTTATAGAGAAAACTGCTGGGTCAGCTCTAAACTGCCACTAATTGTCACAGACTTGAGTGGCCCGTTTCACTTTAATCCAGTTGAGGATCTGACCAGTGATCACAACTGGCATTAATTAACAGATGTGTTATCAGACTCCATGGAGATGTCCTGGGTTGAGTGACAAGAGAAGCGCTCAGCTGCTGCAGCCAGTGGAGCTGTGCCAGTTTGGCAGCTGATGGCCCAGCACCCAATGCTGGCAGGTAGAAAGTCCAGGTCAGCCCTGAAGGAGGCACAGTGGTGGCTTCTGTTGCCAGTCTCCATATAGAATGAGCCCCAGACAGAGCCCAGAGCACCAGGCAGCTGGCTGTATTAAAGAAGAAGCAACACAAGGCACGTGGGAGGGGGAAGACAGGGAGGGAAGAGAGGGAGCGTGCAGCATTGAACTGAGTTGTCCCTGAAGCTGGGTATGCACAAGATTACACTGTTAGTGAGAAGCGAAATCCATTGGCAAATGTGTTGGGGCTCTGGCTTTCCATGTGCTCCATGTGAACTGACACTGTAATGCCAGTTGCACATGTGTGGCAGAAGGGTAGGACAGACACATCTAAAAAGAGGGGATCCTAAAAAGCAGTTGGATTTCACAGAGGCAGCTACTGACAGTCGAATGATGTTAGGGCTGTAAACTAGGGGTTTGGACCATGACTAGAGGAGTATCTTGAGCAGGTCATGGGGGTGAATGAAGACCAGGAATGTGAAAAGTTTGAGAGGCTGCACCTTTAATAGGAAAAATAATGTAATACCCTCCTTTTGCACTTATCTGAGTGCAACATAGGTTAAAACCAAGCCAATAACCTGTGCAGATACTAATTGCTCAGTAACAGCCACAGTTTCAAAATTTGCTTAAGCAAACTGACCCCATGCACTTTGACGAACTGGGAAAAAAAAAATCTCTTCGTTGTGAGATCTTTCTGTTGTAACCCAGGAATGGCGAACAGCAGGAGAGTGAGAGTTAAATAGTACTGGGAGTGGAGAAAACTGGTCCCAGACCTCTGACCCAGTTGATGGGAAAATGCAGAATATTTGAAGGTGCCACCACCTGCAAATTCTGTCACCCCTTCTACACACTTCTCCCACCACTTAATGCAAGATATGAAAAGACGTTCAGACACCTACTTGCTGTGAAAAATCTGGGTCCTTCTCTGAATAGCCATCTCTGGGCCCAAAGCCACAAAATGGGATGACTGAGACTCATGTAGGATATAGATGTCTAAGTCCAGATTCCCAACCTACACACCTTCTGAGTTCACCACCTGCATTTTTGATAAGAAAGACCTTAAGACGTCTGAAATCCACCTTCTGCTCCTACCTCTGGCCAGTCACCAGCTCAGCTGAGTTGAACTTCCCAGCAGTTAATCCTGATTCACCTCCTCAAACTATCCATTGCTTGGCCCACATGTCTGTCAAGAGTGTCCCAGCAAAGTACACATAACACAGGATCAGGACTGAGCAGTACATAAAGTACAGCAGCTATGTTCACTGTCATTCAAAGTAAATATCTTCAAAGACCACCCAAGCTTCATGGGCTTCAAGCCCTTGTCTCTTATCTGCAATGAGAGCAGGAACCTTAGCTAGAAAGCTACAAGCTAAATATTCATGGGGGAAGAGGTTTTCCATACTTCCTGCAGAAGTGGTGCTGGTATGCACAAGATTCTCTGGGAGGAGTTTAAGGCAATAAGGTGGAGAATAATATACATTCTCCTGCCCTCCTCTGCGGAATTAGCTTGCTGTTTTGGATTGGTGCAAGACAGAAAATCTCTTTTGGTATACTCAGTGCTGTGTAAGGTGTTTCTTAAACATTGTCTTCACAGCCTAATGAAAATACAGTGATTTTTCAGAAAAATCAGTAGAATATATCCTCAAAGGATATGATGATTATTGGAGTTTTAATTAAAATAGCAGGTAAAATAAGTATTATGGTGTGCTATTATTTCTAAAATAACAACAGAATAAAGATGCCCATTTCTTTCCTGAGTGCAATTTTCTAAATGAAAAAGTAAACATTAATATCTGCAGAGATCTTCCTGATCTTGTACGATAATTTAGAAAAATATCCCTATTAAGGATAGTTATATATGCTTTTTGTTGGAAATGCAATCACAGGATATGCACATAGCTGCAATCTGTAGACAGATTAAGTAAATTAAATCACTCAATGTCTTTTTTCAATCGCTCTAAAGTTAAAAGTAATTTGCAAAGAAAATACTCAGTTTCAATTGGTTTGTAATATCTGTTAATGATCTTTGGAAAAATTTCTGATAACATGCAGGAATTCCCTCAGGGACAGGGTTGTGAATAAGTGGATTTTTTTAAGTTTGAGATGTCATTAGCTAGTGATTTCTTTGAAGTAAAAAGCTGTTACAGAATAAATTGCAGAGGTATACAAGTGAACAGGACAATCATTTTTATGAATAATATACATTATTTCCACTGTGCTTTCTGCCCTCCAAAGAAATAATTTACAATCTAACTTGCCATTATAAACATCTTGAAATCACAACTGCATGTGCATTTTGTGCTTACTTTATGTATATGCTCTGACTTTATATAAAAGTACAGCTTGCTGGTGTAAAACCATTGGTGTAAGAAGCTGATTTGCTCCTTTTATTTTTGTTTTCCTTTCCTTTCCCCCAGTAGATAATTTTTCAATCCACAAGGCTGAAACAACTTCCCTTAACTGAAATGACTCCAGAACAGCTATTCTCTAGAAGACATCCTTCTTGTTTTCTTGCAGGGCCTGTAAGATGACTGAAGTTGTAGGTAAGTGCAATCAGGGAAAAAAAAAGGCCTCTATTTTCTTGGTACCTTGTTAATATTAACATATTCTTAACAGTTCAAAAATGAATCAGGTATCCATCATGCATCATGACAATAAGGTAACATTTCTCAGGACAAATGAGATCTGGATTACCTACCCCCTCCTTAGGATATCTGAAGTAGAAAAGAGTGCCAGAGACATCATAGACCACATGCTCATGGGGAACATTGTCCTGCTTCTGAGGTTCAGCTATACAACTCAACCATGGGCAGGATGAGAATGGACTTTCTGTCTCCACAGGCTTCAGTGGGTGGATCTGGGGTTTAGGTGGGGACTAGGGACACTCTGAAGTGATGTTGGTTTTGGTAAAGGAGCACTAGGACTCCAGTGTGCACAGTCACATAGATCAAAAAATGCAGTTAACTTCAGCCATTGAGCTTTGATTTCCTTACCTTTCTTCAAACCTTTTTTGCTCAAGACCTTATTGAACTTGGTCTACTTTTTCCTGATCTGCAGACAGGGCTTAAGACATACCATGCTAGCATGGATATGACTGCTGTCTTCAGCCTTCCCACACAGGACTGGAGGAGGAAGGATTTGTCCAGCTATAGAAAGAGATGTGATAGCCACTAGTTTGAAAATGCTCCTAGACTTTCATGATCCTCTGAAGGTCCAGTGTAGGAACCCATACCTGCCCTGATAATCCGTCGGTAGATCAGAGAGCCCCTTGCTTCTCTCACATAGATGTTTAATGATGCTCTGCATTAGTGTGCCTTCCTGGCTGCCCCTTAGCAGCCCCTGGCGCGGGTCAGTACTAAGATGCCTGGACTTTGACAGAGACCAATACCAGACAGTATGTAAGGAGACTCTCTCTCCTCACTGCACTTTTAACAGTGTGAGAGTTTACCACGGATGAAGGGGCTGTCTTGACACTGTCTGTTCACTGGCACATGCCATGAACCACTGAGATGATTAGATATTATTGCATAATAGCGTCTAGTAAAACTCGTGAATTTTTTAAGGCTAGAATCAACCATTATTGTCATCTATTCTGATCTTCCGCTTAATGCGCGCTACTGAATTTAACCCAACCTGAACCTTGTACGAAGATTTACTTTTATGCCTGAAAATGCCTCCTCATTTACAAATATGATGCTGTTTCTCTCAGTACCAACTGTGCAGGAGCAAGTTCCATTAATTAACTGTACATTGTTTGGAAAAGCAATACCTGCTATCCATTTGAAATTCAATACCTTTTCGTTTCACCTTGCAGGATAGGAAAGAATTTTTTTTCCTGTGCTACTAATTAAGTTTGAAGATCACGAGGATGAAATGTTATTTGTATTATAGTCATGCTTAAGTAGCACTCTGATGAAGCCTGGGGTTGCCATCACACAAAGTAAGGGAGACTCTGCAAGTCCTTTGGGGTTTGGACTATTTTAATAGATAAAAGGCACATTTTTTAGGAAGATGAGTAATTTAACAGAAAAGGTAGCCAGTCAAATCAATGGATTTGTACCTCTCAATCACTTATGCCTTTCTGAATTTTGGAAGAAACGTAGGGAAAAGTGAAGTTTCTAAAAGTTATGCAAAAAAGCAGTAAGTTAGGGATATAGTCAAGTCCCTGGAAAAGGGCTTTTCACAGGGGTATGTAGTGAAAGGACAAAGCGGAATTGCCTTAAACTGAAGGAGGTTAGACTTAGATTAAATATTAGAAAAACTTGTTACTGTAGTGGTGGTGAGGCACTGGAACAGGTTACCCAGACTCCTGATCCCTGGAAGTGTTCAAGGCCAGGTTGCACGGAGCTCTGAGTAACTGGGTCTAGTTATTGGAAGGTGTTCCTGCTCGTGGTGTGGGCATTGGAACCAGAATTTAAGGTCGCTTCCAACTCTAACCATTCTATGACCTGATGATTTAATATAGGAGAAAAGGTGTTGCTAGTACATAGCTCTGTGTCCTGTCCGCTATTCATGGGTCAGATTGGCCTCCAGTGGCTGAAAGTCCCTAACAGAATAGGGTACACTGAGGAAAACACCTTCAAAGTCTGATTCATGCAAGGGCCCAGAGCCTTCCAGGAGAACTACTGGGTTTCAAGGATATCTTCTAGATTATCTCAGCATGTGATCCAAGTTTATGGAGAGGCATCATTCATACTGTGTATCATTTGAACCACAGAATCATTAAAGACCTCTAAGATCATGGAGTCCAATCATTAACCTAACACTGCCAAGTCCACCACTAAACCATGTCTTTAAGTTCCATATCTATGAATGTCCCATGAGGATAATTCTTCCCTGAGAGACAAGCTAGTGCTTATGTTTGTTATCTTTTCTCAAGAAATTTCCTATCCTTTTGACTTTTATCATTTTTATTACTATTCTCTGGACTTGTTCTATTTCTACTTTCTTTTTTCAGGGATGAGGTGACCAAATTTGAAGACAGTATTCAAAGAGAGGATGTGCCACTGATTTATATAATAGCATTATAATATTTTCTACATTATTCTCTAAAACTCTTTTCTTTTTACAAACCCCATAAGATTCTTTTAATTCTTTGAACTACAGTGCCTTTTAACATCTGTGGTTTACTCTGATCAGATTTTAACAAAGGAATAAAAGGCTCCATTTTTCACATAGAATTTTATTTATTGTTTGAACTTTAGAGGAGAAATTGGTTAACTTACAATTTAAAATTCTTGACAAAGTAGGCAATTGGGCAAGGATTTCATTATCAGCCCTTCCATACTTACTGTAGAAATGTGTGAGGCTGAAAGTTGGTATGTAAGATCTTGACTCAGTAGACTTGTATTTTGTTTTATAAACACAGACAAAGACTAATTTAGAGCTGCCCACATCCCCAAAGATATCAGAAATGTCATTCACCTATACCTCCTTCCTGATGAAACATGATGGAGCCATACGTGGAGTTGAACGTGCCGTTCAATGAGGACCACACACGTGTGCAAGCAGTACCTGACTTTTACTGTCTCACATTTACTGTACCACACACCTCCAAGCCAGGTCAGGAGAAGACACCTTTGAAAATGAGGCCCTTGATGGCTGCAGAGGGTAAGAATCTTGCTCTCATGTCACAGCTTGGCGTTATGCCTTCATCAGGGTATTAGAAAAGGCTCAGAGAAAACAGTTACAGCTATTCTATTGCCTAAGACACTTCCTGCAGCTACTGCCTTTCCTTAGAATTACCATCCAAGTGGTGACCCTGCCTGACCCTACTTATCTTGTAAGAGCTGACAAGATCACAGCCTGAAGCAGTATAGCCACAGGCTCAATACTGGCTACCAAAATGTCTGTTTAGTATTTTAAAAAAATGCTGCTCTAAAGATTTACTATACCAGCTGCTAGATATACAGACAACACCAACACACAGCCCTGACCCCTGCACGTTCAGCCCCACTTACACAGATATTTGTGTCTCTCAAGGGGCCAACACTGAGCTGCCACAGAACAGTGATTCCCTACCTGAAAGCAATCTGGATTTTAAGCACTATTTGATTATATACATTAAGATACCGGGTAAAAGTATTTGAAAACTACCTTGAGTTCCTAATTTGTTGTTAACTCTTTTTTCATCAGTTGTATTACTACTTTAGCAACAGAAAGAGCTCTGCCATTTCTGTGTATTTCTTCATTCTTCCACGACCAAAGAAGTTTTTCATCAAAAGTTATTTTTAGATGAACTCTAAGTTCCTTCATAGGAAACATTTTAGCTGCACTCTATGAAAGCAAACACACATTTCCCTAGACATCTGTAAGGATAAACACATGTTTAACTATCCAAAAAGTATTAAGAGATCAATCTTGTTTAGTTGCATAGACATTGATCCAGCAAATGCAGTAATAGTTTTTTCAGAGTAGTGTGGGGTTTTTAACTTTTTTTTTATTTTTTTTTTTTTATTTAGAACAGCAAAGACATGGAAAAGACATTGAGGTCCTGTTGCTCCTGTTGGAAACTTCTGCTGACTGCAGCCTGAATTGGATTGGACCCAGAGAAACCAAATACACACAGGTAATGACGAGTTGGCCATACAAGCAAGGAAAATCACAGATAACAGGTGCACACCAATTAGCAACGTACCCTTTAGGTCATCCGATACAGCTCCCTGACACAATGAGATTGTTTCTTATGGCATATTTTCAGGGTTTTTTTTGTGCCTAGATTAAATGCCCTAAGTGCTACCATGTCTCTAGGGAGAGGCTGTACTGCCCAGAGTATCTTGTCAGGAGGATTTTTCCCTTTCTTTATGTCATAATTTTTGTTCTTTTTATGTCCCTTTGCAAATTTCCTTCTTTTCCCTCATAAATGTCTTTTAACTAGTGTGATCTTGTGTTTAGTTAACATTAAGCCAACCCATTGATATTTAGCTCTCTTAATCTTCCCTAACCTAGAAGTCTTTTCAGTTTCCTTGTTAGTTTTCATCTACTCTAGTCACACTGCTGCCTGTCAGTATCTTTTTATCTATGAGATTTCAAATATGTGATACATTTATCTAAACTAACAGCAGATATGGTATAGAGCTGAGCACCCTTCGTGTCTCCTCACTGAAAACCCCTCCTGATGTGGCCAGAGAAAAGCTGCCAGCACTTTGAACAGGCACACAGGTAGAGTGCTCAAACCACTTTCTTGGTGCCACTTACTCTATTGGACAACAAAAACCTACTAAAACAGTTAACTTAGTAATTAAAAAGACAAATGCATGTCATTATGGATTTATTTTATTTCTCATAATGTAAAAAAGATGGAGTAGCCCAGATAAAAATATCTTTGTTGCTGTTTTTGAGATTTTCTAAGTCTTGAGCATGGATGTCACATCCCAAAATTACGGAAGACGTCATCTTCCATAACTATATCTGAGTGGTAATAGAGTATGCTGTAGAAAGGAATTATATAAATAGTCACAAGCCTAGCTCTTCACCCCAGGCAATAAATTCTGACCTACAAACAATCCCTCCTTTAGTGCTAAATGGGATCTTGGTTGTAATTGACTGTCTCTACGTTTGTGTTCTGTTGGATTGAAGGAATATATTTTTAATCTACTGCCTTTAAATTTTCATTAGGAAATGTTTCAGCTACCTGCAGCCTCATCTGATGACGTTAAATGATATCAGTTAAACTGATCTTCCTCCATGGACCAGCAGGGACTTCTTAAAATTGTTCAACTGTATGCAACATTGTTTTCAAGTTTCATGTACTTGGAATCAACCTTTTAAAATAATGGCATCTCTAAATACAGTTTATATACATAGTGCACACATACATGTATGCATTTACATGTGCATGTGTGCGTATGACTATATATATTTGTAAGTGTACACAGATGTATAGAAATGCTGATCCTATTCACCTTTTTGGAATCATTACAGCTAGTATTAACATCAGTGTGCTGTTAAATTGGCAGCATTATACATTTTTGTTGGAGTTTACTTCTATAACATAAAATCAGAAAGATAAACTGTGAAACTCGTGCAGCTGATGACAGAATTCCAGAATCTCGTGATGCTGAATCTCATATTTCTAGGAGTGTGGGATGGATGTTCCTTGCTGAAATAATTATACTGCCTATTGCAATATATATTCCCTTGTTTTCATGTGGGTGCTGAGGTGTCCAAACCATTAAACATATATGGTACAATGAGTCCTGTGTTCCTTATTTATTCTAAAAAAGGCAATAAACTTATATGGGTTTATTGTATAATAAAGCCAACTACTCTAAGAATCTGTGATGAACATGACAATAATCTGTGACAACATGCATATTTACTTTTAATAACGATGCCCAAATGTACATATGTGCATATAAATATGCATATATATATATACAGACACACACTGAGAGACATATACACAAATTAAACAGAACCAATTAGCAGGTGGCACAAATAGATTCAAAGCTTACCTGTTGTGGCTGTATGAAGGGATAATTTGAGTTACAAGAACGTGCAAGAAAGCATAGTTCAATACACTCCATTGGCTCATCCTCATTATGCTCAACAGTGACAGGCTGTATGCTAAGAAGGGGGACCAACAGACATTCGTAATGACAGCTGGTTCAAAACAGAGCTTTCAAAATAGCGCAACACCCCTAACTTCCTTCCAAATCTTGGTGTTTGCCAGCACTTAACCGAGGCTGGTTCTTAAGGTCAGATGTTCAGATGCAAGTTATTCAGAAAGAATATGGTTCTTTATGTTTGAACTGTATATATATTCAACATGTAGACTCTTTGTTGACTATGAGTTTGCACTTAAGCTCACACATGGGTTATGCTTGTCTGCTACCTCAATAAATGATGGATGTTTCTCCCTGATACTGTACCCTAGTTGCCTGAAAAGTCCTCTATTGAGTTCTCCATTCTCTATGTAAACTGCTACTCAGATAGTAGTACTTTCTTTTTAGTGGGACTGAAAAACCACTCAGCCTCTCTGTTGAATAATGGAGGAAAAGTGGCCTCACTTTAACATCCCCCACATCTCACCCACTATGCTCAGCCAGTTAGGAATACAGCAAAAGAACATAAAACCAACAAACCAAACTTTGGTTGTCATGTGTGACTTTTCCTGGTGGATATGTATAGAATCTGGAAGTAAATGTATTCCTGTTTGAGAGGGAAAAGCAAACAGGGTTTATCTATTTGCACTTGAACTCAGTGAAAAATAACCAGGGACAGAAAGCATGCTTGAACATAAGACATGAATATAAGTAAAGCTAAATTTCATTAAGCTAAATTCAAGTGAAATGTGCCACACTGTATAATTTCAACAGGAGATGTGTACTAATTGTTATGCTGTCCTGGTGAAACAGTTAAGTATTCCATATGGGGCAAGTAGGGGAGGTTACTGATGCTATTGACTTTGCTTAGAAGCCAGTATGTGGTGAGCATACCAGGAACAGCCTTATGAAAATGAGGCTGGCAAACTGATTTGGTCTTAGAAATTACTTTTCAGAGTGGTTAGAAAAATATTTTAAATCTAAGATAAATTCTAGTTGTGCTGGTTTACTGGGTTGCTAAGTGTGTGCAGTGTGTTCAAAAGCAGTTTTTCATTTCCATATCACCTGGGGACCCCAAGTGCTAAGTGTCAGACCTTCAGAGGAAGTCAGACAAGTAATAGTGCTGCTGTTTTTGGGGATCTTCAGAACTGCCAGGACACTTCTGTGTAAATGAAGTCAAGGAAAGCTGAGCATCAGGGGGCTTCAGAAAAGCATTGACTGGGTGGCTATCAGTCTCTTGCAGAGCAGCCCTCATTCCTGGAGTGTTGACCCTGCTTTAATTGGAGGTGCATCTGGGGGCATGTTGAGGGAAACAGGATGGGTCTGTGCTCATTTCTGGAGAAAGTATATGTCTCCTGCAAGCCAGAGGCCTGTGCAGGGCTGCTTCCCTGCACCAGGCTTGCTTGGCTTACAGACACCCATCCTGCTAGCTCCAGCATGGTATGTGCGAGTAGTGTTGGCCACGCACTCAGTCTGGCGATGCTCCTGTTTGCCATCAGCCTTCCCTCCTGGATCAGGGCCGTTACCGATTGCTAAGGGGTGGCCAGGAGCAGCTCCCTCTGGTGAACCTTTTTTGTGCTTTTATCTCCCTCTTCTTGGCAGTAAGCTGCCACTGGCTCCCAGCCACGGCCCTCTCGCCCTCCCCAGTGCCCAGCTTGCATGCTCAGCCAGTGCCTACATCTCTTCCAGCAGCTGGCCCTACTTTTCCTCCACAGCTGGCTGCTGCCCCCTACTGTGGTAATTAATATTTATTATGGATATTCAATGTACATTATGTGTCCAGAGTCCAGTACAGTCTGAATCACTACGAGGGTCCCACTGTGTGGGCAGAAGCAGTCATACACAATTGTTCCACGTTGATATTCATACAACTTTCATGCAGGGAGAGACTGGGGAAAAGAGTGAAGGTGGCTGTTGGCACCTATTAGCACTATCTGATGTGACACCTACTCTCTGTCCTGTGTTACATGACTTCAGCAACAGCACAGCTGAGGGCAGAGCTGCTTTTTCTACATCTTGTTATCAATAGCACGTCTCCTGCTATTCCTGCTACTTAGCAGGAAACCCCTGAAGTGTTTTCCAAAAGTCATGGTTGCTGATCAATCACAGTTTAACTCCCCATTGCTGTGAATGCAGATGTTGCTTGGTTTTCAGTTTCTGTCAAGAAGTATTGCCCTTAAACCACGGCATGGCTGTGTGAGACACCATTTTCTTTCCTGTTTCTCTCTCCCACCTTCTTCTCTTGAATACTTTGTTCATGCTGGTTCCTTTGTGCATGCATCCCTCTTGCATTTCAACCTTCCTCCTCACCCTGCCTCCCTGAAGACACCACCCTCAGTTAAAAACAGATGGCCTGTAACTCTCACAACTTTGAGCACAGGCAAAAGCACCTGGAGAGAGAAGCAGCTACTGTACATTCGAAAAAATACAGAATCTTAAATGTATTTCACACACATGTGACAGGCAGGTTCTCCGCTGTGCTGGATAAGGTAGGTCTGTTCAAGAAGATAGAGCAATACTACTCTGTGGCAGCTGAGGATCTGTCCCAGTATGTAAATATAAATACCTATTTTTATGAGCCCTCCTACAGTTTGCTTAAAAAAATTTTTTTAGACACTGAAAACACACAAGCCAGTCAGAAATGTCCCACTTTCTATATTTTGTCTAATTCTTACCTCTGACTTCGTTTGAAAGCTTTCAAAATCTAATGAATTCAAGAGACAAAGTGAACTAAAACTGAAGCAGCTTTGCTTTCTGCCTACAGGAACTAAAAAAACTAGGAGAGAAAACAAAAGGCGAGTCATGTAGATCCAGATAATTTAAAATATTTGATTGTAAGCAGACTCGCCAAACCCAGCAAAAATCCTACTGTCCTATTACTTGTAATCTTTTGCCCTTTCAGCTAGCTGCAGCAAGTTAATGTCATGAGCAAATTCTCACATAATGCAGTCTCTATATCAGAGCACTTTTTGCTATGAATCGCTTCATAAATTGTTTTGAGTTTACATTTAATTGCTCCCTTTGCATGCTATGTGTACACACGCACTCCTCCCGCCCCCCATAGTTCATATGTAACTGTCGTGTAGGCTGGAATCTTTGAATATGGAGTATTCAAACCTCAGAGCACAAGGAGTTTCAATCCAGGAACTGGTTTGTCCTCCTTTAAGATGGGAACCACATGTGTCACTTGGATCCAGATCTGGGGTGAATTTTGGAAAAGCTAATTTGAATGCATTAGGATTTGAGATTCAGACTCATTTCTTTGTTATGACACTAGTTCTGTTACGACACTAGTTCTGTTACCCACTACTGGGTGTTGTCCTTTCCCAACTCAATAGAAAGAGAAATACTTCCCATATACACTTTGTGATTCGTAGTTCATTCCAGGATCAAATCACCTTCAAAGTATTTTTCTTCGTTTTATTTCTTAAGATTCTCTGCAATAATTGCTTATAAGTAAGCCCTGGAAACACTTTTGAATATTTGGATCATTTTGCCACCTTCCTCTCAGAAGTCTCTGTCATCCCACTCTCCCTCTGAAGGCTGCTCCACTGGTTTTTCAAAGTAATTCAATCCTACACAGAGGAACTTTCCTCCCTTGTAACAGCCTTGGTTTGTTCTTGTCCTCATGGTGTGTTCTTGTCCAAAAACTCTCTATTGAGCTTGTGTTCAGAACCAGTTTCTTGGGCTCCCGAAAACTGTGGCAGACTTCAAAGCTTTGCTGTTCTCAGGATTTTCCTCATCTCCTTTTGAAGACAGGCAACACATAATAGGGCTTCCCAGCCTTCTTGTGCTGCTACATTTTTCAAGGGAAGAAGGCATCCCCTTGTCAGTATCCTGGCTTTTTCTCACTTTATTTCCCCTCAGAACTCCCAGATGAACACCATCCGGCTTTGGTGATTTACTGCACTTGAGTTACTCAAATTACTCTACAACTTCCTCCTTAGAGACTTCAATCTGTGTAAAGGCCACACTCTGCTTTTCTTTGTAAAGTGCCTTTGGCACAGGAATTTCTACATGACTTTCAACAGCAGACATGATGCAAGAGATTCATTTAACGCCTCTGATAGCTTGTTGTGCTCTTTTCCTGATCCACTGTATACGGATTTGTGGGGATCTCCATAGTGCTTTGATGTCTAGTCCAGCCTAAGATATATTCATGAACAGGTGAGGCTTGTCTCTCAGCTGGTATTCTCTTGCTGTTCTACTGAAGCGTATTTCTGTATCTTACTACAGCCACTCTCAACTCATCTTATTTGGCTGGTTTATTAAGATCTAAACTATTCCTCTGCACTACCTCTGTTGCAGGTGGGTTAAATTCTCACTGATGCAAAATGGCACTGCCCTTAGGAAGGAGGTGAGGATCTGGTGCCACAGGAGACTCTTCTGTAGAGCTATGGCAATCGACCCCCTGGCATGTCACACTGAAGGGGCAGGCTGAGTGCTCAGCACTACAACTCAGGAGGAGCTAAGCCCCTATCGTAGCCCACAGCCTGGCCCTCAATCAAATGAAAAGCCCTTTTGTCTTCAGCCTTTAATAAAGGGAAGTTGGAGGTCTGTGGCAATCTTTTATCTTTTCTGCTCTTTCCTTTGTATATCTTTATTTCTGTTTCTTCCCACTCCCTTTCTGTTTTGAGAAAAACAGAAACTGCAGTATGACAAATCCAGTCTTTAATGATTTTGATGGGCAGAGCTAGAACATCAGAAATACTTTTCACACCCTGTTTTATTCTCTGGCCAGTGTAGATTTGCCTTCAGTCCAGATATTTCAAAAGAAGGTCAGATTTATAAAAGCGCATACTCACAAGCACTACTGAGCTTTGTGACTTAAAACTTATTTTAATGAATTTTGATGACAGTTACTGTGTCTGTTTATAAAACCAAACCCCAGATATTAGCTTAATTTGTATTGCAGTCACTAAAGATAAATATATCTGATTTGAGACAGAAAAAATCCCTTTGATATGGTATGGATATTAGATCAATGTTAACTATAATTGCCTAA
Source organism: Campylorhamphus procurvoides (assembly GCA_013396655.1). Taxonomy (NCBI): domain Eukaryota; kingdom Metazoa; phylum Chordata; class Aves; order Passeriformes; family Dendrocolaptidae; genus Campylorhamphus; species Campylorhamphus procurvoides. The sequence goes on along the minus strand of WBMV01000503.1, from coordinate 1,430,992 downwards.
GACACATACACGGAAACAATATCTGAAACTAGTTCCATGACTTCATCCATCAATGAGAAAAGTATTAATGCTGTTGTTGAGGCTGTCTTAGCTTTCAGAAAGGGTGGTGAGTATCCTTATTTCACTAACTTATTTCAAATGAAGAATTAGCATCTGATACCAAACAGCTCTATTTCTCATAGGCTTTTGTGAACAGATGAAAGACCTTGAGCTTCCTAAGTTGATGTAAAATATGTCTCAAGATTCATAACTCTGAAGCTGTTAGTTGAAGTCCAGCCTATGAAATCTATGTCAAGATACAAACAAGCATTCTCATCCCTATGACCCTGTTTAAGTAAATGAAAATAAAACCCCCAAAACCCCTTATAAATTATTTGGGCCCTTAGTTTCCTAAAGTTTGGGAATTCTGAGCGCAAAATTCATTATAATTTTTTGTAGTTGTCTTAAAACTGGCTATCTAGTCTCAGGTAACTCTTTTCTTTCCCTGTCTGTCAAGGGTGGTACCTCCAGATCTCACTCTGTTCAGCTATTTCATATGGCCATTTTAGGATGATATCTCACACGGCCGTAGGAAAACAAGTCTATTACTGGTGGAGTTTCTCTCTCTTGACTACTGAAGGAGCATAGGCAATTGCCTTAGAACAAACCACTAAGATGATATTATGTGATTGTTAATGTTTTGGTTGATTAACATTTTTAATGTAAGGTAAGAGATTCTGATTTTATATTTTTTTTCTAACTGTAGTCCACAATAATTTCAATCCCTCTCAAATGTCCAATTCTAGTCTGTTTTTACAGAAGTGATTTCCAGATTTTCTGCTTTATGTGAGGTGAAGAGAAATGCTGCTTCCTTGATCTCATTTTCATAACCTACAGATACTCTTATTTTATCTTGCAATATTTTGACTGAATGTGGTGATATACTAGGATCCCACTTAACAGTGCATAAGCAAAATCTTAGCAAATGGCCTTGTAGTGCATTACAAAGTTGATATGGGGAACAAACTGTAGAGACTCAACTTTTAAGATGGTTCTCCTAACTGATATAACCAATCTTGTACAGTTGCAATATTATATTGACAAAACATACCACAATACCTATTTGAATTGCTTTGAAAGTATCATCTCAATAGCCAGAACAAATATAATGTGTTGATATTTATAAAATATGGCTAGCAATAGCAAACTGAAGTAATTGAAATCATACTCTACAGCATTGAAAGCAATTTCTATTTCTCCATTTTTGCAGTCTGTCTTCTCACAAAACAAGCAGGATACACAATCCCCTAAAACATAAGTCTCTGGGAGATCAGAAATCTTTCAGAGACAATTAGGAAGAGACACCCAAATGTATACAAAGCACAGAATACAACAATCCTAATAAAAAAGCAAGGTAAGTCTTGGCCCTTTATTTTAATCATGCTTGCAGACTTTGAAAAGCCTGTTACATGTTACATGCTGGTGACCGAAGAGTACCTCTCATTGCTGATGATGTTAGCAAGGTGTGAAAAGTAGCCAGCCTTTGCTTTGGCTTTTGGGTTACATTTGGAGTCTGCTTACCATGTGGAACCTCTGTGCTGTTAGGACACAGGCTGGTCCCTTCTCAAAAACTCTGCATCAGCAATTAACTTATCTCATTAAAAGTGGGCTATTCTCTTTCTCTATTGTCTCCCTCTTTAGGATGCTGAAACCTTTGTTGCTGGCTAAAGTTCTGCTTAACCTGTCAGTGATGTGACCAGACTCACTATTGTGTCATCCCACCTTCTCATTACACTTTACCAAGGAATGTGCAATGCCTTCTTCTCCTCTCCATGGGATTTTTGCCAGGACTTTACAAAGTCTTGCCTGCCCACAGGACAAGGCAGATGGTGACTGGAAGTGCTGCTTCCTGTGTCAGTCAGGCTTCTAGTCTACCTTTTCTACAATACCTCCATGCCCCTCCATGGCTTACTGCAGGGAACTATAAGAAAGCTAGACAGAACAATTTTTGGAGACTGTTCTTTGCATTGCACTCCTTGCGCATATCTGCACAGTCCCATTCAGTAATCTGTATTTTTGTTTGGGATGCATAAGAAATATCCACAGACAAATAATAAATAACTGCTCTCATCACCTTTGTTGCCATCAAAGAATGTTGAGGAGGTAAACCAGGAGAGAAAACTTATTGTAGAGTGTAAATTGATGAAAGACTACGTTGAAACACCCCACAACTGAGAACATTTGCAGGGATGACTACTTCTTCACAGTACTCAGTATATTGCTCACATCTCTCAGCAGGAGCTACTGATGAAATCTTCTGTGGCATAGGTATGGCTGTTGATCCAAAATGAGTGATTAATAAACATATTTCCTTTGGTGTTGAAAACAGATGAGCAACAAATGAACCTTAAACACAAAGAAAAGCTGGTTAGTTAGTATCCATTCTATTCATGGGGTGACTCAAGATTGTCTTGTCTCTGCAGAATTTTCATCAACAGTGAAAAATTTTGCCAAACCTAAGATGATGTCAAGACCCTGGCAGAAATCTGTTACTTGATCATACATTTGAGTCTAGTCAACAGTTTCTCATTTGGTCACAAAGCATTTTTCAACTTGTCTATTACTTCTGAACACTTTCAGATTTTAGGTAAGTTTGGATTTGAATGTAGAAAAGAGATGTTAATGACAGATGTACGTAACTCTGTGAAGCACCCTCAGCTTACAATGGTGAGTTCTAGGAGGAATTTTGATTAATCTTCAGATGTGAATGTCATGCTTTACGGCCATTTATAAAATCATTTATAAAGTCTTGCAACTGGCTCCAAACAATAGTGTACCCATGACACACTGTGTGACCTCAAAGTAGCATCTTGGAAAAGCAGGTTTTGTTCTTCTTTTTCTCCCTATAGATCCCTAAAAATATGCAAATCTTTGTGATATCATACAAAGAGTTGCAAAGTCAGATATTGATCAAAGATATGCTTATTATTGTGGCTGCCAGTTAACCAATCCAAATGTTTAACTCTTTAAAGAAATAGAGTGTCAACAGCTTTCTGAATAATTGTTTCCAGAGAGTTTTCTGTTAGTTGGATATTCTATATCACATTCAACTTCAATTGCTGCTGTAATTTATCTCCATTCCACATACCCTAACTTCACTAAATTCACATGTTAGTATTTGAGCCACTAATTCTTAGAAAAATCCAGAACATGTTCCATGATTGTTGATTGCTTTTTATGCTGCCTCACAGATTAAATGAGAAAAACTAGCACCATCCCAACACCTACTTCTGGTCTTTTGTCATGCTAGGAAGTGCATGGAAGAAATGGGGCCAAAAATGACTCAAAAATAAAACAAGTCAGGATGTATAATAATCTTTTTGAAAGCTTATCTTCACTTCAGTGTTGACAGTCAGAATGGGAGGTGTTTTGTTGACAGCCACGGTTGCCAGTGTAGTGCCATGTTGTGAGAAAACACTTTTTCACTGGGTCACACTTCCTTGTCTTTCAGTCTTGTCTTGTCCTTATGAAGAAAAGCACTTCAGAGGTTCTCTTATCAAGTCCTCTTTCCCACTCTGGTGGGCACTACCTCACTCTCAAGCCTCACAGAGATGGGATGTTATGTTGGAGTCAGCATAACCATCCAGATCTTCAGTGCTTCCTGCCGGAGACTCGCCAACCACCATCTGCTACAAGCTCTCATGCTATGTCAGTCTCCTTTAGCTTCCTTCTGTCTTGGTGCAGTCACAAACCAACCACTTGTTATCTAAAATGATGCCAAAAATAATGTAGGGGTTCTACTTTTAGCCGATTGTAAACTGAAAAATAAAACACATTGAAACTATTCATCTTCCAGCTTTGGTTTGAATTATTCAGTTCCATCATGCCCTACTTCATCAAGTAACCAAGTCTCAAGCCACATATTTACTTCAACAGACACTTCATTTTTAGGAAGAGAGCAAATGTGTGTGTTTGAACTAAAAAGGGCTGAGGAGATGAAAGGGTTAAGGACACAGTCTAGACCCTTAACATCTCCTCAGAAGGAATGATAAACACCTCTCTTTGTCCAGGTCCACTTTCCTACACCTTTTTGAGGAGAAGTAGTGGAGAGTGCTATTTATTATGTGTTGGGATGAAGTTACGGAATGTTTTCCACCATTTAAAAAAATAAAATCCAGAATTTATGGGAGTTTGAAAAGCAATTTCCTTTGAAGGTGCAAATTCCTAATTTGCCACATAAAAGTACAGGAATTAAGTGCTAAATCCTTCTTTGCCAGTGAGACCTGAAAGGAGGTATGAAAAGAGAGTTACTGTTAGGTTTCTATTCATGTCTCCTGAACACCAATGTATGCAAAAGTTCACTGAAACAGCCCTTATTCTTTTTTCAAAGTCTTCCTGCCTTTTCTCACTGACTTTTTAAAAATGAACCCTTGTCCAGTTTTATTTGTGTGGTGGGTTCTGATTTTGTTCTGCCTGTACTGTATCACTTTTCTCTCCTCACCATTAATCTTCCATGAGTGTTACCTGGGGCACAGTTCTCCCTTTTCTGCATGAAGGGTTTCCAGTGAAATTAATGGATTTTCTTCTCATGGGTGGAAGGAAGAATACACCCTTATATCAGCCCTGTAGCAAAAGAATATTATTCATTGAGAAGAAGTGCTAGTCTCACTCCTGAAAGCCCAAGGTCTAGTCAGGTGATTATAGTGGGAGATCCCAACAGGAGGTCTGGTACAGAGGCAAGAACTACTTTTAGAACATGAAAACAAAATCCAGAAGAGAAGACTTTTTAAATGTTGAAATGAAACCCTATGGGAAGTCAGTGGTCGTACTACGTGATGAAGTGTACTGTCCCAAACCTAGTTCTAGGTCAGATCCATCTGGTGGAATATGGTGCAGTGAAGATATCCATAAACAACCCATAGAACCTGGCATGGTCACAAGAACAGCACGGTGTCAAAGACTAATTTCATCTGTAAAGAGGCATTGTAGATTGGCCCGAGGTGCTGGGCCAGCAGATTAAGGAGATATTGTGCTGTGCCTGTGTATCACCTCATTTGGAACTTGGGCTTGGGGCCTGGGGTGTCTTTAGCACAGCTGTACATTGCACAATGTAGACATTCTAATAACCATGTCTACGTACCCTTAGATGGAAAAGTCTTATGTTCCTTTACAGAGAACCCTTTACTGAATTAAAGAGGGTGTTGACAACCTTCAATCAAAACTGCATAAATTCTCAGAGGAAGGATAGTAGTTACCATGTGAGGTCTTGAGATAGGTAGATGACCTTATAAAATATACTACAGTATCTAAGTTTAGTAAAACAAACACACTATATTTAAGTAGGCTACGGAAATATAAATAGGCTTCAGGACTCGCCCCAAGCAGTTTATGTTACAGTAATGTTTCTGTCATATTTTGGATAGATCATTACTGTAGATACTATAATCTAAGGCTAGAAGATAGAATTTAATATGCATAGCATAAATTTAAATAGAGGATAAAAAGTCCTCTTTCCTCAACAGTATTTTTGAGAATGAACCTCTCCTCCACCTTGTAATCCAAAGAAAAAAACCAGCTGTCTAAGGAGGTGTTACAGGGATGTACTAGGCCACTCCAATATTTTTAATCCTTTGGGATATTTCGCAGGGGAGTTCTACTTGCAAGGATGACTTCTTCCATGTTGCCTATTTGCTTCCTGTGATTCCTTGTTCCATGCAGTGCTAGAAAGGTTTGACAACCACAGTGGTGAAAAAAAAAAAGATTTCTTGTGTGTTTATGGTTTGTGAAACCTTGATTGTTGTATAATTAATATGCCAGTTACCCTTGCATTTTCAGTTTCAGCAACTGATGTGTTTTTAATGTTTACATTTGATTTGAACATCTCTGGCAAAGCTCTGCTATTCATTTGGGTGTATTTGTATTTTGGTTGAAGATTATATACATATCTATCAAGATGATTACTTTAAACAGTGCTCTATCTGCTCCTTCCACCAAAGCTGGAACGCTTGCTTTAAGATTAGCCTTGTCAAATTTACTTAAAGTGACCAGGCAAATACATACAACTAATTTTGTTATAGGCAAAATTAACTAATGCTCTTTTTCATGGTGAGTGCTGTAATGATTTTATATAGCAGTCAAACTATTTAAATACTAATGCTGTCTTCATGCTGTAATCACCATTCCAGTCAGATGCCATTTTTAGTAGCCTATAGGGAATTCCATCCCTTAATTATTCTTCAATACACAAACCAAGCATTCTTTAATTGGTGTAAATTGAACAGTGTTCCAATGCAAACAAGGAGAGGACAAACTAATCAATGATTCTGTGCATGTCTATTGGAAAGCTATTGCCATTAGATCAAGTAACGAATCCTCTACTCCATTAGCTTCAGAGGAACAACGGGGGAAAATACTGCTAATGCTGCTTCTTGTTATCAATCAGTAGTGAAAAGTGTGCAGCAAACCCTATAGCAGAACTTCAGATTTTCCGGAAAGTGCTCATGGAAATTTAAAATATGAAGATATTCTGACTTCAAAGTCCTGAGTCATACGTCTTTGATGGGAATTTGTCTGGAAACAATGTGTTTTTATCCTCTGCCTCTAGTCATGTGGCCTGTGTTTTATTTTTCTTTTTCAAATTAATGATTCTTGAATGTTAACATAACTTTTTTCAACTTGTCAGGCATTTGGGATGAATTTTCTGACTTTCTCAGACTGTGCTCCATACATCCATATGTATTCACTACTGCAGCAAACCTAAATTGGTTGGCTCTCCCATCTTTTTTTCTTTAATGCAATCTGAAATAAAGGTGCTGTATTTAAGAAACAGATGAAAAATCCATCTCATAAATGTGTCATACTCACTTTTCATTCTTGTCTCTTTTTATCAATTCTCTAAAACTGATTATTTATCATTGGAGAAGGAAGGAAAAAAAGTAAAAGGCCCATTATAAACCTCTGGCCCAGATCTGCCAGTCTTACAGTTTTAGTTGGTGTGGAAAGTGAAATTCCCCTGGAAAAAAATATACTGGCTATGGTTGTTCACTTTTTAATCTATTTGTTTTTGATATAATATGCTATTTACTGTTTAAGGACCTTTCATGTTGGTTTAAATTGAAGTTTTTCAACCGAGTCTAGTATAAAAAGGTCTAAGTGACATAGACTGGGTAGAGAAATAGAGAACCTTCTACAGACAGCCTTTGTTCCCCACATTACAGTTGAAAGAAGTGTAGAGCAGGCTTGGTAGGTAACCTGCCCTCTTAAAACAAGAGGGTTTCTAATTTTCACACATCCTAATCACAGTCACATTACTTCACTCCCTGTACCAGACCCCCTCAGGGCTGGCTCCAGGTTTTGCTGTGAAGTCACATGTGTGGGGCCTGAGGCATTTTTCCACTTTACTTTTTTCTTTTTTAATCCTTTTGCCAGTTGGGATTCTCTAACTGGCTTTGTTGTCATGGGTGGCTGACTAGGATGGTAAGGAAGAAAGCAGCACTGAGGTAATCACTCTCATGGTTTCACACTTATTTCTTATGAGAATGAAGATGCTGCAATATGTGTTTTCTGCAGAAGAGGAAGATGCTCACCTCATCTCCTTTCTCAGACCAGTAGGTGTTATTTCCAGGTAATAAATTCCCCTCTGTTTCTCTACTCTTGCTTCTTTGCTGGTTGGCTTGTGTTTCCTCAAAAAAAGTTCCTCAAAAAAAGTAAAGTGTCCCATCTGACTTAAGGCATCTTTCTTCTCTCTATTGCTCTTCAACGTCTACAGTGGTAGCTTTAAGGCCATGCTGGTGCCAGGAAGTGATTATGAGACTTAAAGTGGGAATTTTGGGGCACTGAAGAGGACTTTCGAGAGTGACAAGCTACCCCTTTGCTCATCACTCTACTGAGAGCATGTTCTGAAAGGCAGTGCGTCCTTTGGAGTCTGTGTATGCTTCCTTGTTTTGGAAATTTCTCCCCTGAAACAAAGGGATGCCTAATATGTGGTGCCCAAGAAGATGTGAGGCACTCGAAGAGAGGTTGTGAGGCTGCTGCTGAGTGCGGAGTGGGTGTGTGCTTTGAGATGACACCAGTCAGTCTGTGGAGTCTGACTCTACCTCATTATACCAAAAAGAGACATTGCTATGCGCGTCGCAGACCCGAATGGGAAAGGCGGGAAGGAAGGCACGGACGCAGGGTAGGGTGGCTGCAGCCAACAGGGGCAAACAGACAATTTATTAAGCGGAGCACAGACTTTTATAGACTTGGGGAAGGAAGGTTCTGGAAAAAGGGGCGGATCTGAGGGATTGACAACTGGGTCTGACACGCAATAGGGTAGGAGGGAGAAGCTCCGCCTAAGGGGTGTGGAGAAGGGAGAAACTAGGGGAGTGGTCAACCCTATATGGCAAGGCCTTCGTGCCGTTGCCAAGGGCGACCAGGGGACCAATGGCAGCTGTACCCGAACCCGGGAACTAGCTAGCCAATGGGGAATTGGAACTAGGGGAAGAACTGGGGTTACAACCAATCGGAACAATCGAAATTATGACAACTGGGTGCCTACTCTAATACATAGAAAACTAACTAACAATAAACAATACAACTAGCATTTTCTCTCGTTGGGATGTTTCTTCTTCAATCTAGATCATCACTACATGGCTGTCTCCTCCTCCAGCTCAGCTCCCTTGGGTCTTCGGTTTCTCCGCCACGATCTGTAAGTTTCCCTGATCCCCACATCTCCCCCTTCTTTGTTTGAAAGGAGGGCTGTGAGGCTCTTAACGCAAAAACTCTTAACGCAAAACAAAGCACAAGAAATTAAAACAACGACAATACAAATGATAACAACCCCCAAAATCAACAACACAAGGAACCTCTTTAGCCCTTGGGAGATTCCGAGATCAGGGAACCAGTCCCATATCTCCGTTGGCCTGTTCTGATCTCTTACCCTCAGCTCGTTGACTAACCCCTTCAGATCATTGATTCGCTGATGAATTGAGCGAGATTGGGTGGAGAGGTTGAGGCAGCACATGCCCTCAAACTCTTTGCACCCGTGCCCATGGATGAGAAGGAGGTAGTCAATTGCGGCGCGATTCTGTAGGGTTGCTCTCCTCAACGTGTTTGTGTCAGAGAGCAGCCTGTCCAAAGCGGCCAAAGTGGCATTCACTTCTTTGGACATCCAGCAGCCTAATTTATTGATTAATTTCAGTGCGTGTGAAGTGCCAATTGGTGCGAATATGGACCCTAAAATGTCCTGGGTGGCTGTCCAATAATGAATTACAGAATCGCATGATTCGCTGAAGGGAAGAGTTGGGACGACGGTGTCTCTGCGTGGGCGGAGATGCTGACCTTTACTGGCACGGAGGAGCTGGCTGGAGATGTTTTTGTCTGGGGAGAGAATGGTTAATTGGCCAAATGTGCAAGGGCCTCCGTGGGCGCCAACAGGAACGCCCTTCCACATTCGGTTCCCACAGATGAGGAATGTATTATTGGGCAGATTGACGTTCTTTAAAGGAGAGACAAACTCTGTGATTACATTTAGATTGCGGTGACACCATGAATCAAAATTGGAATAATTTGATTTGAAGGTGGGACTTACATCAATGTATGATCGCGGAAAAGATCCGGTACGGAAAGTGAAATAAAAGCAAAAAGGCGCTGGAAGGGAGCCTTTGATTTTTAGTTCTTGAAAAGGGTCTCTGGGGAAGGACATCTCGATGGGCTGACGAGGGGGTCTTGGCCAATGGGCTGGTGGAGTGCCTTGGCCGTAGCACCTCGAAAAATGGGAATAATCATATGAAATGGTATCACAGTATGGGGTGTAGTTCCCAATGTACTGGTGCCACTGAGCTTGGCGCCAAGGAACCCCAACAAGGCATGACTGGAAAGGATCGCCCGGGTCTGTCACCGCTAGGCACAGGCTGTCCTTTCCAATCATGTCTGCTAACTGGACCCATAAGTTTCCACCGTATAATTTAGAGGCCGTGTTAGAATTTCTTTGCTCAGAGACTTTGATTAGCTTTTGTTTTTGTAATTCGATATTTTGGTCTCGGATTAGCTTCGAGGGCGTCAGCCTATTGTGGGGTCGGGATCGTCCAGGGGAGTAGAAGGCGAGGATGAAAACGATGGTAAATAAGGCCGCACGCATCTCGCTGGCACCCATCTCGGACTGGTCTCTGCAGAGATACAAGCGTAGCCCCTTCCCCACGTTATTATGGGAAAGGGACCTTCCCATTTACCAGATTCCAAATTTTTACATAGTACTTTTGCGCCGGAATTTCGCAGGTCTCGTTTTGGGCCGAAATATTTCTCTCTCGGTGAAATGTTTTGTTCATCCAATCTATTTAAGAAATTTAGGACATAGAGAGCCTTGTTTAATTGTTCATGGGGGGATAGACCTGCACTCCCCCTTCTTTGTTTAATCAGCATATTTTTCAAAGTTTTGTGGGCTCTCTCGACAATGGCTTGTCCAGTTGAGGAGTGAGGAATGCCGGTGACATGTTGCACTCCCCACATGTCTAAGAAGACTTTTAGAGATTTGGACAAATAAGCTGGGCCATTGTCGGTCTTTATTTTTTCTGGTACTCCCATAGTGGTAAAAGCTGACGAAAGGTGTTTTTTAACATCTCTGGCTTTTTCGCCAGAGTGTGCAGTTGCCACTATGAGTCCAGAAAAGGTGTCAATTGATACATGAATATATTTTAGTTTTCCAAATGGGTTATATTGGGTTACGTCCATTTGCCATACTTGGCACGCACGGAGCCCTCTTGGATTCGCGCCTCCAGGAGCTAATGGGGCGACTTGTTGGCAGTCTCCGCAGGCCGAGACGATGGCTCGAGCCTGTGAGTGTGTCAAACCAAAGCTCTTTCTCAGAGCTTTGGCCCCTTGGTGGAAAAAATCATGGGAGAGGCGAGCCTGCTCCACACGATTAGGGACGACAGCTGCACTTACCAACAAGTCTGCGATGTTATTTCCCTCTGAGATGGGTCCTGGTAAGTGCGTGTGCGACCTAGTATGGCAAATGAAAAATTTGTTAGCTCGGGAATGTATCTCGTGAGAGAGAGTCCTAAGAAGAGAGGCCAGAAGAGGGTTGGATACTTCTCTTATACAGGCGTTTTCTAACCGCTGGACGATGCCTGCCACGTAAAAAGAATCTGAGATGATATTGAGTTCGCCAGAGAACAGTGCAAAGGCTCTACAAACAGCAGACAGTTCTACTAGCTGAGGGGAGCCCTCAGCGGTGTGGACATTACTGTGCCATTTGTCATCTTTCTTCCAGCAAACGACAGCTTTATTAGATCGACCAGAACCATCTGTGAACACGGTCATGGCGTTAGCCAATGGTGTTGGTGATTGCATGGGATCAGGATACAGTTGAATATTAGTAAGGAACTGAAGCAAAGGCACTCTAGGTAAATGGATAGAGATTTTTCCTACAAAATCTGCGGTGGCTAATTGAAATTCGTCAGACGACTGGATAAGCATCTGGAAAGATCGATTAGTGAACGGAAAGTAGATAGTATGAGGGTCCTCTCCAGTGAGCTCCCAAGTTCTGAGTCTAGTTTTATGGATCAGTTGGGAGATCATCTCGGGCAGGGAAGTTATTGTTTTAGAAAACTGATTGTGCAGGAAGACCCATTCCCAGATTAGCACGCTCCTTGCTTTAGTAGAGTCGGTGGTAAGCTGTCCTATCGCTGCGAAGGGTTGGGTTTTGCCTCTGAATATGAAAACGACAGGTGGAACATCGGCGATTCTCCTAGATGACATTGGAGATTGCAGCTTCTGATTAACTAATTGGAGCGCGCTCTGTGCTTCGGTAGTAAGTGTTCTGGGGGAGGTGAGGTCTGGGTCTCCCTTTAACAATGTGAATAAAGGCTGGAGGTCGTCATTGGTAAGACCTAAATTTGGTCTTACCCAATGTATAGAGCCCAATAGAGATTGGAGTTCATTAAGTGTTTTAATATTCGAATTTAGTGAAACTCTGATTGGCCAAATGGTTTTTTCAGAGATCTTCCACCCGAGGTATTGCCAAGGGGCAGTCGATTGAATTTTCTCGGGGGAGATCTCGAAGTTGTTTTTGTGTAGAATTTGGATGGTCGAATCAACAGCTGAATCTAGCAAATTTAGGTCTGGAGATGCTAGGAGGATGTCATCCATGTAATGGTAGATCATTACCTCAGGGAATGCTCTCCTCACGGCCGATAGCAACTGAGCTATCACATTTTGGCAAATCGTGGGAGAGTTTCTCATTCCCTGAGGTAACACCGTCCACTGGTACCGTTTTGCCGGTTCCTGCACATTAATAGACGGCACGGAAAAGGCAAAACGTGGAGAATCTTTAGCATTTAAAGGAATTTGAAAAAAGCAGTCTTTTATATCTATGACCTTAATTTGGGAGCCTTGGGGGATCATGCTGGGCGAGGGCATGCCTGGTTGAACTGCCCCCATAGGCTCGATGACCGCGTTAATTTTCCGAAGGTCATGGACTAGTCTCCAATTGCCATTCTTTTTCTTGACTACGAAGACTGGAGAGTTCCATGGACTGGTGGATGGAACGATGTGCTTTTTCTCCAGTTGTTCGCAGACAAGAGTATTGAGTGAATGCAGCTTTTCTCCCCTTAATGGCCACTGATCCACCCAAACTGGCTCATCGGTGAGCCAGGTTAGGGCGGGGGCAAGCTGCTCATCAGTGGCGCATGCTACAAATTTGTAGAGAGAGAAAGGCTCCATTGACTCAATACGCCCCTGCCCCAGAGTGTTATTGGTACAGGGAGAATGAACGGAAAAGTGGTTGCTAATCGTTGATCTGGGCCAATTATTGAAATGAGATTTTTACTGATTTTGGTGGCTAAAGATCCTCCCACTCCAGTGATGTAATTATGGTGGGATTTGACTTCCCAGTGGCTAGGCCAGTCCTGCTGTGCAATGATGGTTACATCAGCACCTGTGTCAATCAAACCTAGCACTGGAATAGGGGTGCGGTCACCGGAATGATAAATTTGGCACTGGAGTGTAGGACGGTGACGTGATACAGGCTGTGCCCACATTACCTGCACGTCTCTATCACCTTGGACGGCATCGTCAGAGCATGTCAGCGAATTTAATGGAATGACCTCTGCAACTAACTTCCCTGCGGAGATGAACACCGGAGGGGATCCTGTCAGTATCTGGATGGAAATTGATGACTTGGGTGAAAGTTGGTCAATGAATGGGATAACGTGTACCCCTTCACATGTCGCGTCCGGATGGGTATAGAATAAACCTGTAAATGGAGAAACTGGGGAATTAACAGAAAATTCAACATTAACTTGGGTAGGAGAGCAGGAACTTAACAGAACAGGGGAAACAAGCTGTAAACAAAAGGGAATTATTCTTCTTGAATTGTTTGTAATTTTGGGGAGTACCACGGGCGCTGGGGGAGATTTGATGTCGTCGCGCTCCCCCGAGCACTCGCAGCTCCGTTTCCCGACTTAGAGCTTCCAGATGTCTTTGGAGATGCTGTGGGAGATATCAATTTTCCATTAACATCGAATTTGGATTTGCATTGGCGTGCCCAATGATATCCTTTACCACACCTAGGACACGGTGTGGTGGGTGGTGGCTGGGATGACTGTTTGAACGGGCAATCTTTGATGAGATGACCTAAACCTTTGCATCCAATGCATGGGCCTATCTTAACAAAGTCTTTAAACTCGGATACTTCCTTTGACACGCCATCAGCAACACCCTGTACTTGCTGGGCTATGTTTACAATCTGATCTGCGATGTTGTATTGGCTATCCTGAATAGCTTTTACTAATTGCTCATTTGAGTCGGCTTGAATTTGAGCTGATGCAACAAAGGCCTCCTTAAGTGACTCTACTTTGGCTTGTTTTCGATGCGCAATGGTGTTGACATTGCAACAGGCTTTAATCATCTCTGTAACTGTTTGGTCTTTTAAAGCTCTAAGAATGGGTTGGCAGTCTTCGTTGGCATTTTCAATAATGATTCGTCTAAACAGTTCGTCTTGCATCTTGGTATCTGCTACTTGTTTATTGATGGAATCTTTTAGTCTTTCGGCATACTTTGTGAATGGTTCGTTGCCCTCTTGAAAAATTTTTGTGTAAGATGATATTATGGAGGTGTTGGAGGCTACTACTGTAATTGCTTGATAAGCTAATTGCTTTGTAATGTTCAGCTCGTGTTGTGGTGTTCGCGTCTGTCTGGCCGTGTCCATGAAAAGTCCGGTTCCCATGAATCTGTCCATTATGTGTGTGAGTGGTGTTCCTTGGTTTCGGTAGTTGTTTTCAATGTAACGTTTTACTAGGAGCCTCCACTCATCCATAAAGGCTGAGTGTTCAAGCAAGTTGAAAATGGCCCTAGTAATAACGTCAATGTCTCTTGGTATAAGTGTGTAAGCATCAAAGAAATTTTTCAAAACGTTTAGTGTATGGACCTGCTATTCCACACTCGGCTACCGCTCTACGAAGATCTTTCATGTAGGGGTAACCGAGTGGCTCCCAGGCTGGTGGTTTGCCGGGATCATAAAAGACTGGAAAAACTGAAACTAAATCTAAATCACCATCGTCCTCAGCTTTTCTCTGAATCTCTTCGTATCTAGCGTCCGCAGGATCGGGAGGAGCAGTGGGATCTAATGGCATGATGTCTGGATATGAGTCGCTGGTGGGCACTAGGGGCTTTGGGACTTCAAGGTGATTGATTGTTGCTGGCGGGGGTAGCGGATGGGCGCGGCCATCTTGGACCGGATGTTTTCGGTTCACAGGCGGAAGTGGGTCACTCGGGGAGCGGCCATTTTGGGCCGGAAGTGGCGGCTGATGGGTGTCGCCATCTTGCTTCCGGTCCTCCAGCGCGTGACTTAGCTCTAACATGGCTTTGATCACCTGGTCTAACTGGTCCCACCCCTTGGTGATGTCATTAGAAGGAGTGGGTGGAGCTAGAGTCTCCGCCTCGCGGTGGGTGGTGTTAGGCATCGGAGGCGTGGCTGATGCTACTGGGGAGGGGCCTTGCCTATCCGGTGATGTAATCAAGGGCAAGGCTTGGCCACCATTTTGTGTAGGTGACTCAGCTCGTTCCTGAGGGGACCCGACGCCACCATTTTGTCGCGCACACTGTCCCTGATCTGGGAGGGGGTTTCCCGCCGCCAAGCGATTCGCGTGAGGGGATTCAGAGGGCGCGATAGTCGAGGGTGAGGGAAGAACATGTAGGATCATGTCCCAAGCCGCTAGTGCTCTCCACGCTAGTTTCTTATTTTTGTTATGTGATTGGTCCCATAAATCGAAACCAAGTTCGTCCCACTCCTCATAAGTAATGGGATAATTTACGGTCTTGTTATTTTCTGCGATCCATTCTGCCATATACTTTAGGGATTCTTTTTGAATTGGGTGACAATTTCGTCTTAAATAAAATTTCAAGTCTTGATAGATAATGCGTGATTTGGATCCGCAGCAGTTAAGGCGAGAGAAAATGCCCATTGTGAAGCTGAATTTAACGAATTAACTGGGCAAAAATCAAAACTGTAACTGGGGCTCTAACTGGGATCTGAGTGAAGGGATGCGGGAAAAGGGAAGGCTTGTCTTCCCTTGCGGCTCACCTTCTCCCCGACGGATCCGGATCCTCGGGCGAGCAGGAGCCGACGGCGATTTCAGCGCCGCAGAAGTCTCTACACCGGGGTCGTGTCTTGAGAGACGCTGCTGGCTCGTCGCAGTCGACACCACTCAGCAAAATTGCTGAGTGGCTTTAGGTGACTCTTCCGCGAAGGGGTGATCTGCGACGACCGGAGTGCGAGGAGCTCTTCTCCACTCGCGGCCGACGAGAAGAAGCAGGGGTACCGCTGAGGGTCCCTGTTCGGGCGCCAGATGCGCGTCGCAGACCCGAATGGGAAAGGCGGGAAGGAAGGCACGGACGCAGGGTAGGGTGGCTGCAGCCAACAGGGGCAAACAGACAATTTATTAAGCGGAGCACAGACTTTTATAGACTTGGGGAAGGAAGGTTCTGGAAAAAGGGGCGGATCTGAGGGATTGACAACTGGGTCTGACACGCAATAGGGTAGGAGGGAGAAGCTCCGCCTAAGGGGTGTGGAGAAGGGAGAAACTAGGGGAGTGGTCAACCCTATATGGCAAGGCCTTCGTGCCGTTGCCAAGGGCGACCAGGGGACCAATGGCAGCTGTACCCGAACCCGGGAACTAGCTAGCCAATGGGGAATTGGAACTAGGGGAAGAACTGGGGTTACAACCAATCGGAACAATCGAAATTATGACAACTGGGTGCCTACTCTAATACATAGAAAACTAACTAACAATAAACAATACAACTAGCATTTTCTCTCGTTGGGATGTTTCTTCTTCAATCTAGATCATCACTACACGGCTGTCTCCTCCTCCAGCTCAGCTCCCTTGGGTCTTCGGTTTCTCCGCCACGATCTGTAAGTTTCCCTGATCCCCACATTGCTATACTATGATGAAAAGAAAACTTTATCAAAGTACAATGTTAGAATTTTTTAAAAAAAACCCACATTTATCAAATCAAACTTTCTTTTTGGTGAAGCTTGTGAATTCCACTAATTGGAAAAAGACAGTTGTGCCACTGTCTACATACACATGAACAAACCTTGCTAGAGTTGAAACCACATAAGAAAAGAACCAAGCCAACTTCAAAACTAGACTTGGGATCCAAATGACACCACTGGGAGGATTTAGTGTAACAAGTTTACCTGAAGTTGGAACCTGTGTTTGCAGTTGTATGCCAAATGTATTTTAGGCTATAAGAAAAGGCTAAGATTTGTCATCTGATATTCATGAAAAAGAAAGTAAAACATTTTTATTTTGATTTATTTTTCAAAAAAAGTCAAACCCAGATTATTGGGAAAATTTGAGTAGAATAATTTCTAGATCACCTTTATGTTCTTAGGCAGACCTTGCCTTCAAGGTCCATATGGCTCCCTACTGTTTTCCTTGGGATTATGCACTTCAGAATGGATGACAGGAGGAGCAAATACTTGTCAGACCTGAGCCACTGGCTGGCAATCCCAGGGGAAATGCCCCTCTGATCCCCACAAGGCAATCTTCAATCACCATAAGGAAAATCCCTCCATTCCCAAGGATAACAGAAAGAAAGACAGACTGGTTGAGGTGGGATGTGCTGCTCTCTGTTTGAGACAAAGAGAGAACATTAGTACATGAACAGTCAAGGGAAGGGAAGACAGCAGAAGACTTTTGTAAAGCAGCTAGGATATTTAGTGTGGTCACTTCAATGTAAACAGACACAAATTCATTAATAAAATAATGTGAAATGTCCTAATTTTAGAGTATGACAATATTTTAACATTCCTGCTACCTTGTTTCATACTTTAACATTTATGCAGGTGACTCCAGAGATCATTCTGATTTGAAAGACTTATGTTTTAAACAACATGAGACATTTGTTAGTTTTTTTAAATGTAAGAGTGAAGTGAATGTTATTTATTATTTTCATCAAATGTACAGATACTACCTGGAAGAAATAATCCTTTTTACTCAAACTTGCATGGTACCAGTTGCATTCCATGTATCTTTGACAAATTACTATTATATCAAATTGATATTAAATTGACAGATTCTGATATTACTTTCCCTCGTATATCTCTGCTTGGTCACAGTTAGAGTGACTCTGATTCTGAAAGCTGTTGAATAAACTCCAACTTTAATGATCAAGTTCTTGCATATTGACCTCCTTTATTTTATAGAATTTGTTGTCAGCTTATTCATCACTGAAATTTTTTTTTTTTTAAATGAACTCAACTTTGGTCATGCAGACTGTTCTATCTGTCCTGCTTCAGCAGAAAAACCCCATCTGCAATTACTTTCGCTCATAATGGCAGCCATGCTTGGCACTCATCCTATACTTCTTTCCCCAGATTGATTTAAAAGTTCATCTTATACTACCACAAAAGCAGAAGTTCCATCAGCTTATTAAAATAAATTAAAAATATTAATGTAATATTGATTTCACCTAAAAACAATGTTCACTTTATTTTGGAAAGTAGTCTGTGCAGCCTATTCTCAAAGGTCTTCTGTGAGTGGGAGTCCAGACTCTTCATAGACAATCCCTTCCACACGTTCAATGTCTTCACTGTGAGAAAATTTTTACCATCATTTGACCTGATTCTCCTTTGTTTCAATGTAGGACTGTCACCTTCTGTCATTTGGCTGTAGTCCTGAAATACATACTCTTGCCTGCCTCTTTGCAGAAGGCTTTTAACACTGAAGACTTTGGTTTTTATGTCCACTCATTTTCTTCTCCAGATGAAATCTCCCCAGTTCAGATTTCCTTGCAGGTGGCATTTCCCAGACTTCTGATCATTCTCATTCTTCTCCTTTGGACAGTTTTAAAGGCAGCTGTATCTTTTTTGAAAAATGATGTTTTAATGGGGGTCCATGCCAGTGTGCAGCTGAACAGCATGAGCACTGCCTTATCTTACAAGAAAGCTTCTGTCTGCACAGCTCCCAACTGCTCAGCACTCTCATATCCAGTTTTATTTCTGATTTTATTTCCCACAGCTCTGTGCAGAGAGAGATTCTCCCTCAGTCAAAATCAAGCTGCAGCCTTGTGTTGCCTGCTCCTACCTAGTGAAACCTTCAAAGTTCTTCAGATGCTGCTTAACATGGAAAGAGGATCCTAGATGTAATCCTTCAGAGGAGATTGGAAACCAAGCTTTTTCTGTGTAGGTGAGACACATACTTTTTATCCTATGCAGATCTTCTTTTGTTTTCCTTCCAAAATGAAAATAGACTAAAAATCCAATGTTTAGTTTTATCTTTTCCTGGATTTTTTTTTCCTCACGTAATTATTGGTGGTGTTAATTTAAGTGAATGTGATGTAAAAGCATCATTTTGCAACAAAAAAACCCCAGAAAAAAACAGAACTTGACTTTTTTAAAATCATTATTCCTTATAAAGAGACTTGCATAATTAAGAATAAAAATATTGTTTTTCTATCTTCAGATCAGTAAAAAATTTTGTAAAAAACCCTCACATTATTCTTGAGATGTTACTCTCTTTCCTGACTTCAAACAATTAAGCAAATAAACTCTCAGAAAATTTTAATGTAATTGTATCACCTATGTAAATTCATTCAGATTTTACATCAGGATAGCTGACCGGATTTGTTTATAGCTGCATATTTTGAATATTTTCTAAAAATTGCAGGACTTTAATGACAGAAAATGGAGACTTAGTGGCTTCACTCCCTCAAACTCAACAGAAAACTCCTTGAGCTTCTCTGGGGAAGGGCTGAGCCTTTAATCTGTGTTTGTTTAATAATAAAGTTCCTGAGATAGGCTGGTAGATAAGTTTCTTTGAGCCACACTAGTAGCAATATTAAACATGGCTTTTTTCTAATACGCCTTGGTTTCTTAGACTGCTTAAGCAGGTACTAATGACTTTGGTATGATGATCTGCTCCTGACCCTCTAGTTTGTCTTTCTGTTCCTATCTTGTGTGGATAGATAAATATTATGCAGCAGACGTGTGAAAATATATACATTTTTTTTTTTTAAAATGAGTGGCTCATCATTACTCTGCTGGTTTTTTTACTCCATTCAATTCCATCCCACATGATCATTTCTGAACAAACATTTGCTGTCAATATTTGCTGAAAAAGTCCAACTCAACCTAGTAAATAAAGCATTAGAAAACATAATTTTGTTTCTTCACTCAGCTAAATCCATCAAGACTTTAACACAAGTAGAAACTAAAGACAAGGGGAATTTCTTAAAACATGAAGGCCTGTAGCACATTTGCATTTTGAAATTAATTGCTGACCTAATTATTTGTCAGTAGTAGGATAAGTTAATCAAATATAACTTACAGTAAAGCTTCTAAACACCCGCAGGATTTTCTCCCCCAGAGTAAATTGTCATAGTGGTCCAGTTTGACAATCCATTCTCACTGTCATCTTGTGACCAAAGGAAGACTATCTGTGAAATGGTACCATATGGAGACACAAGAGAGAATGAAATACTTAGATCTCCTGTACAAAGGCATGATAAGTTAACAGTCACCAGAGGAAGTCAGAAACAATGAAGCTTTGAAAAAAGAAATACCCTGCCTTTCAAATCGATTTAGATTTATTTTTATACTCACTCCAATTTGGAGTAAAATACTCTGATATTAAATATGCATATAAAATAGAAATCAAACGTATTGTGCGATGTTTCACTTCCAGCATATCCGTGAATCTGCACTTCATGCTTAGCATTAGTTTGACAGAAAGACTGGTACTTATAAGCAAGACTAGGGCCTTTTCCTCTTTGTCTTATGGGAACTGACTGTGTGATCCCCAAATAATATGTCGCAACCAACCATTTCATGACCCGAAGCTAAGGATGCAGAATTTTATTTCAAAAAGCACTTGGAAAAAAAATCTGATGAAAAGGTTAGGTAATGTGACCAAAAGACTATTTTCAAAAGGCATAACTAAGCGTTTGAGTTAGAAATACCTCATCAGTAGTAATATGAACTACTTCATCGCTTCTGTTATTACAGTATTGCCTCTCTCCTGTCATCTGCTGGCAATGGCAACCCACAGTAAAGGATGTTTTTCTGATCATTTTGCACTCATTAAATACAGCTGTCACAATAGCGAATGCGAGAATGCATACAAAACTTTTATGCCACGTCAAAATAAAGCAGAAACATTTTAAAAAGATCTGAAACCTTTGAAGCCTTTTCTTGAGAAATATTGAAATATTGCTTTTTGTTGTTGTTATTTGCGACAATTGAAAATGTTTCACAGCGACACACATTAAAACTCACTGCAGAACAAAACATCATCCATCAAAATTAAAGAAAAAGGAAAAAAATGGAGAAAAAAATAAAACCAAACCAAATCTCTCTGAAGCACGAAGTGTTTAGTTTCTGAGAGTCTGAAGTTCTGGTTCATCACCTGATTTCTGGGGCTGAACATTCACTGAGTTTCAAAACCTCAAAGGAGGTGACATTTACTTCTGGAATATGGATGAAATCTGCCCCATAAAGCTTCCAGCTGAGTGAAAACATCTTCCCCAAGTTCACTGTTCTGAGAACCGGCTCCCTTTCAGGCTAAGAAGCAGTAAATTCTGTAGTTGTTTGACATTATTGCTGTAAAAAAATATTTAAAAGGGCAGTGTGAATGACCCCAAAGCCATTCTATGACTAGTGTGAACAGAGAATCCCTTATGAGCAGCTTTAGTTAATATTCTTATTTGTATGCAAGTGTGTTCTGAAATACTGTAGAATCCAGGGTGACCAGTTGAAGACTTTGGTCACTCTGAGCTGGAAGAAAGCATAATTTTCACCTGTTTTGCACCTTCCCATTTCAGAATTGTATGATCATAAAAGAAAAAAAGTGGTTAACTTTGAAACATCTCCTTGAGTTGATGACTACTGAGAAGGAGAGCCCTCAAGCAAAGGTACAGATTTTCAAGGGTACAGAATTTTCAAATGACACCCACCTTTGTGGGTAAAATAGCTACTCACAAGAACAAACTCAAGATATTCTGGATGCCTTGCTCTAAACTTTAATCAAGAGACTTCTTCAAAGACTGGATGACACAGGTATAAATCAATGACTTCTATTATTTGCAGCTACTCATTTAACAAAAATGGCATGAGCTTCATTTCTTTGTTGAAAGTCCTACCTTCTGCCTCTCCTGAAGAAATGGGCTGGAGCCAGTTATGTAATTTACATGTTGTGGAATTTCCATTCACTTTTAATTTTAAATTTTCAATTTTGGCATGTGCAAAAAATGATGGGAAAAAATGTGCAAGTACATGCATACATGTGTGTGTGTCTAAACACACCCTTAAAACGTACCTGAAGAATGTTTCACACTCAAAATCCTATCAGCAGTAGTATGCATGGAAAGCAGACCCTTGAAAGCCATGGCTGGGCTGGAGCAGCCCCAAGCTGTCTCATTGCCCCTGCAAAGTGCAAGCACACAATGGCCAATGGGAGACAACTTCTAGCATCCCTGTGCTGGGCACCTGTGCGATGCAGGCTGCTTTCATTATGGGAAGCTAAGTGTGTCTCCATGAGATATGGTGACACTTACAACTGTTGTGTGGAGATACACTCAGCTGTCTCTCTCTTTCCCTCTCTTTCTCTCTCTCTCTCTCTCTCTCTCCCCCCTCTCTGTCCATCTGACTTGTTTCTTCCTGATGCAACTGTTTCCTGCTCCCTTTACTTCTCTTTCTGGTTACCTGTCTATTGCCCTTTACCTTTGTTGATGGCATCTTTCCTGAGATGAAAGAAAGAAAAATTTTTGGCTTTGGCAAAAGGAGAAAGACAGCACAGATCTTACTCCAAGAGGAAATCCACCTAGAGCAGCAGTTTTTGTTAATGGGCATAGTGAAGGCATGACAAAATTTATGGGTGAGAATATTAATGCTGGGAAGAGCACTGCTGAGCTCTTATTTACCCACTGCCTGCCATCAACATTCCTGGCTCATCCAGTCCCAAGCTCAGTTCATCTGAAGTCCCACCTAGCATCTACTTTGCGCATTGCAGAAAACTTTCGCAGACAGTGCTAGACTCCATAAATCTGAATCTCAGAGCACTATTTCCAGCTATGGCTGTAGGGTCAAGTCACTTTAGGACTTAAGTGAATGGGGATAAATCACAGTAGTGTGACCAGTGGGAGAAAATAGAGCCAGAAGAAATCTCAACATGTAGGTTTTGGATGAATATGAACAGAAAGTAAAGATGAAGACTTTGGCATGCTGTACAGGGGAGAAAGGAGTGAGAGAGAATTTAGTTTAAGGGGCACAAGTAGTGGAAGTGAAAACTATGAGAGAGGGAAGACTAGTAAAGGGAAGGACAGTGCATGAAGTGGGAAAAACTTTATGGGGAAAGTTGAGACAAAGGGGAGATAAAAAACACTTGAAACATCCACAAGCGACATACTGTGTGCAACCACGCCTTTTCACCAGTCTGTCTCCTCTCTCAGCATCAGAGCCCTCTTGCTGGCCTTAGGCCAACCAAGACACCCCACTGATGCCCTAGCTGCTCCTAGTCTTCCCTGCTGGATCCTGTGTTCCTCACTACTGCCATCCCATACCAGGCCTATACACTCGAGTTCCTAGCTAGCTCCTCTCTTATGGCTTTCAAAAGTAATTTTCAGACTGGACTGTAATCTTAAAATCTGCCCGACAGGGCATGGTATAATCCCAGCTCTATTTTAAAGGTCAAGTCCTGCAGGTTTTGCTCGGTTTTGACTCATTCAGACCTTCCAGTGATTTCAAAGAGCCATTGACCTAGATAAGGGAGGGCAGAACTGAGGCCATAGTCAAATTTCTAGTAAAAAAGTGCCTTCATTTTCAGACGGCTTCACTGTACCTGCCATAAGGTTTTTCTGTTCTATTTCTTTTATTGAAATACAGGGAAGGATCTGTACATTCAAATATATAAAAGATTTGACTTTTAATTCCTATCATGTATTTTGGTAAGAGGAATTAAATGTCAAAACACAAAAGCAATTATACACTTAATGGTAAAAATCATATAATCAAGTAATTTTTTTTATTTTCAAATTACAGGGATTGAAATAAAAGGGCAAGAGGGTCTTACTTTGACATTATATGAGATGGAAAGGCACATTTGTATCCTTTCGTACCTTTACAAAATGAATATGACTGTAATCAGACCCATTCATTTGAAAAGGAGATTGTGCTTTAGATCTATAACATATTTGAGAGGGTATTGAGGAAGTGTCTAAGTAAAACGTGCCATAGGAAATCAACTCTGGGGTAATGCAGTTATTCTTCATGATGATATACAACTAGTTTGGCATAACACTTGGGGTGAAACAAAGCCTGCTGGTACAGGAGTGTTGTTGCTGCATATTTAACCAACCATCACTATAGCAAGTCAGGCAAATTTTTCGAGCTTGGAAAGTTTCCAAGTTTCAAATTGCTGGAGGCTGGGACAGTGATCTGGGGCACTCTGCCACTAGGTTGCCAGCTTCTTCTCTTCAGTAGCCAGCTGCTGGTGGCCACTGTTGGGGTTAAGACACAGGTATTTTTTTAGATCTGCCTTTCTCAGGGCAATCTTTATGTCCCTTTCCTCTATGTACCCAGCAAATTTAAAGGGGGAAGAAAGCAAAGTCCTGCTGGTGCCTCTATATTTCTATGACACTTGAAACTAATTAATTGCTGGAGTAGCTGTACAGTCTCTATCACAGTGAACCACTGCTCCTACTACTAGGCTGGCAGGCACCTTTACATTACATGTGAGCAGCTCTACAGCACAGAGCTCATGTGGCAGCATGTCTCACAGCTGGTCCTCCTAGGACAGGGTGCATCACAGCTGTCTCTAGCCTGAGTAGGTGTGTCTCTTTCCCTGAGACTGGGGATGACTGACGCACATTTGCAGCCTAGTCTGTAATTTCTCTATTGTAAATTTCTCTGTAACTGAGACAGACCGAAGGGTACAGAAATGGACTTACATAAGCTTAGTGACAACATAGTCACTCTTTTCCACTTCTACAGCAGTTTATGAGAGAAGTCCCGTAGTGATAAATATTGCTACATTACTGTGATACAGTAATTACTTAAACTCATCATTAATCTCTGTGAACCATTAGACCAACTTCCTTTGGTCTAATGCCAAATCTATGAATGTTTCCTGCCAGAAACATACCAGATGTATGGTGTAGGATCATTTCTCCATCCCACATATTGGTGTACCCAGATTGTTCCAAATTGTAGTGCCTAATTCCTACTTATGGTGATATTGCATTCCTGAAGTTGTGCAAAAGGACTAAAAATTAATATGAATATACCTGCCATGTAGGTAAAGATATACAGCTGAGTGGCTTTGGCATAAGCTAGATGAAAGCTCCAAAAACAAAAATCTGAAAACACAACTCAAAATGCCCCAGAAATGAAATTCAAGCTTAATTACCTACCAGACCACAGTTTTGTCATTCTAAATGGAGAATATTTCTTGGGAGTGTGGTGATTTCATGTGTACATCGATGGCACTCTGCTTAAAGCTTATCCAGGTAGCCAAGTTACAGGAAAGATTTGCCTCCAATGGCATTATATCAGCAACCTGTCCCAGACCAAAAGTAGGTTGTTTTCTATGTAGCTGGGCCAGCTGAGGTTTTATTCTAATGAAAGTTCTAATTCTTGAGTTCTAAAATTCATGTTGTTTAAATACTTATATGTTTTTTTGCTGCTTCTTGAATAAATGTATCATAAAGATTGAAAATCCAATCCTAACAAAAACATGTAAAAATAAAAATTCGAGGAAATATGAAAACACTGGTAAGTTCATCTGGAGATCTGCTGCTTCTCTAGGCCACTTCATATGTATTGAGATATTAAAACACTCCAAAGATTTTAAGAGAATACTTGTATGTATATTTTATGTCTAAGAAATGGTAGAACATCTATTTAGTGTGCCAAAGCACTATTATATATCTATATTTAGCTTTCACTTTTAGTGGGTGTTATCTGCTAATGTATACTTTGGGGCATTCAAAAATCTAATGTTAAACTGTGGTATTTTTCATTTTCTGTAAAGAATGGGCTTTTGATAACAAAAGAGGCAAAAAATCCCACAACCTGATAAATGGTACTTACTTGAGAAATAGAATTGTCTCTTTCAGGGAGAAGGAGCCCTGAAACTTTTAAATCCTACTTGCAAGCTTGCAATTTTATAGGGAAAAAAAGGATCAAAAAATCCCTTCTGTAAAGAAAGTAAATTTCTCTCAAATTTGGAAAACTGAGTTCCGTCATGTTGCATTTCCCCACAGAGAGAATGCAATGACTGGCATAGGAAGTCGCTGAAAGCAAATTTTTTGATGGACATTTTCTGTCACCCTTTGCCATCACAGCATACATTTTCCTGTCACATAATATACGGTAATTATATGTATTTTTCTCTTTCCAAATCAGAGGAATGCTTCCTTACTTGAATGGAGGGGCCACAGACTACTAGTCAACCTAAAAATCCTGTTAGCATTACATCTCAGCATAAATAAAGAATTTGGATCAGTGCCTTGTTAGATCACTTCTATTTCTAGCTCGCTGAGTAAAAAGAGCATTTTTTGCAGCCTAGTTTGATAAGTAAAAGGTGTCTTTCTCACCTGCGTGCACTCTGAATTGTCACTCTCATTCTTTGTTCCTTTGCATGCGGCTGTTGTCAGCTCCCGAGTCACAGAACCACTTGCAGGAACGGCTCGGGAGAGTTTTGGAAGAAAGGAAAGGGAAAAAAGGAGCTGCATTTTTATTTAACAGGAGAAGGAGAACATAAAGAAAAGAAAGGTGTTCTCAAGAATGTAGCCTGCAGCCTTGTCAGGTAGCATTTCTTCAGATGGTTTTTTCTCTCTCCCCTTTCCCACCCCAGGATCTCTCTTCATCATTTTTTTAAACATCTCTTCTGGGACAGAGACATGAAAGTGAATTGTGGGTCAAAGGCAAGAATTAGGGGTTGCCAGGGCTGCTTTCTGATGGCTTTACTTTATCTTTGTGTCCAAGCTTGTGCCAGTTAGCAGGTACTGCGGGTTATCCATTCCAGTCACATCATTTTCTGCTTGATGACAAGCATCACACCTTCATCCATCACATTTACATTTCAAACTGCCACACTGCTCTATTGATTAATTATTTAGCAGCTCTTGGCCACTTGTGAGTGTTTCTGTGCTCACGTTTCATGAAGAAGGTCCATTCTTTTTATTTATGTGCAGTTTTGTAGAGCAAAAAAAAAAAAGTAAAAAATGTAAAGCCTTTAACATACACACATCCCCATAATCTCTGTGTGTGTGCCTGTATACGTGCACATGTATGTGCATATTTATGTGTGTGTTGTGTGTACGCTGGTACAATTAGGCGCACACAGGGAACAGAAGCAGGTAATCTGATCAATAAGCACATGCTCCCACTGATAATAGATTTCTGAGTTTTCAGAGCAGTGAGCAGCAGATCAATGAGACCTTGCAGGTGTGCTGGAGCCGGGAATTGCATAGACTACATCACGCTCCCTATAGACCAGCAGGGAACACAGGCATTGTCCTCTGGGCTTTGTCAGTTTGAACAAAAACAGGTGGAGGGATTTTGCAGGTGCCTACTAAGGGATGTGTTTCTTCCACATCACAGTCAGGAAAGGGCAGCCTCTGAACAAGACAGGAGATCTGGTTTGACCTGGGGCTCAACTTGCCCCAGCAAATCATTCCATCTGTTTTTATCTCAGTTCTCCTTTGGTGAAATGAAGAACGAGGATCTAATATTATAGTGCTTTTGCTTGCTTGATTTTATCTGAGATAAAAATCCACTGTAAGAATAAAATCTAGGTTAGCTTAGAAATCTTTGTTTGGAAGAGTGATGTTTGGCCTTGCTTCTGATCCCTGGTGTGCTCCTGGGCACTGCTTTGACTGGATGCTTTTCTCACCCACCACCACTTCCCAACCAACAGTTCCCAGAGAGCAATCTGTAGTGCTTTGGTGTCCCAGGAGGTGCTGTGTTCCAGATTACCTTCTGATATTCGTAACTGCTTGCCCAAAAACACATGGAAGGAACAACTGCAAGAAGAAGCAAGGTGAAATATTCCATGATGGGAAGAGAAATGTTTTAAATAAAGGCTTTGAAAAAATCTGATGTTTGTCGCATCATGCACTTTTGTTGGAACAGAAAATGAGGTAATCTTGAATTCTAGAAAAAATTTAGTATTTGGATCTGTTTTAATATTTTCTACTATTTTCATTTTTTACAAGTTTATTATGAATATAAACTAACACATATAAACAGAGTGATTTTTTTCTGTTCTTAATTTTCAATGATTTTTGACTTATGCAAAATCTATTAAAATCAAAAAGAGCATGTACCTTAATAGGCTCTGGATGAGACCTTAGAAAAGCAAGTACCACGTGGTTCTTATTGCTCCATCTCTTGAATTTCTGTCTTTATCCTTCAAATTGTAAAAGTAAATGCAATACTATTGACTTTTTTTAATGGATGGGATTTGTGTCAGTATTGAACTCACTATGTGAATAGTGTTAGGCTAGGGTTGGACAACATATTTCTGTCACAATTACATGTTTTATTATGAACCTCACTGGGAACTTCCATAAGGCAAGTGAGTACACTATTTATATTTACAGTAAAATATTACCCCATTCAGACAATAAAACAAAACCATCTGCTTGGTGTATTAGTGTTGCTGGTATACTATTTAGCGCACAGAGTATCGAAATAAAAAGTAAAGTCAGACTTAGTGCTGACTTGTGGGGGAGGATTCGGTTGTTCGGTCAAATATAATCCCCATCTCTGACTGCGGTTAAAGGCAATATTTAATGTTTATTTTTTGCTATTACTTCACCTCTATGTTTGTTTCTCTTCCTGCCTCATTTGGTCCCTTTCTGTGTCTGTTATAACAATAATGTAAAGTGTAAAAATGAAGGACAGAATGTGAACCTTTAACTTACACAATGGAGTGGTTTCTCTCACATGAGTTAATTCAACAAGAAATTGACAATACTAGTACTATGGCAATACTTGCTAAGATCAAGGACATTATTATCTAGATCTCTCTGTAGTACTGTTCCATTGTATAGATCCAACATTAAAAGAAGACTGAATGAAGCTCCCACTCTAATATTGCCATCATATAGGGCCTGAGAATATATTGACATGACTTTCAATTTTATTCCTTTATTTCTTTGAAATAACCCTTACTTGTAGAATAAGAGTGTTCTTTTATATAGCTATTCACTCATCAATCATAAAACCAGGAACTGATACAGTGTCATAGATGATATGGCAGCAAAGCTCTTCACGCTTCTCTTTGTTTTTTTGCTTGCTTCATCTCTTCACGTTCACAGTTAACAGGCTTGCTCTGTATAAAAAAAGTTAATACAGTAATTGGTTTGCCATAGGTGTGTTGAATTTGTATTGTCACAAATAAAAAGGAAAAATAGCACTTCATCCTTTTTTGGCTTAATGAGATCAGGAAAGAATTTTCATAATTGAAAACAAAGATTCTTTTAAATAAGGTCTTCTATTAGGAAGTGAGAACAATATAAAACAGACACCTTCTAGTGAACTCTTCTTTAAAATGGCAAACTTGATAATAAACAAAACCAATTAGATTATGAATGGACATCTTACTTTATGTTGATTAAAATGCATAAAGATAAAATTCTAAATATTTGACAGGATTACACAGGCTCTAATTGTAAGTTATTCCATTTTTGACTGTGTAAATATTAGTCATTATGTCCTGCTACTGCCACTAATGAGAAAGGTCCCAAGAAATTGTGAGAGACTAAAGATCCAACTAGAATGATACGTGGTTATTCATATTATCTATGGATACAGCATTACTTTACCATTTTGAGAAGGAGTAAATATTCAGCTGTTGTTGAGAAGGTGGTCAGTTGTATCATCAGAGTTAGCTGTTTTGTCTTGGTGACTCAAGTTCATTAAAGATGAACATCCACATCTTATTGTCAATCCTTTTCTGCAGAAGAATTATTGTTAATCAATTTTGATATAAAGGTCAGAGAAGAAGAATGCTATGTCTTCTGCCAAAACCTGGTCATTCAATCAGCACAGAGAGCCAGTACAGTATTTTCCAGAGGAATTACAAAGACAGACAAATAAACAAACAACCAAACAACAAAATGGTAAGCCACACATCAAGCTAATAGTGCAGTGTTGCTGTCCATGGAGAACAGCATTCCTGCCTGACTTCCCAGCACATGGAGAATTTGCCCCTACTTTGTTAGCCAAGCAGAACTCCTGCCTTTGCAGTGCACCCAGAAATCCCAGAAACACAGCCCTGGTTCCATCTGTTATGGTAATAGCATACAAGTACTCTTCCAAACCAAGGAACCCTATTTATCAGTTGGCCACCTGTAGCAGCAAAGCCAGTAGGTTGACCACAGGCAACACAACTAATTTCTTTTTATTTCCTCTAAATTTACTATCTCATACTATTTAACATCACTAACTGCCCTCTTGTTCATAAGTAATGTGACAGGAAAAAAAGAAGGTCATGACTCATGATTTAATTAATCACACCTAATTAATCACACCTTCAGGAGCTTCAAGTAGGTACAATATTGAGAAACAGACTTCCATGCTGTGCCTTTTACATGTAACATTGATCCAGAGAAAAGGGAGAGTGCTCCTGTCCCTCAGGGGTGTAACTCTCAGCCATTCCTTTGCTGGAGAATCACTGCAGGATTGAATGGAGGAGATATTTTTGGGAAGCAATCATCTTACAGGACTGCACATTTCTAGTGCATTCTTGCTATTTCTGTAGAAATGCTTGAAAAACATGCAGAAGTCATTGACTGATAGGTGCACAAACACAGCTGTTTGAACATAGTCTGTATTAAAATTAATCTGGCTAAAATGAATAAACAAAAACACATTTTGCCTTGTGGGATAAGCTCCCCCTAGGTAACTAGGTTCTCTACCTGCACAGCAGGAAAAAATTAAACTGTGGTGTGTTTCTTGTTTTTTCCCAGACTAATAAACCTTGAATTGTTTCCTAAAATATTGCATGCCTCCGACAGAGAGGGAACACCCTGAATCGAAGTATTGTGTCTAAGGGGTTGTCACTGCAATGTGCCGGTGTCAAGGCTGACTGTCTTGGGACTGGAGAGAGAACTGATCTGGGATGTCCTCATAGATGAAACGTTGCCTAAACCATTACTAGGCTTTTAGGTAAAGAATTAGTTTACAGCATCACCGCTGTGACTGTGATAATGCTGAAAAAGACAAGAATGGGGTTATTGATTTATTTGAATCGAATATTGTTAATGTCAGCTTGAGGAAAGGACTCCAGGTCCCCAGCTGGCTAGGGGCCACTTTGCTGGAAAGGGCTATGATTACAGATACGTGCTGGAGCGGCTGCATGGACCATGTCTTTTCCATGTCCATCCATTTTGCTTCCCACTCTGAAATTTCTGCCTTTTCCTACATAGTGTTCAAAAGACCACAAACACCAGGGTCTGCAGTCACATCTGCAAGCTGGTGCTTAAAAATGATGTACAACGCTGCGTCTCAAGTTCCAGGGAACTGACCATTAGGCTGTCTTTCAATAACTCCCTCTGGGGACAAAGAAACAGACACTGGCACCGTGGTTAGAAAGGATGCAAGGGACATGGATGCTAGTTTCGCCTCCCTCTGGTTTACCTATCTCTAGAAAACAGGAACTCTTGAATGGAGGAAAGAATTCTAGACTGGCTCTAGGTGTCATTGCTTTGACTTGATGAGAAGGGTCATGTCCTGGAGTCCAGTATTCTGGTGACATGTGGTATTTTTTTCCTCCTCAGCTGGAACTGGACCTGAGCTGTGAGCTGAATTTCACACTCAGTTCAGCAATCCAGTAAGACAGTGACTTGATGTTTAGTGTTTATCTTGATTTA
Source organism: Campylorhamphus procurvoides (assembly GCA_013396655.1). Lineage (NCBI taxonomy): Eukaryota > Metazoa > Chordata > Aves > Passeriformes > Dendrocolaptidae > Campylorhamphus > Campylorhamphus procurvoides. Next base: position 1,399,651 of record WBMV01000503.1, on the reverse strand, counting down.
GTAGTGCAGGGGAAAACGTTTCATACTTAACTTCACATAGATGACACAGGCACAGCTGCATGAAAAATCCTACAGGAGCACTAGCAACTGCATAGAGCTTTTAGGCTAAGGATTAGTTGCCTTTAAAAAGGGTGCCCTCGCTAGATTGAGAACTGATTGCAATACCTTCTTGTCTCTTTTTTACCTCAATCAATAATTTTTAGAGTTCAAAATAATCAGAGTGCAATAATTTCTCTGGAGGAACAGTCATACAGTGATGAATTCCATATTCCACTCTGCATAAGTATGAAAGAATAAAGGTAAATCTTGAACAAAACTTGGTATACTGAGGCAAAATTTTTGTCTCTGCAGCTGACAAGTATGTGTCTTTACTGCTTTGCAAAGTTTAATACTTGATGGGAATAGGCTTTGGTAACTGAACAAACTTAAAAACCTGACAAACCAGTCAAAAACTCAGCGATATGTGTCCTGTGTGTGCGTTTAAATTCTATTAAAATTGAATTTGACTAGACTTGCTCAAATCAGACCTGTTATCAACAACACATTGTCTCAGGAGACCAACATTTGTCCAGTTAGGGCTTCCTTCATTAATCGTCCAGCATCAAGCAAGCCAAATCCAAATCTGTGGAGAAAAAGCAATTAGATATTTTAAGCAGTGATAAGAACACCACAAATAATCAATTTCTATGGCATTAGCAGCTACCTGGCCCAGAAAAAGTCTATAAAAGCTAGAATTTATTGCAGAACACCAGACAGCTTACAGAGCATTGATTCTTAGTAGTATGCATAGATTGCTGGATTTAAAGAGAAATCCCTAATGGTTCTTACCTTTAATTTTTTTCCTGTTAAAGAGAAAACAAGGATAAGGTGTTCATAAGGCCAAACTGCAGCAAAACAAATGTTTAATGACTGTTAAACAGAATTTGTTTACCTTTCAGATGAATAGAATACTAGCACACTGTTTGATAGCAAGTATATGCAATCATAGTATTCCATGGTTAGAAAAATACATTAATTGTGCTTATTTTCAAAATATTTATTGCACCTGAGAAGCCAACAGACTAGAAATCATTTTTGCATTTGTTCTGCTCATGAATCTTTAGTCTTTAAAGCCTTCTATTCCTCCATAGTGTTCTCGTAGTGGAATATTTTAATCTACATTAACCTTTGTGATTTGTAACTACTTCTAAAAGCAAAACAAAAGACAGTGCAAAACCTAGCAGGCAAAACACTATTGTCTGAAGCAGACAACAAAGTTTTGAAATGCATTTAGTCTTAATACATCCAAAAGACAATTTCTGTATGTAGACGTTATAAATGATCTTTAAATGTGAACCAAAACCTGTCTGAACTCAGATTTAGGCCAACAGGCTGAGAAGTCAAAAGGGACTGGGGTGATCATCTCATCAGACCTCCCTTATACGTACATTAGAATCTTTCCCCAGAAGCTGGATTAAATAATGTCTTTCAAAAAGATGTCTAATCTTCTAAAATCTCATTTTAAAGACTCCAAGCTATAGTGAGTCCACCTCCTCCCTGGGTAAGCTCTTCCAGTGTTTAATTACCCTTCCTGCTAGGAAACGGTGTCTTATTTCAAGGTTGAATTTGTCTAACTTAGCATTCAAATACTGAAAATGCAGAGTGTTTGAGAGAGAGCAAATATAAGTGACATGATACACTTTATACTAATCCTAAATCAAAAGATTATGGAAATATAGAAAACATGACAACTAAAGCTCTATTTTGGCAAACATTTATGCAAGGGGGTATCTGTCTGCATAGGAAATGGTTTTCTTTCAATTCTGCAAGCTTACACACATGTGTAAAGTTGCACCAGGGCTTCAAATACTATTCAAAAAGAGGCATCTGGAGTGACTTTTGCTGCAAAAAATATAAGGCATTAATTAATAAATACAACTTCCCTCCATCTCTGTCCCCATTCTAAACACCTTTTTGTCTGTTTATAACTACTAGAAGAAAAAGTGAGAAAACTTCCCTTTGCAGAAATCTGATTTGCTGCGATAGGGGGATGACTGCTGAAATCCAAACTTAACCCAAGAGGGGAGGGGGAAATAAAAAAAAAAAAAGAAGAAAAAAAAAAGAGGAGAGTTGTCAAGATAATTAAAACTTTGCAACAATTCAGTAGTGGTGCTGATAAAAACAGCACTGCTGGCTGAATGCAAATAAGATGGTAAAGGCCCTGTTTGGATTATGGTAATTACTCAGTCTGAAGTTAGCTCCAGCCACACACACATATGAGCACACACATACACACACAGCAGTGGAGTGGAACCTGACAACCATACTTGGCGTGCGATCATAAAATTCCCTGGCACGCTCTCAGGATGCCATGTGGAGCTATTTGTACAGTTAGGTACGGGACTCTGCAGCGCAGGAAATACCAGCGGAAGCACGGCTGACCCGCCTGGCCTTCAGCGAGAGCCTGCCCCCCCTGCTTATCGCTGGCCTGGATTCAAAAGTGATCTCTGGAGAAGGCAAATCAATTGAACACATGTTTGGTCTAAAAATGTCATTTTGGAATATGTTAAGATATTTCCTTACATTAGACCATTTTGTTTGCCCCAAAGATTTGTCAAGTGCAATTGAATGCATACACATCACAACGCATGCCAGTGCCAGAACAAAATAATTTCAATGTGTCCTTTAGTACTCCGATAAAATGCAGGCAGTCGGTGTTGAAACGAGATGCCCTGTGAAAGTCTTGTGAACACTTACATTCCGCATTTCTTCCAGGAACTTGTTTCTTTAAAATTTGGGATCCATCCAAATGAGCAGATTTTGTGTAAGAATGAGGAAGAGGACCAGCTCAACCTCTCCTCTTGCCTTCTAGACGAAGGAATTGAGGCGGGCTAATTTATGTGATAAAAATTCATTAAAGAAATTACAATTTCCAATTCTGATTCCTAAATAATAAAGCCTTTATGAGGACAATATCAATACAAATAACCCTATTAATCTGTTGTTTCAACTTTAGAGCCAATTCTGATATATGACAAAGATATGTTTCTTCAACAGTTTTCACAAGTTAATATTAAATAATATTGGCACACACATCATTTTTATTACTATGTTCTTTGATTTGTTCACCTTGCACAGTCTCTGCAGCTGTCTGTTTTATGACCTACCCATCACAGGAGGAACTCCCATTAGCACCAGCACACAGCAGAGAAGATGTGAACTTTGCAATCAGCCTTCCCATCCTCTCTCTGTTTTTGGTTAGTGCTGAAAAGGCTGTTTCGAGCAGATCAGAATAGTCGCAGCCCAATCTCTGTGTCTGAAAGCGCACCCGTACTGTGAAGGGCAAGCTTCCCTGCCTGGCATGTTCAAAGTCTGCAGAGACTATATCAAATCCAGATTTATACATGACTGCAGATGTCAAGATGCAGTCCTCTGACCAACAGGCTCCTGAGGGAAGGCACCCACACCTCCCCCTTCTCTCGCCTTCCTGCCACCTTCACCCCCACACCCTTTTTCTCCCTCTCTGCATCGACCCAGTATGGTTGCTATAACACACACTCACAAAGTGTATCAGCCTTGAAAGGCTGCTAGATGCTTGGGTTGATGTACTTAAGCTGAGACATAAATTAGATCTGTTTTGATTTGCTGTGGAATCATTTGCTGTTTTATTTTTTTTTAAATAGTGCTTTAAAAGAGTACTGTATTAGCTGAGAGGCCAAAAATCAAAATTATGTGATGTCTCTTCTGAAATTATTTCAGGGAAGTTAGCACAATGTTTTCTGTGTGATTTTTATCTTTGTTAAAACAAACAAGTATGAGAGGGGAAAAAAAAAGGAACATTAAAACCTGCCAAGCTCTCAACTCTTACCAATCACCTGAGAGTATTAATCCAAGACTTGTGATTGTACAACAGAGGAGAACAATTGGTTGCAAATGCATCATTTCAGCTTAGAGATTCAGTTTGATGGGGTTATCATGAAAAGGGAGGTCAATACAAATTACACATATGATCTTAACATCAGTCTTTCCACTTTCCTGTATTTTGCACATATTTAATCACCCGTGGTTGCCTTTGACGAGATGTAGAAGTTGGGCTGTGATCCTAAAGCAATCAAGAATGTTAAGCAGTTCAGAAATGGCACAGCATTACTTTGCCATAAAATAAGAACATTTATGAAGGATATAATAATGTATTATAAAGGGAAAAATAAAAAAAAAACTGTAAAAGATTGCTAGATGTAAAAGGAAGTTTGATGAAAATGCACATTTATTAGTTCATATTAGACAAAAAGCACTTTATAACTATATAGGGTTGCTATTGTGGTAAGTGCACCATTTGTACCAAAATGCTCCGTTCTTCTCACTACTGAGAGATATGGGATTAGGCGTCTTAAAATTAAGGAATAACGATAAGACTTAAAAGACAAATAGAGGACTCACAAGATCTTGAATTTTTTAATTATATATAAATTTCCAGAATGAATAATAAGTTTCTGGACTCTTTAGTGTTTTGTACTGTGTGGATTTTTTATTTATTTTTTTTATTAGTGGGGACAAGTAAATTTTATTTGATAGCTTGTTGTATTTAAAGACAGTGTAAAACTCTCATTGCAAACAGTTGTTTACAGTGCGCTTTTCAGCACAAAGCTGTTTTAAAGCTCAATTGTGCATTTTGCAGATAAAGTGGGAAAACTAACTGAAGGCTGTATTGTAAGCAGTGGTTGCCGTGGAAACCCCAGTTTCAAGAGCTGGTTCTCCATTACCACTTAATTTAGGCTTCCTAATTGCATTCCACTAAATCGGTAGCGACAATATCTGCAGAGCAAAACTGCATGCCCAGTCTAGCGCAAACCTCTTTGAAACAGGCTTTTTGAAAGCCAGGAGCTATAAAAACTCAGCATGACGTGGAGCATATGAGAAACCTGTAGTTCAAATGTACTGCTGCTTGCTTTCTCATCCTTAGTAACTTCAGTGCGCTCCACACCAATCTATTAGTTCAGTCTACCTTAAAGATCATAAAGCTCTGCCATGTGGAAACTCATCTGTCCACCAACACATCGGTGCAAAATAGATTTAATTGTACTCCCAACCCAGTATCATGTCCATCTTATTTTACTACACACCAGCAGGTAGCCGGTGCAGAGCCTTACTTTCCTTGAACTGCCCTTGCTCCATAATACAAGGAGAACAATACTTTCTCAGTTGCCACTGTTCAGCTGTGCAGCAAGCCAGACCGCCCATATGTGACCTAAAGAGAGCCTTGTCAGAACCACTAGACATAAAAGCATTCCAATTATCGACCATACTGCTTTAATAGAGGAGGCAACTAATATGATAGTGTAAGTGATTCTGCCACTGAGAAGCTCTTCGTCACTGTCAGATTAACACTTGAGTTAAACTCTTGTAAATCAGTCACATTATGCCGTTGGTTGAGAAATAAACACAGACCTATTACTCTTAGAATTCCAGAGGGCTCTCCCTGCCATCCAAGTTGTGCAGGATGCCCTATTAATCTGAATTTTGTCATGTTTATTATTTTGCAATTACTAATGTGGGTACTGTTGGAAAGATGTTAAGTTGTCTATGATTAGATTGTGGAATTGATGTACATGTCTAGCAAAGTGTTCTGTGAGGGAAAAGGAGACAGAGGAAGAGAGACGAATATAGGAGACAGCTTATGTGCAACTTCTGAGTGAAAAAAGCCAGCAGACCACCAATTTAATTAAATCCCATAACTCTTAAAAAAAAAAAAAGGCACAGAGCATTTAAAAGCAAAATACTCTTCAAACACAGGACCTCCCACAGGCTCATAGTGGATTGCACCTCCTAACCACTAATGTGGTTGCGTTTGAGCCCTCTAATATGTATCAAATGAATGCCGAAACTTAAAATAAATAAGGAAACAACTGCACTTGCAATGCTTCCTGCCCTCCACAGTGTTGTTAAATGCTGGTAAAATACCTTTAAGTCATATACAATCAGTTTTTCTATTTCTGCAGAATTTTGTTAAGTTTCTTGTCTTTTTGTCAAGTTTTCTGTCTTCTCTAGCTGAGCTACTTTGAAACCAAAATGAACACACTTTTTGTTGTTGTTGGTTTTTTTTTGTTTTGTTTTGTTTTGTTGTTGTTTTAGATGTGAGAGAGTGGACAGATGAAGATTGTTAACACAGTTTGCGATTTATTTTCAGTGATGCAGTTCTGCCTGGCCAGTGGAGCCCTCTCAGGTGGCTGGTGAGGTTGGGAGAGAAGAAAACGGAGCCAGGGACTAGAAGACTGAGTGTTGAGTGTATTTGCTTCAGCCAGATGGACAACCCTCAAGATTTCTAGCTTTCTCCTCTTTAGATATTAGGAGACTTATCCGGAACCAAGGTAGACTCTCAAATCAAAAATGTGTACAGATCTTTTTATAAATGCTGATCTGAGGTGATATCTCAGTATGTCCCAGGTCAGAAGCAGCACAAAGAGATTTTAGCCTAAATGTCCTTTTCACACTATCATCTCTCTCCAGCAAAGTAGAGAAAACAGACTTCCTGTCACTTTTCTTCTCCATGAGTTTTTGTGAAGAACTCCTGTGAAGAGAGGGAGAAAATGCTGGAAGTAGGATGGGAGGACTGGTAAGAAATGGGCACTACTGTTCTAAACTGCAGAAAAACTGTTTGGAAGATAAAGTTGTTTGAAAGCATATTAATCTTTATATTTCACTTTGCTTTTAAGAAGGCTCTTAATATGGGGCAGTGGCAGAAACCAAGGGAAGGCTGGTAAAACTATGTTGTAAGCTGAGGAAAGCCAGAAAAGCCACTTTTCCACTCTATCTTCTGATCCCTATGTGGAAAATGTGGCCTTGAAAAGGCTGTGTGGGAACTCAAGGGAGGAAATCCTTCACCCCTTGTCTTGAATGAAATAAATCGGGACAGAACTTGATGAGCAGTCTCTAAAGTGGTAACTGGTTAAAAAACCAATAAAAAATAAAAAAAAAGAGGAAAAAAAGAGAAAATTGCCTGTCAGAGATACATTACATTGGATACAATGGATAAAAAATTCTTTTGGATTTTTCAGTTTAGGTCCCAGAGAACAAAAAAAGAAAATTAGAAAATTCTCAAGAGACAATGGGATCTATTCTGTCCTCACATGCATGGCTTAGTTACAAGTGGGCTCTGAGCCAACTTCTGTGCTCAGCTACACACATGCAATTTCCTTTGACTTAAACAGAGCTTATATTTATGTGGGCAGAATCTGGACTTTCTGTGTATGGGATTCCTGATTTTTTTTAAATTATCTTTATGCTATTATAAGGATCATGGCCTTGTTTTTTTTTAGCTTTGGAAAAACAAGGCTTGATGTTCTGTCCAGTGGAGGGATTGTGGTCCAGAAGAACTAGCAGCATGTAAAGGATGGGAGCAGTCTGACTCTTTCTCTCTCTCTCTTTCTGTCTATCTATGTAACTCTACATAGTTGTATCTTTATCAGTTGCAAACCAATATATGTAAATTTTAGTCACCTAGAAAATAATTGGCTTTCTTGAAATGGATGATTTCAGATGCCTGATGAATCCTCTATGCCTGTCTTTCACATCCCACCCTGCACCCAGCACAACACTAATTCCCACCCCAAGGTTATTGAACTGTAGTCTTCATCTTTAAGGCTGGTTTACACTGGGAAGGTACTTGGTCTGGTTTCAAGCACGTGTTTTCAGCAGGGTCTACACACTACTGTAGCCAACTTCTGTGCTCAGCTACATATGTGTGGCTTCTTTTGACTTAGAGTATATATTTTTCTGGGCAGAGACAGTTCTTTTAGGATATGGCTCCACACAGGCATGAAAGCACATCCAGCTCACCTTTTCCTGGGGCTTGTGAAAACAACGTCAGAGGAAACAGAGTAGAGGAATTTGAGGGAACAGAGGGCAATGGCTTTCCTGCTCTGTTCGGGGACCATACCTGGCATCTGCCATGGCACTGGAAGAAGCAGGAGGACATTGGTCGTTGGGAATTACACAAATCAATTCTTCCTCTGAATGGATCCCTGTATACAAAGCTTCACTATTTAGAGATCAGTGTAGTGAAAGCAAGAAATCAGATGGACTTAGGGACTTACTTTTCCACAACAGAGGTAGAAGATTAGGCATAAGACAGGAGACTTTAAGCCACTGTGTTCAGTCTCTTCTGTGCACTGAATGCCTGTTTGAATGCCAGCAAGTGCACTGGGGTTTTGCAGGTTTGGGAGGGAAGGGTTTCAGGGCAGGGAGCAGAGCCGGGGAACAACTGCTCTCTATCCCTTGCCACCCCTGGCGCCTTTCCCAGTGGAAGTCAGAGTGGGAATTAACACACACGGAACTGGTGCTGTTCCAACTCCCCACGAGTAAAACAACATTTTTTCAAGCTATATGATTCTTGTTTGTAGCTACGTGACACATTATTTAATGACTGTGAAATACTGCATTGTTCTGATTTCGAAGATGCGTACATCTTTGGAGGACCACTCTCATTTTTCTAAATGCTTTTTAAATGCAACATTTACAAACACCTTCATTTTCTTTTTGCTGCTGACTCACTCATTGACATTTTAAGCTAAACAGCATATGGCTTATAGCTTTGTACAAGCAATTGTATACAATTCATACATTTTCTGGAATTAAAAACCTTGGAAACATGATGACAATTTTCAGCACTACAGGTTTATTCTTAAAACTAGGAGATCTGTGAGGTCTATTCTTCATTTTTAGAGATTTTTCCAAGTGATCCAAAAAAGAGTTGCTCAGGGCATCACAATTTCCTGGCTGCAAAATAACAGAAACAACACAGGTGGATATTTAGATGTTTAATTCCCACATGTGTTCAATGTGCTTTGTGGTCTTTAGATGGAAGGGTATTACTGGAGTGTAAGGTATTAATTATTGTTATCAGCATCTAAGACATTTCTTGCTGAAGATTTAAATCAGCTTTCCCTGGAAACATAGGAAATAGGATTTAAAAGGACCTCCTGCATCAAGTTCAAACCTCAGCTTTTGTTGTCAACCACACATCACATAAATGGTTTCATGAAGTGCTCAAGTTTCATGTCGTAACCAGTGAAGTTTCTTGCTCCCCCTGCTCCTGTTGGAGGGCTGCTCCAGGATATCATTCCACTGCTTCCTACTAATTTCCTGTTGGAGTTTATTCACGGCCCTTTTATAACCATTTGTTCTTATGTCAACATCATCCTTTAAATAGCTCTTCTCCCTCCTTGTATATTTATAGAAAACAGTTATGTTTCCTCTCAGTCTTTGTTTTGTTTGTGTAAACAAGGGAAACACTTTTAGTCTACCATATTAGACAGCCCTTCTTCCTTCGCTCAGTACACCTTCTTGGTGCTTGTCCCAATTTGAATTAATTTTATTGCACATGGGTGCAATAAAATGTGGGACCCAAGCTGCACACTGTCTGACTGTATTCTGCAAGAGCAATGGCATTCAATGAAAAACAGAACATCCCTCCCCACCATTTCTAGATAACCCTAACTCATCACATTTTTATTTAGTATAGGAACAACTTATCTAAGGCTCACAGTCAACTTTTATTAACAAGGAAAATAATCCAAATTATTTAAGTATCCAAGGTGTACCTCTTTTTTAAGCCAGCTGCTGAAGCAATGCGATCCACCCAAACTTGGTTCCTAAAACCAATGCTTCATTATTTGTTTTCTGAAGCATACCATCTGGACACTATAGTCGTGCATCTCACGCACCCCTTCCCCCNTTCTCTTTCTCTTTCTCTTTCTCTTTCTCTTTCTCTTTCTCTTTCTCTTTCTCTTTCTCTTTCTCTTTCTCTTTCTCTTTCTCTTTCTCTTTCTCTTTCTCTTTCTCTTTCTCTTTCTCTTTCTCTTTCTCTTTCTCCTCTTCTTGCATCACTTCATATTACTGGTATTTTTTCCTAGCCTTATGTAAGCAGAAAATTTCAATTTCACATACTCTCTTTTCTGAAGTGCCATTATTAACGAAAATATGGTCCTACAAAATGGTCAATACGAAGAGCAATATCTGTCGGACTCAACTACTGATGATTGTCCATCCCAATAGACCTGTTTTCAGCACAATCCACAATCACCTCTTCTCCAATCAGTTTCTCACAGTTCTTCCAACTGATCTCGCCTTTCTCTAGTTTAAATAATACCCCTCCCCCTGCAATGCCCTATAATATGATTTAAGGATACCCAGAGGAGTGAGATCTATTGTATTTCCTTTATTTAGAAAAACCTCATTATTTATGAAAGAAAGTTATGAGAGCAATATGGCATGATCTATTTTTAGAAAATCCTGACGTGTTTCAACACATTTCTTGTTTCCTTCAAAATTAATTTTAAAACCTGGCATGCAATGAGACTGCATTATGAATCTAAATAAATGCTGCAATAGTCACGTACTTGGTGCTATAATGGGTTAATTGCTGCAGTGCAAGAGGCTGATAGGGAGCTGCAAGAAGGTGCATGCCTTAATGAGGAGCTGGTAAGGAGCCCTGGGGCATGGAATAGGGGCTAATATAAAGGAGAAAACAGTGTAATAGAAAGCTGAGCCACCCAAATAAAGATACATTTGCTCTTTACTTGTTTATGCTGCAATTACTGTCTTGCATGATCACTGACAAAACTGAGAAACACTAAAGTAACTCAATGAGATGGATGTGTGCATGGAATATTTCTGTCCCAGACTGTTTGCTATGTTTTAAGGATTCACTCCCTACTATGTTTTCTCAAAACAACAAAGGGTTACAAGTTAAACTGAAAACTGGAGCACTACTTTGAAGGACATACTATTCTTACAGTCAATCCTTTTTATTTCTGGGGAGGGACTCTGTTTCCAGGCTACAGTTTTTTTAAAAGAAAATTTTTGAAGGGAATCAAGTTCACTTGCTCTAAAGTACAGTCCATGGAATATTGGAAAGGAGTAACTCCTATTGGATGTAACTATTGGATGAGAATAGGTCCGCTGCAAATGCACACTATGCAATGACACTGATCTGCTTTGTGACGCTTTGTTCAGGCTTCCAGGTAAAACTACACCCAGTTACAATTTCAGGTGGGTAAGTAACATAGGATATTAACTTTGCCTTAGTATTTTGTACTAAATCAGTTCTTTCTTTCTTGGGGGCTGGCTGGCCAGGGCAATGGAATCTTGGAAGGTAAGAGGATCAAAACTGAAGAAATGTTGTTCAAAACTCAGCAAATGTTTAACTTGATGTCCAGAATGGTCAATCATTCTTTTGATATCTCCCCCACTTTATTGATTAATTAGATACCTTTGACTCATATTTATCCAATAATTTTTTTGTCTAAAGTAGATAGTTCTTTTTCTTTACACCTGGTGAACAAGTAGTGGGTTTTACAATATGTACTTTCTCTAACTGTAGTAGCACATGGTGTCTGGTCTTCACAAATTGTCAATTGCTAGACATTTCTTTCTAGGATTAATTAATTGTAGTAATAAATAAATATTATTGTAAATGGAACTGGGAACAAAGTCAGACTTACTGCATATTGATAATCATCTAGGTAAACACTGGAGGTAGCTCCCAAGTCAAATAATAAGATCCTCAAAAGCATGATTTTATAAAACACAAGTAAATATATTGTCTTGAATAAAATGCCTGGAAAGCCCCACAAAAAACATTAAACTGGAACAAAGTAAAAGAGAATTTGCGTAAACATCATCTCAAGCCTTTTTCTTTATCCCATTCTTTCATTCTCATTTTATTTTAATGGATTTTTTTCACCCCATCACACTTTTCCTCTTGATCCTCCAGCCTTCTGCATCTTCCTTGCTCTCTGTACAGTAGAAATTGCCACACAGGATCAGACAGCAAGTCTTTCGGGTCTAATACTCAATCTCTCTGAAAGAACCAGTGTATCAGGTCTTCTTCTTGTCTTTAACAGAGACTGACCTAAAGCCTGAAGCTTGTGATTAGTATCCCTCTTACAAAATAGATAACGACAAGTATTTGGTACTCTCTGTGTAACTGTCTTACAGAGTATTTGGCCTCAGTGACACAAAAGGGCAACTATTACCACAAGGTAATTGCATACTGTGACGGGAAATATTTTCTTTCCATGAGTTTCCAAAGACCAGCTTTTATTTTCAGGCAGTATTTCTTTACCCTGATAAATGACAGGAGAGCAAGGATGAAAATTCCTCATTGACCCCTACTATTAGTTCGGAAATTTTTACTGTGTCAGCTTTGATTTTGTTTTCTTCCTTTACTTCTGAAGTTTTCTATTCATTATCTGTTACTAGCATTTTTATTGCTGTGTAGCCTTGGTTTCACAGGGTCTGTGCACCAAGTACTGAATAAGAATTTAAGAAAGTAACATCTTGCTCTGAGCGAGATGAGACACCAACGGGTGAGGGAACAAGAAGTAATGCACTCATTAAGGAGCTGCTGTGCTGGGAGCACGGCATGCACATGTGGATGTGTGCCTTAAAGTGGGATGTCCTAGCAGAGAAGCAGCATCAGTTTTACATCACCTCTGGTGATATCCTCTGGCACACACACATTGGCGCACAGTGCTGCTGCACTCCACATTCCGCAATTTGAACTGAGTAGTCTGTGGGTGGCAGGGAGCGATGGGGAGCTGGCAGAGCTGTGAGGTCAGTTTGGAATGTCTTGTAGCCCAGAGGCAGCATGCCACACAAGCCCCAGGGACAGTGACCCTAGTGCAATCTGCTCCCTCACTCGGGAGAACAGGTCCTCAGAAAGAGGAGGCAGAGAGCTGACATGGGCAAACTCCTGGGGGAGGAAGAAGGAGGAGGAGTGTACTGTGTGGTTCATAAACTGAGTGGGGAGTGTGGGAGAGTGGAATCTGGTAGTAAATAGAAACAGATGGGCAAGTTCACAGGAGAAGCGGTGGAAGAAAGTAAAAAAAAAAGACTATCTTTGGAAGGGTGGTGGGGATGAAGGCGGGGAAGCTCAGAGAAGGTGAAGAATCCTCCCTCTTGTCTCTAATACAAACAATCCAGAAAGGGTAGGTCTGTCATCAGCCCCTTGAAGACATCACATACTAATAAGGTAGAAAGAAAGACATGCTTGATTTTCCACTAAGGTGATAGTGGGTAAATTAACATTTTTACAGTATTTTATGCATATCTGACTGTTACACACCAGATTAGTTATTATTGGGCCAGAACCACCTTGGGGGTCTGGGGGTGTCTGTGTGAAGGCGGACAGGATGGGTTGAACCTCATGGACGTGAGGTGGCATTGTGTCATTGTCCTCATGGCAGGCCCTGGAGCCCACACGGGGAAGTGCCAGAGCAGCTGCCAGTCACAAACAGCCCAGGAAAAATATAGCACTCCATAACTCCTGGAGCTCCTGACCCAGCTCGGATAGGCAGGGACAGTGAGAACACTGCCCCTCACCCTGGCCTGGAATCCCAGAGCGGCCAGAGGGTCAGAGGCTCAGCCTGGAGGGTTTGACTGTAGAGATCAGAACAGATAAAACCAGAGGTTTTGGGGTGCAACGTGTTGTGCTCCTGCCACTTGGATGTGTGAGAAGCCAGCCTCCCACAAAGTCTAAAGAGTAGCTATTTCTTCCGCTTTCTCTCTCTTCTTTCTTCCTCTCTTTCCTTTTCTTTACTCCTTTTCTTGATGCCTCGGGTGGCTCAGAGCTGGAGGGTTTGGATTTGACTTAAATGTAGTGAGTTTGTTGAATATTGCCTTGGATGTTTTTGGTGAATATGTGCTGAGTTGGTATTGTGGTGTAATATTTTGTTTAGCTTGTGCATTGCCCTTTTGAACCATTGCCAAGTTCCCTTATTTTCTCCCCTAAATTAATAACGAAACTCCTTAGAAACAAGTCCATGGCTTATTTTTTGGACATTTTCTTAAGGTATTAAATAACCCTATATATATAATATTAAAGCAATATTCTTAGCAAACCTGTGTGCAAACAGCCCAGGGCTGGAGTGTTACACTGATCTTGTTTTGATGGTACTTTCTAACTATGTTCATCCCAAACTCAATCACATTGTGCCTTATCCTCAAGAAAGCTAATAGCATGTGGTTGCAAGCAATAGCAAATGGTCCAAATGCTGTAGCATCCATAACCATGAGCTACATGTCAAAAAACTTTAGGAAACTCTAAGTAAACAGTCTACATGAAACTGTGGAAATAGTATCTCTGACTGTTATCGAACGGAGACTCAGTTCCCACAGAAACATTTACCATAAAAAGTGCTACAATACAAATCTTATAAAATTATTCTTAAAAGTTAATTTGGCCAGGGAAGATCTGTCTATAAACTTTTGAAAAAGTGATTAAATTGGTACTTATCCATATTCTTGCTATCTTGTTGGTTATTCGTGTATGGACAACTATTTTGCCATAGAAGTTGATTTTTCTTAAAAGATATTTTTGCTATAAACAGTTATCTTTACTGCATAGTAGTCCCAAACAGGGACTTGAACATATGATAAAGGTAAAATAAAAGTCTATATCATTAATTTGTATCACTGTGGAATGTAGAAAAGTTTTTGCAAATTCATTCAAAAAACCCCCCTTATTCCAGCTCATGTGCAGTTGCTCTAGAACTGTACTGCTAATCCGGAGCAGATCTCCAAGTGATTGAATCATCTAGTCTTCAAAACTGGAAGTCTACCACAAGCTGATTACTTCTCTTGTAGGCTCTCCTCATCACTGTGAAGTGAGTGGTAAGAGAAAAGATGGATAAAGCTGGATACATTTTTAGGGGTAACGCTCAAACAAGAAAGTAATGTACATATATTACTTTAAATTCTATCCCATCACAAAACTGCTGAGACCTCTAATTCTCACTATGATACCTTTGGGAGCTCTAGGCGTCTTGAAAACAATGCTGCATGTCACAGTGAGCCTGTAACAGCATGTGAATCAAAACACTAAGTTGCAAGAATAACACAAGAAATAATTCACATAGTTGACCATTTCCATTTAACAAACAATTTGTTACCCATATACAATTAATGCTGGGAAGATTTCATAAGCCTAAATTTGGGATGATACAGTAATTTCAAAGAGGCATTTTAAACATCAACTAAGAGAACTCACTGGAACACTGAGACATAAATATATCTGCATGAAAATCAGGGGAAATAAGGAATTAGTCTTAATTGGCACTGTATTTAAAAACACAAACCAAAGATTCTAAAACTTTATACAAATATAGACACTTTTACCCAGGATGCAGATGACTAATCAAGTTCCTTGTGATGAAAATTTTCTTTTTAGTATCATTATTTTCTATTATTTGCACTGTGAAATGCCTTCAGGCCCTAAACTAGAAGCCAGGTTCTGTTATAATGGATATTGAGCATGTAATGAAAAGACGGCCTCCCCCCTAAAATGTTCTTGAGCTAAATTTATGTCTATATTGCAGTCAGAAGACAGAAGTCATTGCACATAGCATGGAGGTACCACAGTCAGTTCTAAGTTAGGCAGCTTGGTAACCTAGCCTCAGGAACACAGGCTCAGTGAGGGATAATTACCCGTCCTTCTCAGCAGATTTTGCAAAAGTGGCAGGGAGAAAAGCAAAAAGTAAATCTTGAGGGGAATAAAATAGACTATAGAGAAGGGAAAGTTAGTAAAGCCATCAGATTTTGCAGGGAAACAAACAGCTCAGGAGCAAAAACAGTGAAGGTTGTGAGGTTACTCCAGAGGGAGGGAAAGTTAGAGGTAAATATAGAGTTTAGAGCTACACCCAGTCTAAAGACAGAATCCCTGCTAGTGAGTATTTGTGCAAATTTGCCTGCCATCTTTGTTGCATACAAACTGCTTCTGGTGGAGGAACACACAGCTAGCATCCCTCGATGGCACTAGGGATTAATCGAGCATAATGTCTTTCGGAAAATAGCAGCATTTTCTTGGAAGACGACAAGGGGAAGCTGATAGTTTTGCTGTGCAGCTGAGATTCATAATGAAAAGTTACCATGTGGTGAATTCTTGTTGTCTCATTACTCTTAAACCTTTATTAAAAAAAAAAGCCTTTTAAGGGTATTACTTAGTTGTTTAATTTGAGGCTCTTATTGCAAAATTCCATAAGATTTCTATGCTTGGCCTCTCCTAGATGAGATAGCATTAGTACTTAGAAGGCAGGAATGTGAAAGTTAAGATCGAATGGACCATTTTGCCTCCCTTCTGCAAACACCTTGTGATGCAGTCTAATTATATTGCCCATTACTGTTTCTGTTTTGACATTTTACAGATCCTCCAATAAACCACTTAACCCATGACATTGATGTGTCCATAAGTCAGAATCCATTACATTATGTTGTTCTGTAGCTTTATTCAAGATCTAAACATCAGCAAATGCTTGAATAAACCAGGAAATTTTTAAGGTACAGTGCCACAATCATACATAGTCTTAGGAAAAAATCTATGGCTAAAAGGTTAAAAAGAACTTTCAACCTAGCACAAATGGTAGCTCATTTTTAAGTGCCGATATAAGGTTTATTGACAATGGTAGGTTTAAAATTAGGTACATATAGAATATTTTTAAAATTTAATTGTTGGCCCATTGTATTCAACTGCCGAAACAAGAATTTTCAGCAAACTTTAATTGTGCTTTTATTTATTTATTTAATGGCACTTAGCTTCCAAATTGGTAATTGAACCTATACTGACTGAAAAGTTAGATTCATTACATCTGGAAATGAGATGAAGCATGGAGAATTCAGCCCTATTTCAAAAGATGAAGAGCATGTTGAAATCATGAGTTATAAAAAGGAATCTACATGTTTAGAGCAACTATTCTGTAACGTCAGTACATTCCCTTCTATTAAATTCCCTTGTTACTTCTTTTGTGAGGCTTTTGGCTTATGTTTCTCTGACTGATTTACCTTTCACAGGACTGGACACTCCCAAGCTGTAATGTAGTTCCCAGGGAAAATATATGGGAATAATAGGAATAAAAATGATACTACAACAGGCTCCTAGCTTTTCAGGCCAAAAATTCTGTGTGAACACATCAGGCAAAATTTTAGTGCCACTGACACTGATGAAAATTCTGTTGTGGCATAGAAGTTCACATACAGCTCATACACCTCAGTGGATACAGGTGTTTAAGAAATTACAGCCTTGCAGGGCCTTTCTAGGTAAAGCTTAGCTGTCTGTTCGGTATCTCCTTCAGTACTGATACCACTGATGAGTTTAAAATCCATTCATTTCAACAATTGTTCTCAGGCTATTTCTGTAATTCACCACAAAGCAAGAAAATTGCCTGGGTTGAGTCTTGCCGATATCACTTGGTAAAATGGAGGGGACCAGAGAGAGAGAGGAACAAAGAGAAGGCAGTTTTGCTAAGAAAAGAAAATCACTGTTAATGTCTATATCCATTTCCTCTTTTGTATCCAAGCAAAATTTGAAAAGTTTTCTTCATATTCGGTGGATCAATCTACCTCTCTCCTAGTTGTTTTACAATTAACAGATTTATATAAACTGAATTAATCTGTCCTAGTTGCTAGCATGGTTCTTGTGCCTTGGGTTTATATTAATAGCTACACCTCTCATTAAACAAATGCAGATATAACTTTTTTACATCAATAGAAATGTTTCTGTATTTGTACTATAAAACTATAGAAGTCAGCCTGACCTAAAATAATAGGTTTCCTCAAGAAGTTTTCAAATCTTTTTGGGTGTAAATTAATAGTGGGTTGACAGACATATCTTTCTGATATAAGAGATTGTGCTGGTTTAAAGGTAAACTGGAGGGAGAAACAAACTCAGCTCAAGAGAGATTAGAAGTTAGAGTTACAATTTACTAAAAAAAGGATTACAATAAATACAATGATAGAGAAAAACTGGATTTTAACTCACAAAAAACAGATGTATAATCCAGCACCCTGGGACAGTGTTTGCTAGCCCCTGTGCTGAGTGCCATGTGGTCCCCCTGAGTGCAAAGCAAAATAAAAGGAAACCTGTTGGTGAAGATGATGGTCACAGTTCCATCAAAGTATATGATTGCAGTCTTGTTGAGAGTGGCAGTTACAGTCCTGTTGAGGTTCTTTGGATCCAACAAGTGGTACCAGAAGTCCCCAAACCCAAAGACTATATATGCTCAGGTTCAGGTGGGAATACCCAGTACCTCCCGCAGGATGAGGAGTTTCACAGTGGGTGATTTAACTCTGAGTCATAGGATATTTTTGGAGTCTTTGATGGTCTAAGTCGTTGCAGCTGCTTATTATGCCAGTCCCTAATGGCCCATTAGCAAGACATGACCCCTCAGGCTGGGTGTGAAGGTGCTAATGCCTCTGCAGAGGGGAGTTATCACAGCTGAGTCACTGGTGTGAAAACAGAAACACAGTCCTGTCTCACAGGGTTCTTTAACACCCAGCTTGTAGCCTGAGGTGTCAGGTGTGCCCTGGGCAGCTGCTGCTAATGATCCATTATTAAAAGTTCTTCAGAAATGACATAGAGGATGTAGAATACACAGTTTTGGTTATACCTACATAGTGATAAACTAGTCCTGGCCCCTGTAACTAGGACAGATATTTACCCATGTCTAGCACAGGAGGTGTTAATAATGAGAAATTTTTCAAGCCTGTTTACTGGACTGTTTCAGAGAGGCTTATGTCAAGTGATTAAACCATTGGTCTTACAACTTCCTCTTAATGTGAAGTGACCTCAGTGGACAAAACAACACATTATTTTTTTAGTGTTTATCAGATGCATTAATTCTTTCCTATCAATCTTGCTTAGTATTCACATTACAGTAGTTTCTAGTATTCCCAGTCGTGGAATACTATGATAGTATACTACATACTACATACTGTGATAGATGGGGTAGAAAATACAGAGCAAAAAGCAAAAGCTTGAAAAAAATACAGAAATTGACTCTCCATGAGCTTGAAATCTAGAGATAAGACAGGCAATGACAGTCAAAGAGACAGATAACTGAAGCCATATCAGAAACAGGCAATACTGGTCAGTATTGTAGATAGTGCTTGTAAGGGGCGGAGGAGTAACTATAAATTGCTGACTGCTCAAGGTAAACAAATATAGTTTCAGTAATAATTGATATTCAAATAGAAAAAAGTAGTAAGCAGAGGAGCATTATAAATCTGTAATCCATAAATGGTTGATGTGATCCCATAGTGGACAGCTCAGCTTTGTACAGATAGTCACTCTGATTGGTAACAGCTCTCTTGCTCCACCTAATAGAAATTCTCTGGAATCTGAGCAGGATCCTCAGTCCTGACCTGTGCCAGTGAAATGTTTGGAGTTTATTTTTTTTCCTCCTTTTCCCTTAACTAGGACTGCTCAATGAAATAATAGCCTTTTGTACTAGCACACTTTCTCATATTTATATATAATACCAACTCCACTCTACTACGTATTACGCATGCTTCCTTTGACACCAATCTTTATGTACCTCAGGCTTTTAAAGACTTTCTGCTAGTGAGCTCTTATCTCCAAAACCTTCATGGTTCAGACAAATAATCTATTATAATTCTTCCCTTTTCTGTTTGGTAGACTTGCTATTCTATATGAAGTTATACCTAAACTACAGGGATTTTTCACAGGGTTTAGATATTGAACAAAGCACCCCATAAACTATACAGTGCCTCGTTTTAGAAATTTAAAGAAGAGAACACTGTGAAACATAAGGGACCATTGCATCATTGTATCAGAAAACTGGCATTCCATGAGATTTCAGGCAACTCAGAGATTTGTGAACATCTCTGAGAAGTCTGCACATCAGCTTGCAAGGTTCAGGCAAATTTTCAGCAATGTGTGAGAAGGTTCCCCATTGCTCAGCAAGTTTGTAGGAAACCTCACTCCCTAGAGGACCTTTCTCAAGCAACATGCAAAAAGGCTTCTCTCTTCTTGGCCACTCCCAGTAGAGAGGGGGTTTCAAGTACAGGATTTTCTTGCAGAAGGGTAGAAATGGAAATCCTGAGGTGTGTCTATACTGCCTAAGTTTTAGTACTTGACAATTCATGGGTGGAGAGAGTCTCTCATCAGGGATGATCTGAAGCAATAGCTGTTAACAACACAAACAGCTTAAGGCGACAAATCTGAATAAGTATGTGGCTAAATTTGGGTAGTGTATATACTACATACTATATATTTCAGACTTCCTTCCCCATGGAAATAGTGATAAATAAACTCCTGCCTCTTGTTCCTAGTGGAGATGACATGAAGTGTTAAAATATTAGGTGGAGGGTGGCAGAGAGCTGTGAGTTAATTAACTGGCATGTCTATGAGAGCTGTGCCTGGAGGCCACTGCCAGGACTGGCAACTTACTGTGCAGAGCACTGTACAAACACATAGGAAGAAATAGCCGTCAGCCCAAAGAATCTGCCATCCAAATAGACAAGAAAGATGACAAGAACAGAGAAACGTGGAAGGGTATGCTATTTCTGAGATTTGCTTCAGTTGTCTACTCCCATAATCAGTAAATCCTGAGGAAAAAACCTAAACAAACCTTTCATTCACCCAGAGCACTCAGCAGATACTTTTCAGTGCAGTTCCAGAGTTTTTCCAACAGCCGTTATGGCAGCAAACTCTTTTAATGAGAGAATCTTGACTATCTCATCTGTGTTTATAAGTTCCCAAACTACACAGTTATCAGTTAGCCTGGCAGAAACTGTAATTCTGACATCAGTGCTACCACTTATTACCATTTCCTAGGTAGAAAAGAAGACTAAATTACCAATAACAGTTGTGAAACAGTTAGTGAATAGAACGTAGAAGGCAGGCAGAGAGATGCAGTGAGGTATTCTAAAAACTATAAATTGCCTAATTTTATTATTTTACATATCCATTTTCTGGTAAAAGTTCAATATTATGCAAAACAAGCCAAAATGGGATATCCAGAGTGACTTGATCTGTGATAAAATAGTAGATGCACAGGAATTAGTAGTACAGTAATCAAAATAAAATATCTTAAAAGAAAGAATATGAATTAAAATGCTTTTAGCTTTTGAGAAAGGGAATCCCATTGTATAATTAGATCATGAACTAAGGCCTTTCACTACTGCAAATTCATACTGTGCGCTGTTTAAGTGCCACCTCTTGATTCTCCTACTGCAGCTTCTAATAGCAAACCCTGTTCTGCTTCTCTTTGTGCAAACCCAATCACATCACATCAAATTATACAACTAATTAACACAAACGCCTTAAAAAATTGCATATTATTTTGGCAAGTCAAATTAACGTCAGTCCCCTGAAACCATGTTTAGTAATTCCCGCTGACTGTAGTAACGCCTACTACTGAGAGAAGGGCTAATCAACTACAGGCTCTCCTGCTGATGAGCTGAACCAAGTAACCAGATGTTTCTGCCTTCTAGGCTAATGGAAATGTCATGCATGTTTTTCTCTCCACCTAGATGAAGAACTAATTCCACCATGGTCATGGCCTAGGTAGTTTGATACTTCTGAGAGGTCCTGCTAGTTAATCCTGAGCAGACAGGTACAGCCTTGCTAAAGGTGCTCTGGTTAAAACCCGCTAATCCAGTCAAGGCAGCTTGCTGCCAAGCCTTTCTCGCTCAGGATATGGACAGCAAAGGGAAAGCTGGTGAGATCACTTTCATACTATACTGTATGTAAAAGCTGGGCAAGTATTTTTTTTGTGCATTGGTAAGAGGTCCCACTGGTATTAAATTACTTAATGAGATGTCTATTGCAATTAAAAGAATCATAACATTTATATTAACATTTTAAAGCTTGCTTATTTCAGGAATGTCAGTTTACATGAGTCTAAATAGGCAATAATGAACATGATGAAATATTCCATATTAAAACTGAATACTGTGTAACTGTCTAGTAAAATCTTAATATTAAGCTACACTGTATAACTTATAGGGCAGTGTATAAGCTTCACATATAGATGTATCCTATCTTGAGTTTGAAATAATGGACTTAGTATTAAATATGAATGCAAATTTTTAAGAAAAGCATTTATATGTAATCTTATGAAATATATTTACATTATATATTTATTTAAATAGCTTACAGTATACTTTGATGGATGAAGCAGTAGTTTTCAGAAACAGTAAGCCATAATTTAAAGACACTGTGTAATTATTTAACAGCAATATTTTCTAAGTATGGCTGACTTGTGCCTTTTGTGCTAGGTGGTAGTGCTAGATTGAAAAGCTGTGTATCAGTAAGCCCTATTATTCCAGATGATTACCTGGTACAGGAAAAAGATATGTGGTACATTTAAAACACTACTTGAGGAGGAAGGGAATTAGGTCGATTCATGCAGCTTTAGTTTGAAAAATGCAATGTATGTATTAATTTCAGACCCCACTCCCTGCAGCTTAAGTATATTCTTTATTTTGTTTTTCAATAAATCTGAAGTAACATATATAGACTGCAGGACCAAGTTAGTCTCTTTATATTTTAAATTCCTTAACACGCTCATTGGTGTATTCAGAACATCTGTTCTGAAACTTCCACCACCACAGCAAGGAGGCATCAATTAACATCAGTTTGGAAGTGACAGATATTCAGTCAAGGAGGAGTAAACTCTACAGAAATTTTTGCCAGCAAAAGCTCATCATGTGTGCAAAGACGCAGTCTACTGGTAGCACCAGTTTGATATTTGAGGGGAAGGATCACTGAAAGGCTGAGGTTTGCCTCTCATGAAAGGAGACATGCATGAGCCCTTAATTGTAAATTCAAAGATAAGGCCACTGAACTGAGAGTGACCTGGCTCTGGTCCCAGAAAGTTGTGTTTCACTAGATTTAGTTTCTACAGCAGAAAAATCTGGCAGTGTGAGAAGCAGTCTTTCAGACAGCTAGACTCACTAGTGAAAGAAATATTGGAAAACTGGAATTTACCCAGGATGCTGTGGGTTACTAGAATGGACCACAGACTACCTGACACTTGGTCATCCTGTATCACTTAATGTGCAAATTAATTACTGAAACAGTGGAGCTTTCTGACTGGATTTCAGGGCTGTCTCCAAGAATAGTGGAGGTGAAAAATTCTGCTATTTTACAATATATAGTAAGTGCTATGCAAAAATCAATGTCCAAGAAGTGAGAGAACAGCCTTTAACCCTCTTAGCAACTGTACAGGTCTTCCAACAGTGTCCTTTGGTTTTGCATGCTACAACTTTATAAACTAGAGTTTCATTGAGTATTGTTGAGAAATCAGTGGAAAAAGAAGACTGGGGAAAAAAAAAGTGTGCACTGGCAGGATCTTGCTTTCTTTGACAATAAATAAATAAATTCTTAAAAAGCAGAGAGATATAAATGAAGCTAAACATGTTTTTTTATTTATTTGGAAGATGAGTGTTTCAGCTGGGAACTAATTTGAGATTTTAGAAGTAAGAAAATTTTCAGTGAAACTTTTCCATTTCAAAAGGGAAACTGCTAATCTTTTAGTGAGGAAAAGGTTACTTTCATAAAGTGTTTTCTATTGATCTAATCAACATCCCTGTGGTGGAATGACAAGAATTGAACAAAGGTTGCTGAACTGTGAAGAACTTTGGCTTAGATCAAATAATTTTAGGACCAAGACCAGCTGTCATAAAGAGTGAGGGACTTTTATGGGAAAGCCAGTGGTGGTATATATATACACAAACAGAGAGAAAGAGGAACAGTATAATAGTTACAGACAGTTTTAGAAACAAGGGGAATTAAACAGGTATTTGGAGAGAGTATAATTGAATATTCTTCACTGTCCTGTGGATTCCACAAAATGAAGGAGATTTTGTTTCCTTGCAGAAACATTTCCCTGTACACTGGTTTGTGCCAAAAACAAAGAAAGAAAAATCACCTTGAACAGTTCAAATTTAAAGCAATAATCCTGGACAAAATACTGCCATGACAATCACAGGATCACACTCACATAACTGTGGTCCTTGCACTTTCTATTCAGCAAAACGTCATTGGACTTCATATATCCTGCTCTGCAGACCTAAATTTTCTGTTAATATAAGGTTGGAGAAGGAATAACAAAATGTTGCCCTATATACATCCATGAGAACTAAGTTTATATGGCACAACAATGTTCTGAATAAAACTTTCAATTACCACAATATGTAACATGTTCCCATGGGGCTTTTGGGAAAAGTCTGGAGAAAAAAACATGGGAATGATCTGTCCCGCTGTGAAACAGGGAATGAAATCAGACTTCTGATCTATAGGTGTCTGTTCACATGTTGCTAACTCCTCTCTGACCGGCTTTCTATCATTTCTGTACTCACCAGTATCGTAAACTTTTCTGTGAGGCTACTTGCTTAGGCAGCAAAAATTAATAAAGAACTATTCACAACAGAAATAATATAGAGGAAAGGCAACAGCTGAGAAAACCAGTTCTTGGAGAAAGCAAAATTATCTAGGATATCTGTTACTTCCTGAAAGGTCTCACAAGTTTATCCATCATGCTGAATGTCTTCTAGCATGAAGGAATCCTGTGGCATTTGGGATCACAGGAATGTTAAGTTGTATCACACTGGAAGCCCATTTGGTCCACTGTCCTGTGAACAGTGATCAAAGCCACACACTTCAAAGGAAGGTGCAATGAAGTATGAACAAGACACTTATGGAAATATACAGCTTTTGATTCTTCTTATTCCAGACAACCTTTTGGTTGTGAATGACTTGTGGTTTTTTTAGCTAGGGAATTTCTGCTTCTTCTAGCTTTAAAATTGTTTTAGTATCATTGTGTACCTTCTTTTCACATACAAAAACCTTTCCACTTCATTTCAATAAAACTGAGATAAAGTGTAATCTTACTGCATGAATTTCTCCCCATTTTTTCGACATTGTGTGATTAACTTTCCATATTCATATTCACCTATCTCAGTGGATAAAATACTCTTTTTGGCAGTCTAGCAGCCTTTGAAAGACTTAGGTGAGCAAGTTATAACAATCTGTGCAAAGAATTTCATCCCCTTTGCTCTTTGCAATGCAAAAGCTTCAAAGGTCACTTCAGATAGACTTCACACACTGCAGAGGTGTTCATTATTTAAACTCATGGATACATTTCTCATGGAGGCATATGAGCAGCTTTTAAGATATACTTGCTGTGTATGTATGTTTATTCCTTAATAACTGAGCAAGATGATGAAAACTCTGGTGGAGAAGGTAGTTGCTAGCAAGGGATCATCAGTATCCTGAGAGAGGCAGAAAGTATTTTGACAGGCTTGAAATTATACAGTAGGGTAATTCTTTCCCTTTCTCCAGTTATTCCAAGGATAACAAGCTGTGCTGAATTTCTTCAAGGAGGAAAAATTTTTTTCCTCTTTGGGCACACAAGCTCCACTAAACTTTTGGAGGAAAATATTTCTTCTTTCTGTGCTTGCATTGCAGCTGAATATAAAAAAAGAACTACTTCACTGACAAAACCTCCAGACCATCTTTCTGGAGAGGTCTTATTTGATTGCAAGAATGCAAGAGAGTCTAAGTACTAAATACATCTAGAATTTAAAAATTTTTATCAATTTCAAGTGTGTGGATGACATTGACTGGCATACGGTGTTTTCCTTACTGGGCACAAGATCAAATAGTGCCCTGACTTGTGCATCACTGGAATATTGATTTTTGTTGTGCAGACTGGGATAAGGTTTGTTAGTGGTTTGTAAATTTTTTAAAAGGAAAAATTTGTAACCTGACAGTGATTGCTGGTTTTTTAATGTCTGGGGCTTGAAAAAGAGCTATACTCACTCCTTGGAGCTGAACAGATGTTTCAAGTGTGAACAAGGGCACTAAAGAAAAGCCATGGCAGAAGTCAGATTTTGTACGGGGGCATATGCCCTGACAAAGGGAATTGGAAAGCCATTGAAATAAAAGACTGCGATCCAGTTTAGGTCCCCACATGGTAATACATTATCGACCAGTTTTTTCTCCCAGTTAATCATTAAATATACTCCTACACTCTTAAAAACTAATGTGAGGAACAATTTTTGGACAGAGAAAAAAAGTACACACAATGGTTATGTGAGTAAGAAGCATGTGAACCAACAAAATAACAACTCTGTTCTGTACAGCTCTATATTCCTTTACAACTAGGTTGTTTCATTAATAATTCCAGAGCATTAGTATGTATTGTGTTATTCTGTACAGCTTGTCGTACAGAAACAATTCAATAAGTGAAAAGTCTGAATTCTAAGTATTATTATTATTATTTTTGTTCACATTTCTTTTGTGGTGCAAAATTCTTTTGATTGCTTCAGACCTACAACAATCCCCCGTTGTTTATCATAAATAACAAGTTGTTTTATTTCTCCAGGCTTGCAAGTTTCATTTTCTTCTGTTGCTATAATTTCTATTCATTTTTAACATGAACATATTTCCTACAGAAGTAGCCTTGTATCTAACTGCACCTTGTGATTTTTTGGCTGTGAAAAGCATTCTAGTTGATGAGAAAAGGGTGAAAATCATTCCACCCCCACAACGGAGTGAACTGAACTTTCTAAGGATATATTTTTGCCCCTTTTTGAAAGGGAATAGGTATTGCCTTCACTTCTGACTGCCCACTTGCTAGACATGTTTTTACATTGAATTCAGAAACAAGTCAGTGGTGGTGCCATTAACTTTATTTCTGATATAATCCTTATTGTATAATTTATCCAGCAGTTTCATGAAAGAGTATAGTCTTTGTACAAAAAGTGCTATTTAAAACACCAATGTTGGTGTTGATTTTACCACAATCACCAGTTTTGCAAAATCTTTGAAAGCTGTACCATCTTTCTACTGAACAGGTCTTTTCTATGATAGGTGAGAAGAGGGAGTTGTGGCTTCCATGATAAATTATCTCATATTTTTACCTATCTTTCTTCCTTACTGAGAACTTTGCATATTTTCCATACTGAAGGTTGAATAACAGAGCTCTCTGACACCAATACTGTAATTTTTGACTGTGGTCTTTTAGTCAAACTTTTTTTTACAATCAGAGCCCTTTAGAGCCCATAGTCCATTCATTGGTTTTATGGAATCAGACAGACTGGATCATGCTGCTCATCTGTCCCCTCTACCATTCTCACTAACACAAGAGAGCACATGTGATTTACTTCAATGAACTCTGACTCCCACAGTTTCCAAGTGTGCTCCCCTGCAATCCTTAACAAAGATGTGATCAATCATTTTGGTCTTCATTCAGCTAGGAAAAATGTGCTAAGAGGTACTATAAGTTGACCAGAGCTTGTATTTCTGCCTAACAGACTGACAAATCTGCATAACCAATTTATACAGTTTTTCTAACTGTACAGGAAAAGGAGGTACAGCTAATAGCATGCCTCTGATAAGAGTCTATTGACATTTTAACTGCTGAAGATCCATTTTAAACCTGCAGAATCTAAATATGCTGGGGGCAGGGGAGCTGAAGTGTGATTTC
The DNA here is from genome assembly GCA_013396655.1 of Campylorhamphus procurvoides. Lineage (NCBI taxonomy): Eukaryota > Metazoa > Chordata > Aves > Passeriformes > Dendrocolaptidae > Campylorhamphus > Campylorhamphus procurvoides. The sequence goes on along the minus strand of WBMV01000503.1, from coordinate 1,372,382 downwards.
TGTCATTTCTTGTAGTTGAGAATCCCTCTTCCACAACTACAGGGATAACCTTCACATTCAGTGAGGGTGAATTCATAGGCAATATCTTTATTTTGCCAGCTCTCTGTAATGCATGACTAAGATGCATCCTTCTATGAGTCTCCATCGGTTCCCTACACACAACTCAGGTTAACTTTTATCTTTAGAAGTGCATTATTTTTTTCCTTTCAAGCACTGCTTGCTACTGTTGTTTCCTGTTTATATCTGTCAAAAATAGAACATTGACAACCATTTTCCAAGCTCATGGAATCATTACCTCAAGTCCTTCTACTGGATTTCCTTTCCCCATCACACTGAACATTATACTTCTCACCTCCTTGACTTAACTTATAAGTACTACATGATGCTCTTCCTGTCAGAGTCTCTGGCAGACATTCACCATCTACTGGTTACAGTTCAGATGGAATACCAGTGGTGTCCTCCTCCTTTGGGAGATCACCCTCACCAACAATTCTAAAGGCCACTTCATTATCTTCTTTCAAATCTTTAAATCTCTCCATCTGACGGCTTGGGACCTAAAGAGAGCTTTGTCTTACTTATGTAGATTTCTTCACCTGAACTACTTTTCTATTATCTTCGGTGGAAAACAATACACCCTTTGTGGTGTAAATAATCTGACTTATTTCAGGTATCTCCTATGGGGTGACATGACTCTCACTTTACAAGTGATTATTTCTTCTTACCGACTGCCAGGCAAACACATTAAAAGCAGCTCAGATGCAGAGGATTTTACAGCTATTTCAACTAACCCACCTAGTTATCTAACATAAAGTGGGTATAGAATATATCTCTAATCTATTCATTGAAACACTCAAATTTAGGCGGTTACAGTGAGGGTGTCTGCATGTGATGCAGGGTCTCCATTATATCAATGGAGATCTAGCTTGTACTGGTGATGGAGCATGGAGAACAATTCAGCTGAGCTGGAACCAAATCCTTCCCCAAGACTTGGTTATATTTAATTTCAGAAAAGTGTAGCCATCTAATTTGTAGGTTACTGGCCTATACTGGCAATGAACCTACCATGATTACCTCAGTTTATTCTAACATTGGGTCAGCAGAGTCAGTTAATGGAACTGCTTCTATTAAATAATCAGTTATTTCTTTGATCTTGATGAATTTGGATTATTTGAAGTATAAAAATGTGAAAAGTATGAGCCTTAATGCATATAGATTACTTTTAGAGACTCATAAGGGTAAATGCAACAGTATTTGGGAACACTGCAAACAGCGACTTGTCTTTTTGAGAGTAGCATCCCAGAGAGATATTATGAACTTGAATTTGAAACTGACTTGTTCTGTAAGAAGAAGAAAAAAAATCATTAAATTGAATGGTGCACCACTTTCACTCCTGTGTGAAGTTAAAGAAACAAATTTTCCCCTAAGAAAAGCATATTAAATCCTAATGCTAGTTAATCCAACTTCCCCTGCTGCACTCAAAAGAAATGTTGTTGTGATAAACTAGTCTGCTCCCTACACTTCTGCTCCCTATTTTATAAAGGATCTCCTCTCTTAAAATGAGAGACATTCTTACCTGCTTGTGCTTGATTCTCCTGCTTGCATCTAGTGTGACCTCCCATAATTTCCGGGATGTAAATCTAGCTAGTGACATCCAAAGATGAACCAGTGAGAAAGAAATATATCAAGTATCATTTCCTTTGCACAAATAATATCTTTCAAGGAACTTGCAAAGGAGTTACAACCTTTTTCTTGTATCATATACAATAAGGTCATAACTTCATATTCATTTATTTTTCCCAAACAAGCATGACACCTATCCATGAGTTTGAAAACTACAGTCCTTGAATTATGTATTACTTTCCTAAAATATTCTCAGCTTCTTTAAGTAGTTTTTTTTTTTCCTTAGATTTCTGGGACCACCATTAACATCCTTTTTATGAAAAAAAGTTGGAGTGTTTTTGTCCCTGGGCTTTTCTTTTTCAGTCTTTGGAGAAGGAGCTTTCATGTCAGAAAACTCATCTTTTTTTAAAGCAGAAAATAGCCACTTGGCCATTTCCCCTTCTTTGGAGATGGTAGCATTGGCTGTGGACCAGAGTGTACCTATGTATTTAGCAGTCATCCTCTGCTCTACCTGCATTAATACTGGCTTTTTTGAGAAGCAAAAGGGAAGGAGTTCAAAAAGTTATCCCAATACCTTTACAATGGGTCTTTTGTAACCCGAAAAATAGCATGTACACACCAGAGGATAGTAGGGATACTGTATGCTTTACTAAAGCTGGTGAGACATACTCTGCCTGTAAGAATTTTGTTGGTTTTAGCAGCCATCCAGAATGATATAATTCCTCAGAAATGTGAGGTTAAGAATAGATAAATAGAAAAATAGGGCAGTAGGTTACAGGGTATGTTTAAAGCTTGACTTTAACTGACATTATACATCCTTGTCCTTTTACTACATATTACTCCCAAGGCCTCAATAATATTTCAGGTATGTTGTGCAGACACCACACAGAACTTCTGCTTTATAGGCGCACAGCCCCACTTCCTTCTTGCCCTCACTCCACCCACACAGACACGTACAAAGGTAATGTCATAGTTGTTCATATCTTATAATAATCATTAAGGGAAGTTTGCATAACAGAAAAAAAATCTGTGTCTATATTAGTGGATAGTGAAGGCTAGCTTAACTTGGATATTTTCAATGTACTCTGAATTATGAGATATCAGACATGATCTGCTTTATTCTGGGTCTGTTCTAGCTCCTCTGAAATCAGTGGGAAAGGTCCTACTAAAAAGATCCTGTTCATAAGAAGAGGAAGTTGCATAATGACGTGTATATACATTCTACTTTGTAAATTGTCATTTATTTATCTCATTATTTGAAGCAATTTTCTTCACAAATCTGAAGAAATTTCTCCTCATAAGTTAAAAATAAAACTGTTGTGAATTGTACTTTTCTGAAGACAGAAAAAGAAGTTTAAACAAGCCCCCTTTTATAGGGGTGTACGTGTGTGCATGAGTTTGTGTTTGCTAGTATTTTTAAAAGAATTTTATTTTTATGTCTCCTTTATCTCTGCAGACTGTCCAGTGAGGGATGAAAACATTGTCATATGCACATAATGCATGGGGAAAATACACCCAACTGGCCTAAGTTTTCTCTTCTGTTACAGATTTAAGAACTTTAGCTCCACACATTCAAATTTCCCAAAACTTGAAAACCAAAGAGCAAGAACCATGCACAGGAGAAAATCTCCTTTCATCACACTGGGATTATTTTTCTATCCCAGGTGCTCGAGCCTGGGCTTTCTCTTAGTCTAATTGATAACCCTCAGGCTCCTCCCCTTAACCCGCTGACTTTTGTTCATTCTCTTCCCGGGCGACTACTGTTTCACTGTTCTATCTCATTCACTTATGGTTGACCTGGAGCTCCTGGGTTAAGCTTCCCCACTGGTATTCAACCTCAGACCTTATTATTGTTCTACTCGTCTGACCTCTGATACACTAAATTCTAACAAGGTGATCTGAAAAAAATCACTCATTTTTTCTGTGTGGTTTCATGGCTCTTCTTTTTACCACACTTGGCTGATGTTCTTTTCTCCACTTCAGACCACCAAGTGCTCTGCTTTAGTTTGTCAATTTATAGTGCTGTCATGGTTTCAAATGCTGTGACCATTGTGTAGAATATACTCTCCTGACCTCTGAAGCAACTTTCTGTATTTCAATTGTTAACTCATTAGAGTTTGGAAGAAGAGCTGAAAAGAGAATGGCCTTTTTCCCACAATTGCTTCCAATGAGATGCTTGAAGAGTCATCACAGTCCAGGATTAAGAGAAATCAAGAGGATGCTGCTAGAAATTAACTCCAGTTATTTTGCATTCTTGCCTAAAGGAAACAAGCAAAACCCCCCAATCCCAAAAAATACTGGTGTTGTCTTCATCATTTCACCAACAAGATGCAAAAAGAAAGCATATTAATAAAGTTAGTAATGAAAAGTCAATATTCTGATTTGGATAATTCAAGTACTTTGCCAAAACATTCCAAAATACAGACAAAATGTTCTTTAACATAATTTTTATGTTTTATTGCTTTCACGTCTCTCACTTATCCTGAAGTTAGCTCCATCTCCAGACATGAGTGCAATCATAACAATATTTACTACAGACAAAACACCACACAAACAAACTCCTTGCCTTCTTTCTTTTTATTAAGTGGGGAAATCATCTTACTCACTGAGCAAATCCAGAGGCGTTTCTGTCATATATGAACAGCTTTAAGGCAATAAAAAGAAGTTAATAATTTTCACTCACTGAATTTTGCAATTGATGCACACCTTATTTCTGAGGTTTCTCTGAGCCACCAGCTTCTAAATAGCACAAGTAAAAAGTTTGACATTTAAAATAATTTAGCATAGTTTAGCACGTAGGAGTTCTAAACATGTTACATCTTGATATATGTGCACAATCTAAAAAAAAAAAATCTACTTTTTCTCCAGCATCACAGGTCTTTAGATCTACCACAGATTTTGATATCAACAGAAAAGAAGAATAACTTTTTGGACCTCATGGGAGAGTAACATCCAAATGATTGTTGAACTCTGTCAGGCTTGGTGATATGACCACTTCCCTGGGAGCCTGTTCCAGTGCCCAGCCACACTCTGGACTGTTTGCTAATATCCAACCTAAACCTCCCCTGACTCAGCTTCAAGTTACTCTCTTGGGTCCTGTCACTGGTCACCACAGAGAGGAGATCAGTGCCTGCCCATCCTCTTGCCCTCATGAGGAAGTCATAGACTGCAATGAAATCTCCTCTCAATCTCCTCTTCTTCAGGCTGAACAGATCAAATGGCCTCAGCTGGTCCTCACATGGCTTCCCCTCTAGGCCCTTCACCATCCTCGTTGCCCTCCTTTGGACACTCTCTAAGAGCCTAATATCTTTCTCGTGGCACCCAAAACTGCACACAATATTCAAGGTGAGGCTGTCCTAGTGCAGAGAGAGTGGGACAATCCCCTCCCTTGCCCAGCTGGTGATGCTTTGCCTGATGCCCCCAGGACAGGGTTGGCCCTCCCGGCTGCCAGGGCACTGCTGACTCAGATTCAACTTGCCATCAACCAGGACCCCGAGGTCCCTTTCCATGGTGCTGCTTTCCAGCATCTCATTTCCCAGTCTGTACATACATCAGGAGCTGCCCCATCCCAAGTACAGAATCTGACACTTTCCCTTGTTGATTTTCATATGGCTGCTGATTTCCAGACTTCTAATTTGTTGAGGTGTCTCTGCAGGGCCTCCCTGCCTTTGAGGGAGTCAACAGCTCCTTCCAGTTTTGTGCCATCTGCAAACTTGTTTAGTGTCTCTTCCCTTCCAGTCCTGCATCCAAGTCATTTATGAAGATGTTGAAGAGCACAGGGCCCAGGATGGAGCCCTGTGGAACTCCACTAGTGACAGCCTGATGTCACCCCATTCACTATGAGCCTGTGTGCTCGACCCGTGAGTCATCGCTCATCCACCTCAGTGTTTATCCAGTGTGGGATGGACATTTTTCCCAGAAAGATACAGTGAGAGACAGTATTGAAGGCTTTACTGAAATCCCAAAGGATTGCACCTGCTGGCTTCCCTTGGTCATCTAGGTGGCTTACTTTGTTGTAAAGTGTTTCAGAGTGCTTTACAAACACTAATTAAAACTTCAAGACAAAGCTGACTTGGGTGTATCCCTGTTGATTTCAATTAGCATGATATAGAAATTACCTTTTTCCTTTTGATACTGCAACACCCTTTTTACAGATGGGTGTATAGTTATCATATCCAAAACCCACAAATTGAGTCAATACAGGCAACAAAATTGGTATCTTATATATTTTTTCAGCCCTCTAATTCACCTGATAATTCTTTCATCATTCTTGACAATTTAATGTTTAACAGTTTTGTTCAGTTTAAGTCCACCTTATTCAAAAGGTGCTCTTTTAAACTGTGTATCTAAACAATATCAACGTGAGTTTTAAATAATCAAAAAGACCCAGAAGTTAGCGACTGTTTTAACAGAATTAACATGATGACATAAAGTGGAAGGAATATAATCATTGAAGAGCTTATATTGCCTAAAAACTGTGGATGCATTTCATTGCCTATGTCAAACACTATTAGACTTTTACTTTAATAAAACAGTAAAGCCAATACTATGCAGCTGCTTAAATCAATTTCCCTAGAATGATATTACAGCTGGCAGATCTTCCAAAGTTGCAGAATATTTCTTTTCTGAAGAGTAAGGAGCCATCAAACCCTATCATTCCATTTAAAAAGTATATATTTGCATGGATGATTAAAGGATATCAGAAAGCAATTTGTCTTAGTGTTTGTACAAACAATTGCAAAAAAAGAAAAAAAAAGTCTGGCTGATTGTGTTGCTGTGCTTCTTCGGCACCATTGTTTTTAACAGATGGTTTGCTGCTACAACTGCCTCTACTTCAAGAAGACTTTAAAAGTTTGGAAATTTGTGATTTTGCTTGTTTGCCTCTTTTTTCCTTGGTGTGGTAGTGCACAATTCACATATTAAAAGTTTATATGTGTTACTTTGTCAGTGCTTGAATCTCAGTTAATTCTGGTCTCTTATGGTGCTGGGATAGTAAATCTGTGCTTGATCTGGACCAAATGTATTTTGATTGTAAATAGAAAGTCTTCTTTTATGAGGATGTTCACTTCACAGCTTGAACAGCGTAATTTTTATACAGGTCTCAGCAATCAATAAAAAAGCCACAGGAGGAATGATTTATCTTGTTGGTTACAGAGACTGTCACCGAGAGAAATTGTAAAAGATCAATTTACACAACCTGGTGTGAGAATGTTATTGATATAACACGGCTGATCAGTTTCTGGTAGTCTATGGGCAGACAGAGAGAGAGCCCTGTCCTCGGATAGGCCACTCACCAAGATCTTAATAGACTCGCTGGTCCATAAAATGGACATGAAGCCAATGACGGGCAAGGCTCTGTGTGCTCATGGTACACTGATTGGCCTGCAGGAAAATGGATTGGCTCAGCTCCGATTAGTTAGTTAAGCAGTGTCATGCATCCTCCTTTTTTTTGTTGTTGTTTTTTTTTTCTGCTTCTTCTTCCCCCTGCTCCCCCTCCTACTGTGAGAACTGTTCACTTGGAGGCTCACTGCCTTAATTACAAAGGACCCTTTTAACTACAGGTCACAGGAGTTGGCTCACTTGACAGGAAATAAGGAAACAAGCTACCTTCCTGGAAAAAAAAAAGAAAAAAAAAAGAAAATCAAACTTCCACTCCTCAAATTAGTTAAATGAAGCTTATCAGCACTTGTTAGTTGATCCTTTGGCAGTCTGTTAATTGCAGCTGGTACATAAAGTTATGTTATAACCAGCAGGACATATGATTAAAAAAATAAATAAATCTACGGATAGGCTGCATGGCATCTGTTGGTGGAGAAAACAAAGTAAGAACAATTTTGATCTTTCGTATAAATATCCCAGCACAAAAGACATTTATAGTCTATTTTCTTTCTTATTCTGTAGAATTAAATTGCATTTTAACTGAAGGAGATTATTTGGATCAGAAAAGTTCTCTATATAATGAGATTAGAAAGGTTTGCATTGTATCTTAATAAAAGGCAACATTGGCTACTCTGTCAGTATAAGCAGTCTGTACCTATGGATGTTAAACATATAGCTTTTAACATACTTTTCCTGACATATACTCTCCATTATATTTTTTATTTACAGACAATAATTTCTTACTCTTATGACTGGAGGGAAAGAAAGGAACATTAGCAGCATGAAGAAACCCCATGGCAGTTGTTTCTCCTTTGTAGGAAGTGACTCTACTGGATAACTGCTAGCAAAATAAAGGATCCAAAGGCACATCAAGGGGAAAAAAACTGTTTTCATATGTTTAACCTGTTAATTATAGTAATCTGCACTACAGTGTAAGTATTGTAACCTGGAACGGGACATGGGTGTTTGAAAGAATGAGCTGACTAAGACAAAAATGATTAAATCCACACTTTGAATGGATTTTCATATGTAATTTGAGCTACACATCCTTAAGTTGTTTCATTTTCACATTTCTGTACTCATCGGCACGTATCAAAGTGAAAGACTAGCTGAAATGAATGTTTTCTTACCTTCATCTCCTGGAATATTTTAAATACTTCTCAAGGGCTGAAAGATGTGTCCTTCTGGACCCATAATATGTGCTTTAAGATGTGTTTTATGCTTAATATGAAGTAACATTTTGAAATCCTAGGCAGCACAACAATATTGCTTCTTTTTTTTTATCTTCAGAAGAACACATATAAAGGCAATGTTACTTTCATACTACTGAATTTTCAAAGTCTCTATTAGTTATCCTTGTCTTTTCATATGACTGACCTAGCCAACAGGCCTCTCGCTGTGTTCATGATATGTCCCGAGCACAGACAAATGTGTTGCAATCCCTCTCTCCTGCCCCCCACCCCTGCTCCAGTTTCTTCAGGTCTGAAAGTCAGATTCTTTATTCTGAAAATGGGTGGGGTTCAAGTGCTGTGCCTCTTCCTATGCCTTTCTGTACTCAGAACAGAAAAGAAATAAAGGAGAGCAAATAAATGGAGCTTGTAAATTCCAGGGAGAGGAGTGAGTGGGAAGAGACAATGGTGATGTCCAGATGGGGATGATGACAGCTAGGAGAAGCCAGTGTTAGGGGAGAAAGGGCAGGAAGCAACCTACTCTTACTGTGTTCTTCACATTCTGAAATGACTTGATATTACTCTACATCCATGTGTGCTAGTAACCCCTCAAGAAAACAGACTTCTGGAGTGAGTGGTAGTCTGGTTGAGCTGTGGGTCTTGCTTCTTTCCACCTGCAGAAAGAAGTAGCTCCTACTTCTGTAGATACCTAATGAGGCATGAGGATAATCACAGTGCCTCTTGCCCCATCTTACTCATCCTTCATTGGGTTTTAAGCTAAATTTGATCATGAATGGGTCATCATTTATGCTGTGTTTTCAAGTAGTGGGAGAGCAGAGGAAGAGTTGCTTTCTCTCTGCAGCTGCCAAGCCACTCACTGCGTCAGGCAGTCGGCAATAATTAGCCAGACATGTTCCTCCCCTGCCCTTCTCATAATGAACTTGGTCTCTTCCCAGCACTCAAACAAATGCTGTCCCTCTGTCCAACACCTGGATGTTACCTGTGCAGAGCAAGCCTGGGAATGCTGCCACAAGCTGCCTCATGTATGATGGTCATCTGCCTTTCTACTGTGATTTCTTTTTTATTTCCCTTCCCTGTTTTCAGGGCTGCTACTAAATGTTCCAATGTTCCCTGACTCAAACACTGAGAGTTTCAGTGACTATCCCTCAAATTAGAAGCTATCTGGAATTGCAGAAAAACATACTGAAGAAGCCCTTCACCAAGATTTTACCTGATTTGTTGGAGGGGCAGCTGGTAACAGCACCCTGTTGTTAAAGCCTTTCTATTATAGAAAATCCCTGTGACCTTTTATTTTGAGAATCTCTCACATTTCTGTTGTTTGTAGAAGGTGTTTGATATTCAGCAGAGGAAATCCCCTCAGGCCACAGAAGTGTCTTCTCTTTGTCCCATAAAATTCCATTTAGGATGCAAAGTGACAAAAATTGCCATTACCCTTCTCTTATTTTTTATCTCTTGGGAAAACACTGCTAGGCTTCGGGCTGCAGGCCAAGCTCACACGGACACCACCAACACCAAAAGACACAGATTGGAACAGCTGAAGGCAAGAAAATGGAAAGATAGGTGAAGAAGAGGATAAGTCTGTGGTCTTAGATTATAAACAGTTCCCAAGTGAGCAATTTCCATTCCAAACCACTCCATAAAATCCTTAGTTTAAGGGGTAGAAGTAAGGTAATCCAGACTAGGCTTCTTGACACTGTAGACTCAAAATGGTTTCCTCATTTATACACATGCAAACACACACAAAAGCATCTTTCCTCAGATAACATGCATCTGTACAGTTAAAGTTCTTGATAATTCTAGATATAGTGTCCTGCACTGCAATGCAGAAGGTTCAATATTTGTGTGTAACTTCTGATGCCAGAAATAAGAAAGAACATTAAAATATTTCACAGCAGAGTTACCTTTAAATTAACTTTCTGTGCCTGCAGCACTTGAGAGCTAAGAAATGCCTCTGAACCCTAATTTAACCTCTTTTACATGAATGTATTCTGGTGCAAAACTGTGTTACATATGAACATGCTACATTTTCCAATTGATGCTGTCTAAATCAATATTCAGGGTGGAGGCATTCAGAGGGTAGGAGAAGGTTAACATGTACAATTAAAAGGCTGATATTTTAGTCTTACACGCTTGATTTTACATTCCATAACCTAGCAGTTAGTGAACCTGGAGATTCATACATTCTTATACTCAGAAATAATGTGTGCTGTCCACTAAAGTCAATCTTAGGTCATGAATGTCATTCCTTTGTTAACCAATTATAAGATTTAAGCATTTGCAAGAACTACCTAGAACCCAGGACAGCCACACATCCATCCCGTTAGAGTAGGCTGTGAATTCAGTCACTGCAGGTGTTACATTTTCCTAATTTTTTACTTATGCACAGAGATCCTGCTCAAGACTTTACAGAAGAATATTCTGTGCCCTGGAACAAAAACCTAGAATTTGCATTTACCATACACATATACTGATCACTGTGCTCAGGTATTAATCCTATCCAGGGGTCAGAATCATCAGATTTTGGTGGGAACCTTCAGTTATACACACACACATGTATCAAGAGGTCCCTATTCAGCTTCAATCTCAACTTTTCAGAGCTAGAGTTGGGTGAAAAATAAATTTCTAGTTTAGAGGCAGAGGGATTTAGTTCTATAGCATTACAGAGATAAGCAATATTTTGCTTTCAGGATTTCTCATGATATTTAATTCTGAGATTTTTTTGAACTCTCCCAGGGGTTTCTGAAATTAAATATGCTCTCAGGAACTTGGTAGATGATGGGTAAAGTTGATGTAGTTCTTGCTAGCTTCACCTAGCTCACTCCAGAATAGCAGTGCTTTAAAGACTCATGCACAAACCTTAAAATGTTTTTAACCTATTGTAGAAATCTTTACTGGTGTGATATAAAGATCCCTAATATCTTTATGTGGAAAAACAGACTAGCTTCTTCAGTCCTTTATTGTGCTAGTTTTCTAGTGAGGTTACTGGTAGAACAAAAATGTGAACCGAATTTCTAATGTCTAAATGCACTTCAGAGTTCCAGCCAAGATGTTCTTCTGTGGCATGGGGAGGCACTGAACACTGCGCCAAGCCTTATAGGAACATGCCTACTCCAACTTGCTATTTGCTTCCAGCAGGGAAGGGGCTAAGAATGTGCTGCAAAGCCCCAGAGCCCCAGCCATGCAGACACTCAGCAGCGTGTGTCAGCACTGCGTTAAACAGATAAACTGCGGCTCTGATGATTACCCCACCTCTTACTGCCAATTAAAAAGGCACAAAGCTAGAGACACTGGCACCAAGGCAGAGTCTCAGAAGCAATGTTGATCAGAGGTTCGCTCAGCCTCTCTGTGGATATAAAGAGGGCAGAAATCAATTTTACTAATTGCAGTGGATACCATGAGATCTGTATCACCACTCTTTTGGAAATGAATTGCAGGTAATGAAAACAGCTGAAATGAAGACGTTACCAACTTGTGACACTTACTTATAACACACATATGAATAGAAATGTCTCAGGTGGAATTTAGGGTAACCATCAGTAACTGCTGTTCAAATCCTCTGGTCACTTTCATTTCCCAAACAATTTGTTTTTCTTTGGCACATGCAGTTGTCAAAGCATATTTGCATTATGATGTACCATGTGTCCCTGTACCTGCATGTTACTTCTGTTTTATGTCATTGCTGGTGAGTCGGTCAGATTTACTTGACTGAAAGTAAGCTTGTTTTAGAAGTTTAATTATGCCCCCAAAATTGTTTTCTCCCTTTTATCCAGGAACCAAAATTAGTGAAGTGTAAGAGGCTGCATCTGTATTACCTTAAAAACAGAGTAGTAGTGTCCACCTGAGTGTTCTTTAAAAGCTTAAGTTTTACCAGTATCACAAACCACAAGGCAGTGATGGCATATGATCTTGGTGCTGGTCATGTAACTATTGGCAATAAAGTTCTGCTGCTAATGCAGGCAACTTATGGTGGTTTTGTCCCCGCGTTTGCTTGCTTCCAGATTAAGTGTATTTACTTTTGAAACCAACTTAGATTTAAATACCTTTTTTCAGAGAACTTGTTTTCACATCAAATTTTGTGACTTTCTGATCAAAATGTTCTAACCTAGAAAATGTAGGTTTTTGGTTGGATCGTTGGGTTTTGGACTGTTTTTAATCTGGTTGTTTTAAGTTAATTTCTCTTTGGAAAAACTCATCCCAGCACACTTGGCTGTACATAGCCAGCGTTTACAAGGTGCACTTAAATTGAAATATCAAAGAGAACTGTTGAAATGACGAGCTAGCAAAATATGTGCAATTATCTGCTATTAACTCATCTGGAATCCTGTGATGAGCAAACTATGATTTTCAATGTGTCATTACATTGTTGCATCAATGGGCTGTTCAACAGCTAATTTAAAAAATACTCAAGAAATAATCATTACAAGAGGTAATCCTTTCAATTTGATTCAAATAAATCTGTTCCAGCATTAGGCTGACATGATCATGGATCTCATGAGGTTTCAGTGCTTTGTTTGCACTTGCTTTACAGTATTTACTGCTGATTTTGTTGTTGCATGCTTTATTTTTGATAAGATGTCTTGGATTCTGTTTTCTAATTATGTAGAGTACCATGAGGGATATTGCTACTGTTCCTGATTTCTTGCTTTAAGCTACAGTAACACAGTGGTGTTCTTCACACAGTGTCAAAGTGTTTATTTTGTTATTACGGTGTTATGGTATTTTTATTTTGCGGATAATTTTGCCTCTTCTGGTGGCCATTTAGCTGGACTTACCCCATTCTTGCATTGAAAATGTAGACCTGTTTTGTGTTTTTTATTTGCAATTAATTTGTGTTGAAAATGGTCAGTAGTGTTCTGGATTTATCATTTTATTGTAGTTTTCTTTTTTTTTCTGCTCAATGGACAGGTGTTCAGGAAAATTTGTCTTGCAGAAGGAACTATGAAGCATGTTAAATATGTAAATATACTAAAAGATTTCTATTCTTAACAACATCACTTTCTTTCCAGTGGTTTTCTGTCTTTAAAAAACGAATCTGTAAAATGGTTTTAAATTTCGCTGTGGTCAGACACTATGTATTTGAAGTTGATTGGTTTTGCTCCTATATGTATTCTGCAAGAACTGCTTGTTGACAGAAATNCAGAACATATTTCCACTGCTTTGTGACTTGAGACATTTTGCTATAGGGCAGTTTGCAGAAGTTTGTACTCATGTTTTACATTCTCCATAGACGTAAAAATATTTCAGTATTCTTGCTTACGTGGTGATTTTTCTTCTATCTAATCACTTGGGGTGACTGTAACTGTGGTGAATGTAACTGTAACAATCGTGCTTTGCATATGCTGGCTCCCTCCTCTGTAACTGGTGTAAACATTCAATTGTTTTGGCCAGAAAGAGGCTATATTTCAGTGTGTCAGATGATGGAAAACAAGGGGCTTCTAGCAGGTGAACATGCGCTGGGGTGCATGCGTGGGAAGATACTGCTAGCATTCATTAGGGGTGAGGAGTTAGCTACCAGTAGTTTGTGTGATGCAGTAGGTGGGAAGAGTCAGCTTGCTGAAGTATGAGAAAGGCATTGGAACAGGATGCTCCAGCAGCTGTCTGTGAGCTGGAGATTATGATAAGGTGGGTGGAGGAGAGAAAAGGAGAATGAGGGAAGAACTAAAAAGAGAAAAAAGTTCAGATGAAGAAAAGAGAAAGTCCAAGGAAAAATAGAAGAGCAGCAGTAGAGATACTACATGAACTGCCTGTAGCATCAGTGATAGCCAAAGAAAAGACAGACTATGGTGGTCCTCAATATTTCTAGGAGATCAAGTGCAACCAGATGAAAATTACAGGACAATGTATACTATTAGATGGCATTGAATAGTATACTTCTACAAGTATACTATTAGAGAGTAATAGTGTTACTTGTGTAGAGAGTGTGTTGATTTGTGAAACTATGTCAGATAAATGATGAACAGTCTACACTGATTTGGTGCAGACAGAACATGAGACATCAGGTAAAGAGTATAAACAAGAATAAATGACTAAATAAAAACTGAAAAAAAAAATTTCGAATTCAAAATGTCATAATCTTCCAAGACATTCCTGCACAGGGAGAACAGCATGAAATAGTCTAGCCTGTCAACATATTAAACACTGGCAGTTCCTCAGGTATTTCCTGTGTGAACACTGGGTGCACAGTAAACACAAAGACGCCCAGTTCTCTCATCCAAGTGGACCAAGTGACCATGAAGATGTGTGCTATGTGTATTTATTTGGAAAGCTGAAATAGTATGGCTGTAAAAACACAGTCTAGCTTTCTGCATGTCTTTTTCTTGTCCAAGGTGACAATCCCTCCACAACATAAATTATCAAGGGTTGGCCTCCCTCTGAAGGTGCTAACAGGGTGTAGGTGCAACTGTTTGAAGAACAGTTCTAACGTAAGGAAATAATGCAGGTGTTTAAATTGCTAAAGTACTCATGGAGGAACTGCACCTGCCAAGAACAGGCAGAAGTACACAAACACAGAATTTGTGACAGCATGAACGAATACCTGGTAAGACCCTTTTAATAATTTACCATTGCATCTATGCAACAAAGTATCTTACACTGGGAATAGCAACCAAGTGTGAAACTGCAAAAAGAAAGAACTGCCCACTCAAGAAAGGTTTAGTTGTCTAGGATGAAAACTTTTCTTCCACCAGTTTGTTGCTGAGTCCTCTTCAAAGGTTGTGTGCAAGGGAGATTGTTAGGGACTTCTCCAGTTGTCAAAAAATTCAGCTGCTCTTTGGTTTCCAAAGTGTCAATATGTCCTTCACCATGAAATTCAGGAGCAGAAACTGTGCTTGCCAGAGTCATCTACCACCCCACTGTCTCACTGTTTTCACAACTATATCCCAGCGAATTATACTTTGGTTTAATGAAAAGAGGGAAGAGAGGTTGAATCATTTTAGAGCCTGTAAGAAAACACATAGATTTTTGTCACTGTTTGTTCTCGTTCAGCCCAGGCTAATGGTGAAAGGAGGTTGTTTCTGCTGCATGATGACCATTCAGTAGTTTATGTAATGTGAATCTGGTAGTCTCAGATGAATGTGTAGGAATGGGTATGCACCACAAAGACTGAGGGTGTTATTTCTCAGAGGTAACTCCTGTAGGGACATGGAACAGCAGCCACCTCTGCAAATACCTGCACTCGTAAGGTTCAGAGAGCATCATGATCTGCCTTGTTGCCTGTGATTATTTGCTTTATGCACAAGTGGCTACTGGGTGTTATTCCATCTTTTTGTTTTTGTAAGCATTGAAAATGTTTCTTCTCTCTCACTCCCATTCATTTCCCTCTTGTGAAGCAGCAGTGTGGTGAGGTCAGATATATTTTGGCAGTCCCAGAAGAATCAGTACATTCATTCATAAGCTGTGATTACTGTCCTGGGGAAATGAGACTGGCATATTTTTGTGGACATAAAGATCTGGCAACAGCGACTGAAGCAAAGTTTAAGAAATACATTAAAAAAAAAAAGAGTGATAGAGGGTTTTTTTTATTTTTTTTTCTTGGCTTTAAAAGCAATAGAATGAAATGGCTTCATTTAAAAACAAAAACTGCATAATGATGATTCTATCTCAAAATGAATCTCACGTTAATAAGGACCATTGGTAGTGTAGTTAGAGAGGTCAAAACTTTCTAACCTTCATGGTCCAAAAAAAAATAAAATTAAAACAACAAGAGAATTTAAAGTTCTTTTTGGAAATAAAAGAGAAGAAGGAGCAGGAGGAGGAGGGGGAGAAACAAAAGAGAAACTCTGTCTTTCAGCTCCAATAGTTCTTGATGTTTAAAATCTCTGAAGTTTTCTTATATGGTATGAAAAGCTACAAATTTATCTTTTGCCATTTTCCCAAGGGAAGCTGACCCAAATCCACCAGCAGCAGTTGAAAAGGTTTTTCCAAGCTTTATCAAATGGCCCCAACAGAGACCAGCTTAAAATTAAAAGCTTCCCCTACCAGAGGGAATATATGTGACTTTAATAACTGAAATGTGTTTTTACTTTCTATTACAGGGGTCAAAAGGTTTCTAAACAAACCAAATTTATCAATTATTTAGAGCTGATTTCTTCTGAAGTGGTATTTCTAAGATATTATTTGGTGGATAAATTCAATGTTCTAAGGCCAGCAGCAGCATTTTATTCATAACAAATTTCTCCTAAACTGAATTTGCTGGGGCAACTTAATTTTCACTATCGTGTTTGCACTGTAGAAATATCAACTGAAGTGTTATAGGGCCTAACTAGTGGGCTTTTCAAAGAGAAATTCCATATAAGCATGCTTATTCAGCACCACCCTGCTTGCCATTTATTGCTTAAGAAATGAACTGGTACATTGTGTCTGAAGTAGAATTTCCTTAGCTGCTGAAATATCCTTAAAAACCACAAGGCACCTTTAAAGTCAGGAAACAATATCTTAAACTACATTCTCACCCTTGCAGCAAAAGAAAATAAGATAACTGTCAGAAGTTTTGTTAAAGACATTTTAAAATGAAAGACCCAACACATGCCTGCATAGATGCACACATTTTCTTAGCTTTCTCTGAGAAGCCAGCACTTTATTTAGGTTGTTGCAGAAGGGAATTAACAGTCAATTTAGAAAGAGACCATTCTTAATGCCTAATAGGGTCCACTGACCATGTAAATACTCTGTTATACATTAGCTAAACATACATTGGGTTTCTGCCCAAAGTCTGCCATTTGGTGCAGGCAGAAGATGTTATGGAACAGTTCATAAATTTATGTGGAGTCCTGTTAAATGAAACCAACCATCCAAGAGCTGACATTTTGCCATCTTTAAAATAGCTGCCTGTCTTGTAGTAAAACATCAGGTTTATTTATACAAGCAAATATGAAGTAGTACTGCAATCAAGGTGTTATGGAGCATGTTTAGGGTTTTTTTTTTGAGAAAGAATCTAACTATTAATAAATAAAAATGTTTTGAATAGGTTCTCCTTATTTATAGTTGAAAAAATTTCCTTCCTGTAAAATCATGTAAGGAAGAATGAAAGCATCATTTTGTG
This sequence comes from Campylorhamphus procurvoides, assembly GCA_013396655.1. Lineage (NCBI taxonomy): Eukaryota > Metazoa > Chordata > Aves > Passeriformes > Dendrocolaptidae > Campylorhamphus > Campylorhamphus procurvoides. The sequence goes on along the minus strand of WBMV01000503.1, from coordinate 1,355,153 downwards.
ACCACTGAAAATGGTCCCTTTCTCTTAGCAGTACATGCTTTAAGAAATATGAATTATTACCACAAATGAAGAACAAAAGCTCTTCCTTTCTCTTCTCCCTCTCCTTGCCTTTGGGGCAAAACAATTCTGCTCAAGCAGAAGAGATTGGCAAAAAATGTTCAAAGTGAGCCAAATTTGATTGGGACCTGGCTAATAAGGTGTTGAGGAGCTTTTTACCTCAGAGTCAGGGGACTGACTCTGCTTCTGTTTCATTTCTGGCTCAGATTATTACTCAGATTTTGAGGTGTCTTGAGGATGTTGTCAGATGAGGTCTTGAGGTTTCACCTGGGGACTCTGTGCCCTGAAAAGGCCAGATTTTAACTTGAACGGAATGCCACACTAAGAATGAACATGCTTCTGAGTACAAGGTACTTGAGTCATAGGCAACCAGGAACTTGAAGGATATCATTCTGCACCCAAAGTATCCACATATTGGCATGACCTTCCCCTGCCTGTGATTAGAAGGGAGTTGAATTAGCAGTTCATTTTTGGCCCATTACTGAGAGGGATTTAAAGCTGCACCACCGTGGTTATTCTGTAGCTTGCATGAAATGAGAGGATGAGCACCAAAATCATCCTTCTACTGTCTTTAATAACTGTCAGATTTGTTTTCAAACCTTGTTCTGCACTGGTTTTGCTTTGCTGGGGTCTTTGTCATCAGAGAAATTAAAAAAGGGACCAGCAGGTATGGCTATGAAAATGTAAATGTGATAATGAGGGAAGCCTGGCAGATTAACATAAAGACCTAATATTGCTGAAAAGAGCCTTTCAAGGCTCTGGATTGTGGTACAACTTCAGACCACTCCCTGGATATTTCAGACTCCCTTCTGGAGCATAGGGAGAGAAGAGTCATTTGCGTTTGCTCCTTCAGGGTCATGAATACCTCAGGCAACCTCAAAGTCAGGATGAAAAAAGCATTAAATCGTGCACTGGAAGGTGCCCTATGAAGTGTTTGGAGGCATTTTTGAGAGGGGAGATCTGTAGTTTCCTTACGCTGTTTCTAGTGTCCTAGATAGTACTATAGTCTTGCAGCCTATGGTAAGGCCGGATGAGATCTGAAAAGCTGACGTGATGGCATTGACTCAGAAAAGATTTGCAACACAGAAAAGGGGAAAAGGACTTCCCCAGTGCTTTCATGCTCTGCTCCTACCCTGTGGAGCCAACAGACAGGGAGTTCTGCTCAGCATGTGGAGTTGCTTTACGCATGTGCAGGGCATGTCATCATCTCAGCTTGTGTACATTTATGTGGTC
>WBMV01000503.1:1246363-1348863 GCA_013396655.1 Campylorhamphus procurvoides | reverse complement strand
TGCCTCCTGAGCTGCGCCTCATTCACCTTGGGAAGTGCTTCTCTTTTCATTCTTGGAGCCAAGAAAGTATCAGGAAATGTGAGACTTAGAAGATCAGAAGATGAAGTTTTGACTGGACAGCTAAATACTGAACATGTCTTTGTCTTTTAGCTGGGTTAATGTAACTCCTGAAACCTTAGAAACAGATTTCAAGAGCTGAGTTGATAGGGCATATTTTTTCCCTAAAAAGAAAATTACTTAAACTGACCTTTTGCCCAATAAAATTTGCAGTCACTTTTTTTCCAAAAAGAAAAAAAAATAAAAATGAAGTACGGGAACACCTAGAAAAAGCAGAATCCAAGAAGAAGTACTGAAGCAACTATTCATAATTAATTATTGTGTTCACCTAGATGCTGACAGGACACAAAACAAATGAAGCGGAAAAGCTGCTTCTCCTAGAACTAGGGTACAATATATCTTAATACTTAGGAATGAGAAATTGGAAAATGGGAGGTCTGCAACCAAGTGAAGAGCTGACAAACACAGTCACGAATGAGAAAGGCTATGTGGGCTGTGAAGAGATTAGTAAGAAAAGTGACTATGAGATGAAGAATTGGGAATCTTTCTATAAGGTGAGATACTAGGTCAGGACTGTTATGAAACCCTGTCATTCAGATTATAATCTAGAGTAAACCTTCCCTATCTATCATGTGCCCTCACAGGTGTTGATGACAGAAGAACTGACATCACAGATAAATTTTCAAAAATGTAAATACAGGCAAATAAATAATGGAAAAGCTGATTACAGAAAGATACCTGATAGCTTTTGTCTGAGACTCAAGTTAAGGGGTATCAATTATTCCCATAGCATGACTGCACAATAAAGTAAAAATCTCCTTAAGGAGAATGTTATATATTTCATTTATTATACATCACTCTTATGTTTACAACTGAAATATATTTTTCCTTGGGGACTGCACCATCATTTATTTTAAATCAATGTTTAAAATTAAATGGTAATCCTCAAGAGAACGAAGACTCTTCAGTTACCAGCCCTTCCAATTGGAAATCTTTCTTTCATGTTTCTGTTTAATACTCAATCCAGGGTTTGAAATTAATTAAAAGATATCCATTTTCTAATCTTTTGATTATTAGCTTCAAAGTTGTTTTTTTTCTTTTCCTTCTTTCTTTTTTTTTTCTTTTTTAAAATACACAGCATAATAATAACTTCATCTTTTAGCAGTTGTACTGGGTTTGCATGGCCAGGTTTCAGTAGTGGCAGGACTACAGGGGTAGCTACAGGGCTTCTGTGAGAAGCTGCCAGAAGGTTCCCCTGTATCCGATGGAGCCAAAGCCAGCTGGCTCCAAGACCAACCTGCAGCTGGCCAAGGCCAAGCCCATCAGTGACGGTGCTCATACCTCTGCAATATAACAGATTTAAGGGGCGGGGAAAGTCACTGTGCAACAGCATTCAGAGAAGGGCAGGATGAAAATATATGAGAGCAACAGCCCTGCAAACACCAAGGTCTGTGAAGCAGGAGGGGCAGGAGGTACAGAGAACTCCCTACGGCCCATGGTGAAGATCACAGTGGGGCAGCTGTGCCCCTGCAGAGCATGGGCTGACTGCAGCCCCACATTCCCTTTTGCACTGGGCAAAGAGATAGAGAAAATGGGGACTAAAGGTGAGCCTGAGAGGAAGGGAGGGGTGAGGGCAAGGTGTTTTTAAGATTTGGGTTTATTTCTTATTATCCTATTCTGATTTGGTAGGTAATAAATTAAACTAATTCCCCCAAATTGAGTCCATTTTGCCCTTTATGGTATATGGTGAATGATCTCTTCCTCACTTATGTCAACACATGAGCCTTTTGCAGTATTTTCTCTCCGCTACCCAGGTGAGGAGGGGAGTGATACAGCAGCATTTGTATGCACCTGGCATCTGGCCAAGGTCAACTCACCCCAGCAGTATATTCAAACTGTTATTAATATACAAATTGCCTTATCTTCTGACCAGTAATTGAAGGAGAAGGGTCTGGTGGGGGAAAATTATAGGTGCTTTCTTAGGACCAGTCACCTGATATGTAACTAGTACATTTATAGGGTTTAATTGCAGTTTCCCACTATCAAACACAAATATAAGTGAAAACTGGTAATAGGATGCCCTGCTAAATGTCACTCAGTGACATGTTTTGCTGCATCTTGGGACACAACTTTGCCACACGGTATTCAAATGGACATTTCGCTTATGGAAAGTTACCTTTTTTTCAAGCTCGCTATACAGAGTACTGCACTGTGAGGGAATGCAGCCACCCCCTCACAGTTTGCAGAGGTCAGGTCTGGCCTACATATGGAGCCAGGAAATCTGCACTACAAATGTTTGTCATCTACTCATGTTTTCATCTCCTATTAGCATCCTGACCCTCTCATAGCATGCTTGACCTGGTGTTTTGCTTGCATGAGTTACATGGGAGAAATACAGGACTTCAGCATCTTGAATGAGCAATGCAATGCATTTCATCACCTTCACAGGAGATTTTGAAAAGAAAGAAGAAATAAGCCTCATGGCTGATAAAAATATATTCAAAACCAGTGGATCCATTAACCCCAAAGTATATTATGTCCATGTTCTAGATTGTTTCAGCTTTGACACTTTCACGGGCTCTGGTCTATAGAGAAATATCTCTGAAGTACTAATAACCCTGAACTCAGCTTCATGCTGCCCTGCTCTTATGCATTCATGAGGTCTCACTGTCATTCAAGGGGTCCACAAGGACACTCATCTCTGATTGCAGAAGTAGGGATTTACTGAATATTGTCTGCACAGGATTAGTAAAAATGCACCCCTTCTACACAAATATGGATTTAAACCCTGAACCAGAGCTCTCCACTGAAAAGAGAACTCACACACATACGGCATCTTACTGTGGGTTCAGTCTCTCATTTGGATAGGGTTTCCTAAAAACCAAGGCTCCTCCTAGTCATGGTATTGATATTTTTAAACATCTCTGTAGCTAGTAGTGTGGACTGAGATCTTACAGACGATGGAAATCTCCATTCCAAAAACCTACTTTGAGCCAGCTCCTAAACCTTTGTGGGAAGCATGAGTGTATATCTTTATCACGACAAAGCGAGCAGATAGTGTGGCTGCAGGAATGCATGTATTTTCCAGAGGAAAGGGAGTCAAAAAGCCAAGCAACAATACAAGTCTGCTAATGAGGTCACACTTCACTCAGTGCAACTGGAAATATAATTTTCTGATACTTAAGGAAAACTGTTAATATAATAAGACTTTTATTGAAGATTAGTTTGAAATGGAAGTTACTAATAAGAGGATAGAAAGTAACTAGAACAGTAAGGGTAGCATAACAGAATAGCAACTTTCACACAATTTGAAGACTTTTGTTCTTTCATGTCACATTAGTGACTTTCATATACCTTTTTGCAATTTTTATATGGTATTAGTGACATTTGCATCTTAGGAGCAACTTTTCATATATGCTCTCCGAGAGACTTTTGGCATATGCTGGCAGCTTTCATATTTTATTTAGGATTTTAACTTACTGTCAAATGTTCCGTTCTGCAAAGATAAAAAGAAAGTCATTGATGTTGCACTTCTTAAATTCTTAATAATAGGTTGGGTAACAATAGCTGCAGTTTGAAAAAAAAAAAGAATCCCTCACCTTCGCTGCATTTTAGGGAACAGCCCATGTGGCCCCTGAAACCTGCTGCTATGCAAATGGAAAATTATATTTTATGGTTAATTAAAATCTCCCATAGGAAGGTGGCCCCTGAAGCTCTCTCAGAAAATAAATAGAAAAAAACCTGGAAAGTTAGTGGCTGTTTTTCTCCTTTGAGCAGACTATTCATCCCACTGTAAGACTGTGGAGTGAATGAATGATGGAATATTTGACTGATGTAATTTATGGTGTTCCATATGACAGCCTATTTCAGAGTGCTTGTGGTTTTTACAGTCTCTGGTAGTAGTACCTGCTGCTGAAACAAGAGATTACTCTCCTTGGACAGACAGTAATTTAATAGTACAACTGTGTAGCTAGCCACCTCCTACTGTATTTCACCACCCACTCCAGTCAGCTTTTGATAGATAGGCCTCAGCACTTGGAATATGAAGCACTATGTATCCTGCTCACAGTCTTAGGAGGTGCATCAAGGGTGAAAAACTGGAAGGAAAATAAAGAAATAAAAGTATTAACAAAGTCAACTAAGCACTGGTTCTCAGTTTTGCTGTTTTTACTGAAACTATACAATGAAAGGACGTGTCACGCTGTAGATTGGGTTCTACTAGCTTTTCAGGTGTTTGGTCAACACTGGCAAGGTTTCTTGTTTAGGTTGCTTGTTATGGTTATTTCTTTTAAATATTTGATCACAAAATTTTCTCAATTCTCTATAAAGTTACATTTTAAGAATCAATCTAAAAAACTAATTGGACCTTTTCACTATGTGAAATGCTACTTTATGCATAGGAGCAAGGTGGATGTGAATTTGTCAGGGTGAAAAAGGAATTTTTTTTCCCCTGGAGTCACAGTCCTAAACTACAACTGTCACACTTGAATGCATGCACAGGCACCCAGTGTGTCTCCCCTTCTCTGGGTAACAAGGGAGTCAGGGTCCTTACTGCAGAAAGGTTTAACTACTACCAAGGCAAATGGTATGAGGAGGACATTGGGATTTCCCTGCCTGTAGCTGGGGTGCCTGAATGGGACTTGCATCACCTTTTCAGACACTGCAGTGGTGGTCTGTATTTAAGGTGCCAAACAGAGCCCAGCAATGCTTAGGGAGCAGCTGTGTGTCAAGGGGTGTCAGGTAACTCTGAGGTGCCTCCAATGGCTATGCACAACTAATTTTTAAATTAGAGAGCCCCAGAGCTGAGCTCTTGTGGAAAGGATGTTGGTGGATCACTTGTCTCTTCCACTCAAAAGGTTTTGAAGCCCATCATCCTCAAATTACAAGTAAGCCCGATAATGGCACTGTTGGAGACCTGCCAATGTGCAGGGGAAAATCTTTGATTTTGCCAGGTCATGGAAAAAAAGTAGAGGCTCTGTAACTGCTAATGCAGCCATGGCATGGTGTGGAAGGTGTCTGTTCTGGTCCCTGTTAGAATAACTGTCTCAAATGACTTAAGTGCATTATAGAGTCCAGCATCAGGTAAATAATGGCTTGCTAAATGCCCATCTCCTGCTCCAAGGCGAGGGAAAGCTTGCATTGGGACAGCTAACGTATAACCCCCAGATTTCAGTTTCTTTTACTCCATGTAGGCAGGTAAGCTACTTGTGCTCTGTTTTCCTGGACCATTATTTTTGAGCCTCATGATTGAAGGCAAATAAGTCATAAGGTGGAATGGTCATCTGTCTGATGAACAGCTTCACTGTTCCTGGCTGTGATAATTGCAAATACACTTGTCTCTGACTACTACTTCATATTCCTTTTTTATTTCTTGAAACTACTTAATTCTAGTCCTTCCAGTCACAGTCATGACAAAAGAAAAAATAAAAAAAAGGGCTTTTAGAATAGCCAAGGGACCTCTCCCAGTGCAAATACTCCCGTGAATATTTATTCACAGTAGGATTTGCTTTGCTTTTGTGTGAACATTTCTGTGAATAAATTCTTACTGTAGTTCTAATTAGATATTTGTGAATTAGCAAAAAGCCATGTAAATCAATGGATTTTATTTGCAAGAATCCTTGTGAATCCTTCTTCTACACTTCCCCTCCCCCCACCTTTTAATTTCGTCTCTTAGCTCCATATTCAAAACGAAAGGAACAAATATGTTTTTTCACCTCTTGCACACACACTTATCAGCAATTGATTAAGAATGGGACAGGCCAGAATAAGAAAATCTTGGACAGCTGCAGGTATAATTTGCTACTAATAAGGAGGTGAAGGAACATCCAGCAACATTTATTCTCTAAGGATGCCATCCAGCATCTGCCAATCATTTCTGCAAGGATTTGAGTGCTCACAGGCCCCACTGAACTCAGGTGGGCTGAAGGGTTCCCAGGTGTTCTCAGCAGCTTGCAGAATCAATCCTTCGGTGTACGGCTGCAGGAGCAGAGCTTGGTTCTCAGCAGCTGCCACAGGGGAGACTGTGCTATCAAACAATCCTCACTGAATAAAATCTGGGTTAAGTCTTCAGCCTTCTGTGGTCATTGCACTGTGATGTCCTTATGCAGGGAACCGGCTTCAGGCTACAAAGAGCAACAAGGCAGAACAGGAGCTTTTCCTCACAGGCTCCCTCTCTGCTTATTAGAAGTCTCCATGTCCTCAGTACTGCAGTCAGGTCTCCCAGAGCTAGCAAGCATGCTGCAAGCTTTCTGCTAATAAAGCCCCTGCTGCATCTCTGAGTCCTTAGATCCTGTTTACAACCTCCCAAAAGGTTTTTTTTCAGTTTCCCTTGGTTGAACCAATTCATATTATGTTTGGTAATGCATCTCCCAATGTTACCTCCTAGAAGCTTAGGTTTTTCCATGCTCCCTTTGTGTCCTTTCCTATCAGTATCATGCTTTTCATTACTGCTGTCCCCTCAGATGGCCTTGAACCTCCTCAAGATTTTTTTGTTTTATTTTTGCCTCCATGATTCACCATTCTATCTCCTTGTAAATGTGGTCTTAAATATATTCCCATGTGCACAAAAGCCCTTGACCCTGATTTCCAGGTTTTTCTGATCACCCTATTTGCTCTGTTCCTCTTTGAAACTGTTAAAGAAACAAAATCCAGGCCCAACTGCTCTTTCTTTTACCTTCAGCTCTTCGCCTTCTTTCTCCTGTCTGCAGGGAAGAACGACAAAACTATGTTGAAGCTATGTTTTCCATATCAGAGTCACTATTACTTCAGGAGAGAACTAATAAAAGTGCAGCTTTAAAAGCACTTAAACTTGATCTGTTTAACCACTGAATGGTAGTAGATCTAGTAGAATAGGACTATCCCTTTCAAGGAGTATTCTCTGGAATACTCTCTAGCAACATTAAGAGGGATCAAATGTCATTCTCTGAGAGTAATGTCCTTGCTACAGATTTTCATTTTACCTTTTAGATCAACTTTCCCCTCAAAAAAATTCTGCTTATTCACACACTTGATGGTTTTGAAAACTGAACCCTGTTTGTTAGCCACAAGGCAAGTTTACTGCAGGCACCAGCAAAACAATAAATACCTTACATTTCCTGGCCAGCAGCTCTGGAGTCTGACTTGACATGATAAAGTGCAGAGTCTAGATGGCAAGTCACATCTCTTAAATTCGGCCTGCCTAGGCACACATTTATGCTAGCTTTAGGTGTTTTAAAATCCTTTTTCATTGTATTAACTTTCTTCTTCTATAGGATCCCTAGAGAACAGGAATGGTTTTCATCTCACCTGGATGTCCTGGAGAGAAGTTGCATACTAGACTGGGACAAATTCAGCACGGTAGTCCAACAAAAAATGTCTTGATTTTGTCATCAAAATAGCACAGATTTTTCAACACTAGGCCCCCTGTTTTCATATTCTCAAATGGGATTTCAAGGTGAAATGCCACCCTCTACTCATGTCAGCACTTGTGATCAGCATACGAGCACCACAGGCTGGGTCTTTGCTGATTATAGGTAGGATTGAGGCTGGGTATTAAATATGTGAAGTGACATCCAAGTAGCAGTGCAAAAAATATTCATCTGAATTCTATGAATATTTGTGGTGTGTCATATTCCATGACAGCCATTTGAGCTTGGGAATGCTGTAATGGGCTACGACATGATGTCACTGACACTGCATTGGTTGTACCACGGAAATACTATTCTGTTGGTCAGATACATAAATAAGATGCTGAGAAGTGCTGCTTGATCTTATTCACCTCTGTTTTAGGGTGCTAACAGCTTTTCTGAAGTTCTCTATTCTGAAATTAATATGAAATCCATTCTGTAATAGACTGTTCAGTGAAAATTCCTAATGTTCAGAATAATACGCATTGACATCAGATGTTGCTGCTTATTATTCTACTATTATGATAAAAATGCATATGAAAAAAATCTGATCTTGTCTTCTTTGTTTAAAGTTAAAATACAGAGAAGCAACATTTAGGTAACGTCTGTGAATTTCAGAAACCACACAGTTATTTTGCAAAAAATTGAGCCCCTCAGACTATCTAATGGTTATCCTTTCTTCTTCCTCTTGTCCTCTCTCCATCTACTGTGATCCCTCCTGTGCCTGCTTTCTTCTACCAGTTCAGGCAAGGCAGGAATGTCCAGTAAAATACTTCTATGGTGTTGAAGTGATGTGCCATTAGAAGGTTCACAGTATCTACACATCCTCAGCTCCTGAGACTTTCTAAATCCTGCTAGTAAGTCTTGATTCTCATTCCTGTGTGTGTGTTTTTAACACCCCAAGTTTAAAGGGCAACTTTTTTTTTCTTTATTATTACAAGCACAAACGAAACTGTATAAAACCCTAAAGGAGCAGCTGCTCTGCAAGGGCATTATGAGTGGCCATGGTACTGCTGTAGCACGAGCATCTGTCACTCAAGAAAATGTCATCTTGCCCAACCAAATCCCCTGTGCAATCAGAGTGGAGAAAGCACTTGTTTAGAAAGGTTTATGGTCTGACGTCTGTTTGTATGAGTAACATCTGGGCTAGGATGGGCAGGATGCACATTCTTGTTCAACCAAGCCACTGCATCTTTACAGGAAAAAGTGTTTTTTAACTGAAAAGAAAACCCCAACCAAAACATTGAAACAAATGTCACCACTTCCACATTTTTAAATCACATTATTTTCTAAGTCTCAGTTGGAAAGAAATCCAACTTTCACAAAAACACATCAATAATATTTAGGGATCATAGTTTATAATTTGTAATATAACCACAGCAGACACTTGAGGCAAATATTGTTCTTGGACATGTTAATCAAATCACCTCTTCAGGAAAAAAAATCGTGTCTGTTAAAAACAATAGCTTGCACAGAACTGAGAGCTGAACAAGGCTTTTATTTGTGTGGAAACAAACATATTGGATTCAGAAATTACTCATGATATCAAGTTATAATATGTACCTAACATCAGACCATAAAGCATAAATATTATTGGATCATGTTAAAATTATGGATGTTAGAAAATGAAGTTCTTTTAATAATTTTTAATGGCCAGAGAAAATCTTACAGTGCAAGCCTAATACTCATATAAATCTACTGATTTTACCACTCTAAATTACATTCTACCTCCTTAAGTAGGACTAATCAGCACTAATTAAGGAAGTTTCTTATTTTGCTTCCACTTTTAAAGATTACCTTTTCAATCCTTATTATACATACAGCAGTTGTTTTGTTAGCATGTGCCACAGTAGGTTAAAAAGTACTCAGCATAGTGATTTGTCTGTTTCATATTTTGGCTTTGTTGTTGAAAATTTTTCATTTGTTTTTGCTTTGAAGTGCAGAGCAGCAACCTTTCACTCACCCACCTTTTTTTTGAAGGCAAAATGTAAATCACGAGAATTTATTTTCTTTGCTAACAAACATTGCTTCCTGAGGTTTTTATCACCTTTAGATATAACTTTTTTAAAGATACAAATTAAATCAGAATGTTACAAGATTTCCCAGAGGAATTTTACCTTCATTTACAGAGACAATGTTATATGTTTCTCCATTCTTTCAAAGAATTAACAGAAAAATGGAAAATGAGAATAAGACTGATTGCTAAATCACTAGCTGGTGATCTAATAGATCCATGGATGTTTTTGTACTTGAAGCTGTGTCAAGGCAGCATATGTATTCATGGATATATGTGTGACTGTCACCACACACCACACGTACAGATGCAGAACACTTTTACCCCCCAAAATCTTTTACTTTAAAATAAACCCCACAGCTTCCACCAAAAGTTTTTGCAATTCCAAAGATTATGAGGTACTTTTCCTGCAGAGCTCTGATCAGCAGATTTGATATATGGGTATAGATCAATTTTTTCTTATGGCAAATCTATATGTTATTCTACTTCTTCATTTGGTACTATTTGCTGAGTGGCTGTTACTTGGGAGCAAAGGTCAGTATCTTGCTGTTGGAGCAGCCGAGTAATCTTTTACTCCTCATAAGGGTAGTCAGAGATATTAAATCACAGTTGACGTACCTGAAGCACAGCAACTTCATCCATATTTTATCTGCTGTAAATTTAATACCACAGCACTTTTTAGGGTGATGTATTTATTAACTGGCTGGGGATGAGCAGTACAGAAATTCAGTTTGTTCAGGAAAATAAAATGAAGACACTCTGACAAGTTTATGAAGTAAGCACAATAGCTATTTATTACTTTTTAAACATGCAGTGCACCTAAATGTTTTTAGCAGTGTTTGCCCAAATAAATGAATAAAGCCTCTCAAATCATCTCTGTTTACTTTTCTTTTGAATTTTAATAAAGTTTTTGCTTTATTTTAAAAAGCACATGCTAGCTTACTTCATAATAAAATACATTCTTTATGGAAATAAACATAGCTAAATGTTCAGATAAGCTGAAGAGGGGCATTGTGGGAAGAGAAACAAATCATTCACAGCCTACTGTATATTAATCCCATCTTTTCCATTTTTGGTTCTAATTTATTTTGTTCTTTACATTCTAGCACTACCAAAATAAATGAAGCCATGAATACAATCAGTTTTTAAATGCAAGTACCCACCTTCTACTGGCTTCTATTGCATTTGAATAGCACTTATTATTTTTATAGTGTTACTCCTTGTATTTCTCATAGTAAATAATTCACACAATTTTTTTCCTTGTAACCAAGATATGCTTATGTTTTCATGCAATTGAAAAAAAATAATTCTAGATATTTTCATCCTTCATTAACTGTGACTTCCATCTTTTTATAACATGGCCAAAGAAAATATTTAGGTGTTAAAAAAGCATACTATACTGCCAAAAAAGTTGACTGTGACCTTATTGCCTCTTTGTATAAAGTGCTCATGATTTTATTGGTGAGAACCACTGGTCAACTCAGACTGGGAAAACTCATTTCTTGCCTACATCCACCCCAGAAATATGCCCAGTGGGGTGTGGGGGGTCTGCAGACCACAGTTGCATCAAAGGAATGGCACTGGCAGAACTCGAGGAACAGCCCAACAGTCTGGTCAGCCCTTTTGTTCTGTGTTCGTCAGTGCCCAAAGGATATCCTCTGTGAATCAAATGTCTCTGACTATATATGTGGCTCAGATGTCATTTCTGCACAGAGATATTCTGTTTTTATAGGGTTGTTTATGAAAAGGATGAGTCAAGTGAGTAAACGACTATGGCAGCTATTTGCCAATCTTTTGCTGTGGTGTTTATTTCCTTGGGACAGTCCATGGAAAAAACAGCTACACAACCCCATAGCTGCTTGTTCTTTACCTGCTGTATCATCAAAAATTTGATTATTCAGGTTCTTGGAGATAAGACACCAAACAACAAGACCTTTCTCTTGAACTCTGCCCATGCTGAGGTAGGTAATTAGGCAACTCCTTATTTGTGCCAAAAAGAAGGATCAGAAAGAGAAATCCACAGGAAGAGAAATCTCATACTGAATCTCCAATTTACCTCAGGAAGTCTGGAATACTTTTCATTTTTCTGCCTCCAGGTTTGTGCAGCAAAAGTCTCATCTGCATTCCTTTTTATGGAGGTGATACTGTCGCAGTCTCCGTCCCTTTCACAGATTCTCGCTGCAAGATCACCTCTTCTCTCTTGCTGTTCAGTGCTTACTGCAGTTTATTCTCCAAGGACCCTTATTACTAAATATTATCTCTCACTCCCACTTTGCTTTTTCCTTTAATTTCAGCTTCTCTGACCCATTTACCCCCTTCTTGCATCCTCCCTAAGTTTCTCACAGTTTTTCCTCTCATCTGCTTCCCAGAGCAGAATTTAGCAGCACATTGTCAGCAAACTGAGGCCAAAGGGAGAGTGCCCTTTGGTTTCAAGGGGCTATGGATTACCAGCTAAGCTTCTATTACAACTTGTCCTCTCTGTTGCACAGCTCCATATGAGAATTATACTAGAGAAAGCATCACAGCAGAGAAGCTGGGTGGCTCCACAGGCTCAGACTGGAAGGCTATAACCATATATTCATCTGCCAGTCAGAGAAGGGAAACCCTGGGGCAGAACTAGCACAGAATAAGCCCCATTATTCAGTCTGCAAAGGGAATGAAAACCAGAAGAATCTTGCATTCAGGACTGACCTACCAGCAAAGAGTGCTAGCAGAGAATAATACTACTACATAATAATGGTAATAATATTTGTACATAATTTATCATTATATACTACAAACTCAGCTCAAATCCCAGTACCATGTTATTCTCTTCCAGCTCCATATCCTCCTCTTGCTATACTTTTTTTATTGGCTTACATGTGCTGTGGAAATTAGTTTTATTCTAATTTGGAGCCTTTGAGGAAAGACTGAGAAAGCATGTACTAGTCCATAGTCATTAAAAAACTCAAATGACAGTATTTCATCCTGCTTTTGAGGCTAAAATATTAGGCTTTGCAACATGAATCACACAGCTTAGTTGAGGCTGTGAAGAAGCTTAGGATCACAGCGTTAGTTAAAAATAAGCTTTAATACATAAAGCTGAGGAAGAGGGAGCATAAAGAATACCTCAGAAGTCAAAGTACAGCTGTGGAGCAACTCTGAGTTTGTGCATACTGTATTGCTCTGTTTTTAACTCAGATACTGTAGGGATTCACCAAAGGGGAAGGGAGAGAACCTGGATTAGTTTAGAGGGAGTTGGTCAGTAGCATGTAAAGGAAACAGTGTGCAATAAGTCATGGACAGTTAACTGTTTGCAATGTCTTTCAGTTTACAAAAGAACAAAAGATATATTGCTGAAGATATATTGCTTCCCAGTCTCCCACCACTGCTTTTTTTTAATATAAATTTTTTCTTCTTCTTCCCCATGTGTTGTAAATCCCATATTGACAAACAAATATGAAGGTTATAAAACATCTTCTCGGAGTTCCATACTGAAATATCCCTTGCAATGTCCTAAGCTGCTAGTTGTTCTGAATCTTCCATAGTTTAAATACAAAACAGTTTACACAGGGACGCACATCAGCTACATGTAGTGATGAGGAAAAGAGGATGAAAAACACACCTTCAGTCATAACTTAGGTAACCTTAGGAAGGGTGCTATCAACCCTTCTCACAAGATCAAGTCTTTGCTCTGCTCAAGACTGATCCTGGGTTACCCATGATTTGTGGAACAGTGGATTTTGTTAGGGTCACCTGGTCTTCTTTCAGAGCTGTGTTTGAGCAGCTCTGGCTCTCTTTCTTGCTGTTGGCTGTTGCAGGAGCCACATGAAAAGGTTGTTACAAGCCTCCACGAGGGAAGGCCATGAAAACTGCACTCTGAAGAACTGATTTCAAAAGCTCAGTTAATTCCCCAAAGGAAGCATAAGGTAAAACAATAATCATCACCTTGTTCCCCTCCCACCCATCAGAGCACAGGTTCCTGATTATCAGGCTGGTTGCAGGGAGAGGTTGTGCTGCTGCTTCGACCTCCTTCTCAGCCAGTGCCACTCAGCTCCTTATCATAACAGCATGAAGCCACCTGATTCTAGGGCTGCATTTAAAAATAGTATCCATTTATCTTTTTTCCATTTTTTTTTCCTTTTTAAAGCAAACTTCTCCAATATACATTGATATTTATAGCTTAGATCCAGGCAGCACAGCTGTAATTTAGGGAGAATACCTAAGGTGCAATACTGATCATTTCTGCTATAGGCAGCCTATTGTTCATAAAATTAAGGTACCAGAAAAACGATAGCAAAAGGAGCATGTAAGCATCCAGCCTGATGATTTCAACTCCATATGCATTCTGTTCTGAGTGAGTTCCTACAGGGAGAAGAAGGGGCTTAAAGGAATAGTCCTCAGACAATAGCACTCTCAGAATGGTTAATTATAGTACAAAGCCCTAAGAAACTTAAGTGGATTTTGCATGGCTTTATGGAAAGTGGAAACTATTCTCTTTACCATTTGCCAAACCACACACATATTACAGCATAGCAGATAGAGCTTCAGAGCTTTTGCAAAACCAGGTTACACATCAATTTAATTATTTCATTTGCTATGTGAAAGTGCAACACAAAAAGCTCTCGAAAACTTGACCACATCTAACACATCCTATATCGCAGACATGTGGTATGGTCTCTGAATTTTTAATTTGGTGCTATGTCATACTAAGTTTTCAATATCCACAGCAGAAAGGCTTTTCAATGGCCCTCCTCAAGGGAAAACCTTCCCCACCCATGCACACAAACACCCTTCCAGGTGGAACAAGAGAGAAAATTACCATTTTGACCTACCATCTCATATTTGTGCCCTTGCGAACCACCAAAGTTACGCCTGTGGTCTTTCATTCAAAGGGGTGACCATAGAGGAGACTATAAGATGAAGTGTTATTTGCATCTCATTCTTTCTTTTTAGAGGCAAGTAGGAGACATGGTGAAAATTAAGGTTCTTAGTATTACAGCTTCCAGATTTACAGTGTAATGGAAGAGAGGTAAAAGAAAGCCAGAAAGCTATAGGTAGAGACATAGTTTATGTACAGTCAGAGTGTTTTTAGGGAGGTCAGTGCTGCTGAGTAAACTATGCAGCCTTCAATAATGAACTGCTAAAACTATTAAAGAGTCAGCCTGCTGTCATCCAGGACATGCTACCTGAGACCTTATTTCAGCTTAGATGTGTGGGTAACAGATATATGTATAGATGGAGAAAATGTGGTGAAGAGACTAAAATCACTATGCTGAAAAGATGTGCTTAGCTTAATAAATCCCCTTTTCTCTGGGTTTATTTAGCCTGGAAAAAGGAGGTTTGAGAGGAGACCTTATTGGTCTCTACAACTACCTGAAAGGAAGTTGTAGCAAGGTAGGGGTCAGACTCTTCTGTCAAGTGACAAGTGATAGGATAAGAGGAAATGGCCTCAAGTTTCACCAGGCAAGGTTTAGATTGGATATTAGGAAATATTTCTTCCTTGAAAGGGTTGTCAGGCATTGGAATAGACTACTCAGGGAAGCGGCTTGGTCACTGTCCCTGGAGGTACTTAAAAGATGTGTAGATGTGGCACTTGAGGACATGGTTTAACGGTGGACTTGGCAGTGCCAGGTTAGTGGCTGGACTGTATGATCTTAAAGGTCTTTTCCGATCTAAACAATTCTATGATTTGATTAGCAATCCTACTGAAATAACTTAGTCAAAAGGGCAAGTCAGTGAATAAAGCTAAACATTGCATATGAAGCCTTTCAAGGATATATCCCAGGAGTGAAATGGCATCAGAAGAGCTATCTGGTTGGAAAACAACCAACAGGGAGTGAAGAAGCTAACCCACAAAATCTATCCCTTAGGGTATATGTAGCCCACAGAAAGTATGAGACCAATACTTAACAGACTGTGGCAGGCTGTGGGTGCCCAAGGATTTGCTATCTAGATAGGCTTCTTATAGCTCCCAAAATAGACCTAGGTTCCTGTATATGTAAACAGAACAGTTATTTTGGTTAAATAGAGCTTAACTGTTTCTGATATAGTCATTTATTTGTCAAGTCTGTTTTATGTTAATTTAATTATAAGAAAATTGAAAAGTGTGATACATAGCTAAGCCCTTAAGGCTGGTTAATCTATTTGGATTGTAACAAATATAATTTTTATTAGCTCAGGCTATTTGGATGGTAACGAGTCTAACCTTTCAGTAGACATTACACACTCTGAATTATAGTCTATTTTATGTTAAAACCAGCATTTACTTCAATAAAAGAAAAGTTCTTTTATCTATCATTGTGTTAAAGAATTGCTGTTTTAATGAAGATGCAGTAGACAGCCACAAGCAAGGGTTTCCTCCTTTCTGCATGTGCATGGAAAAGTGTCCAGGTAAGTTACAGGGGCTAAAGTAAATCGGGATGTGACAATATTTTTTAACTTTTTCTGAAAATGACTGTATGGAAAAATACTGTTATGGGCATAAATTAAAAACCAAACAACCACCACCACCACCAAACCAACAGCAAAAAAAACCCCAACCAAACAAAAAAAACACCCTGACCAACCATTGTCCCAGTAAAATCCTGCAGAGCAGGGAGAAAAGGAAAATAAATCAAAACAAAACCCCTAACCAAATGAAATCCACCTGCAATAAAATGAACCAAAGCAAAGCCCCCAAGATAAACTGGTAAACAAACAGAACAAATATTTGGAGACACTACCTTAATTGCAAGCTGAGTGAGTCAGCAGTGCCCTGGCAGCCAGGAGGGCCAACCCTGTCCTGGGAGGCATCAGTCAAAGCATCACCAGCCGATTGAGGGAGGGGATCGTCCCTAGGGTGGCCTCACCTTGAACACTGTGTGCAGTTTTGGGCACCACAATATAAGAAAGACATTCAGCTCTTAGAGAGTGTCCCTAGGAGAGCAACAAAGATGGTGAAGGGCCTTGAAAGGAAGCCCTATGAGGTGCAGTTGAAGTCACTTGGTCTGTTCAGGCTGGAGAAGAGGAGACTGAGGAGAGACCTCATTGCAGTTATGGCTTCCTTGTCAACACAATAAAACCCTTTCAGAAAGTCCCAGTGGGGAAAAAAAGCCATCCCAACTTGTGAAACTTGTGGAAGTGCATGTTTTCACCTGAAGTTCTTCCTGAGACCTGGCTGGGGTATGGTGTTAAGCCTGAACAGCTGTAGCCTGAACTGCTGTACTCCTGAAACACTGCTTGTGTTGCTATAATAATGTGGAGAGAGTGGATGTTTTTATTTGTAAGAGGGACATGCGTTTTACATTTTACCATATTTCAAGCACCTCTATAAAGATATTATTTTGTATAAGGAAAGTATTTTTTCACACTCTTGAGTGTTCTTAGCATTTCTTATTATAGAGCCACTGAGTGTTGATCAACAATTTCTAACTAAACCCTGAAAACTCTCTTAGCAATGCTAATGGAAAAATCTTAGATGCATTATTACTGAGGATAAAATTTTTCAAATACATGAGTTTTTTTTCCAGAGACATTTTTAAAGATTTAACCCAAGAACTTAATGAAAAAAAGATATGTCTTCCAGTTGGTAAGAGGGAGAGGAGCTCATATTTTTTATAGGGAGTTTTGACTTTTTCTACTGTATATTCTACAGTGGATTGTGAAGGAAATGTGTACAAAAGTGTAAAAGAGAGTAATTGATACCTGAAGTGCTTTTTAAAATTTGCTTAAATTTTGAAATTTTCAGGGAAACTTGATCCTCTTTGAGATAACCAGCAGCTTTCTAATATCTGAACAATTTGAGTTTTCAAAATCTCTTAAATGAGAATGTTCATTTGATTGAATTTTAAAATACAAGAATAAATAAAATGCAAGAATTATTTGAGGGCAAACCAGTAAATATTAGTGTACAGAAACGCTGGTTTTTTTGAGCAGCTCTAATTCCGATAGCTGTATTTTTCATGGGATAAGTTACTTTTAAAAATGAATGACCAAGAAGGTACACATTTTTGGAATGATAGCTCTGATGTGAAAATGGTTTCTGAGGAATTCCTCTTCTTGTGGAAAGGATTCAAGAAGAGAAAAAGGTGTAAATGATATTGAGATAGTGCAGAAAAGGGCTAGAAATGGTGGTGTGGGGGACAGATGTCAGCAGCAGTAGAGAAGGAAATCCTTAAATCACAGACACAACACATTTCCATCATTTATTTTCTTCTTGATAGCACATTGGAAGAAACGCCACATTTCCAAACATACATGACTTTCGTGATGCCCCACATAACCAATGCCCTCTTACCCTATAACTTCCAAGGGAAATAAAAAGCAGAAACCACTTCGTTTCTCCCCACACTTCATGAAGGTAACTCCGCAAGCACCAACTTTCCCTGCCTATTTTATTTCAAAACAAGATGCAAGCTCTGCTCAGGATAGCACTCTGTGAAAAATTTACATTGTTCAGCCAAAGAATATAAAACAGTAGCAGAAATCTTCTATCTATGAATGGACAGGACTTCTCCAGTACTGTTCAGTACTCTTAAATCAGGTTTGGCCTTTTTATTTTGGGAAAATGACCTTTTCATGACAAATTGCAGAGCTTTGCCATGTGGTACTATTTCTTGGAACCTTGATGGAGGTTTCTCACTCCTTCTTTCCTATTTTTTATTACACCATTTGTAGTCTGATTTTTTTTTTTTAATTCTATCAAGATCATAAACAGGGAGGCGAGTACAAAATCTCTTAGTACAATAGACATCTTCAATCAAAGGAACACTAACAAAAGTTTTTTACCCTGCTCTCCATTAAACCTAAAAAGAAATTTCCATGAAAGGATCATAGTACAGTAAGCTCATCTTACCTTACTGTGAACAACTGTTTAGGTAAAGCAATATTTACACTTTTCTTTCTTCAGGCTATATGTCTCCCTCTGTAATAAAGCACATATACAGTAACTGCAATGTACTCAGTACAGCTGTGCCACCATTAATTCTCCATAAAAACAGTTACACTGCCAGTATTTTCACAAGACAGCAGTTAGCTATTCAAATTGTCTAAGGATTTTATTTCTTTGGTATCAATCCCACTAAGTATGGAACTGCCCCATCACAGGAAGATTTTAGCTGTGTTGTTAATAAGCAAGGAGTCACTTAGCAAAGCAATTGTGCTGAAGCAGATAATTTATAATACCAAATTCTATCCGTAAAGCCAAATTATTATGTTGTGTTAAGGGAGGTTAATTCACAGTTGTATGTTCTGTGGACAGTTGCCTCTCTGCCTGTTGAAAAGTACAGAACGTATTACATCTCTGCTTACACTCTGGCATATTTGTATGTACTGGGTCAAATAGGTTCTTTGCAGTGTTCTGAAACAACCTATTTTTGCTGCTATTATTTTTGCAACCTATTTTTCTGAAACAACCTATTTCTGCATCCAATCCAAGATCTGAGACAACTGTTCATCACTGAATGCTAGCGTGGTGCTTAGGCTCTCTGTGTAGGCAGGATTTAAAGTTTTGTATTATGGCTCTGAGCTTCCAAATCTACCTGGTCTTTCTCCTCTGTATGATTTCTGTTGAATAAGCCATGCTGTTTCAGTGTCTGCTGCGGGGGTGGGGTGGACAAGCAGTACTGTTTGCTGTTCATCTCAGAAGCTCTGCTGGTACAGGCTTCCTAATTAACATGGTCACAAAAGCTAGCTGCAGATATGTTGTCTGAGAATTATGGGTGGGTGATAGACATTCATGAAAGAGAAAGCAGCTATTAAATAGAATATTCACTAAAATACCATGCATGTCTGGGTGCGCACAAGTGGATTTCTTAATTAATAAATCTTGCCTATTAGCACAAAGGTCTTAATGAAAGAATTTACTATGAAACCACAACTGAAAATTTTCCTGGGATCTGGTTTTCCTTATACCTTGTTCCCACAGGACACACCTATCCAAATCTTACCATTCTTAGTATTATTTCTCTTAGGTGGCCCATGAGCGCAATTGGTTCATGGTGACCAGTCACTAGTGGGGTTCCACAAGGCTCCCTCTCAGGCCCCGTGCTTAAATAATTTGGTTGTGGGACTGGCAGGGTTACCAAAAAAGTCTGCAGATGACACAAAAATGGGAAGAGTCATTGACTCCCTTGAAGGCAGGGAGGCCTCAACAAATTATAGGATGGGCAATCACCAACAGTATGAAGTTCAACAAGGGAAAGTGTCAGATTCTGTACTTGGGATTGGACAACCCTGGATGTACTTACAGACTGGGGAATGAGGTGCTGGAAAGCAGTGCCATGGAAAGGGACCTGGGGGTCCTGGTCAATGGCAAGTTGAATCTGAGTCAGCAGTGCCCGAGCAGCCGGGAGGGACAACCGTGTCCTGGGGGGCATCAGGCAAAGCATCACCAGCAGTTGAGGGATGGGATTATCCTGCTCTGCTCTGCACTGGGGCAGCCTCACCTTGAATACTGTGTGGAGTTTTGGGCACCACAATATAAGAAAGATATTCAGCTATTAGGGAGTGTCCAAAGGAGGGCAATGATGATGGTGAAGGGCCTTGAGGGAAAGCCCTATGAGGAGCAGCTGAGGGCACTTGGTCTGTTCAGCCTGGAGAAGGGAGGACTGAAGGGAGACCTCATCGCAGTTATGACTTCCTTGTGAGGGCAAGAGGAGGGGCAGACACTGATCTCTTCTCTGTGGTGACCAGTGACAGCATCTGAGGGAATGGCCTGACGTTGTGTGATGGGAAGGTTTAGGCTGGATATTAGAAAAAGGATTTTCACCCAGAGGGTGGTTGGGCACTGGAACATGTTCCCCAGGGAAGTGGTCACAGCACCAAGCCTGACAGAATTCAAGAAGCATTTGGATGATATTTTCAGGCACACGGTGTGACTCTTGGGGATGGTCCTGTGCAGGGCTAAGAGTTGGACTCAGTGATCCTTGTGGGTCTCTTCCAACTCAGCATATTCACAGTGATTCTGTGAAGTAATGAGCTGAGTTTATTATTGAGTCAGCAAAAACTTTGTTTGCACTTTCCCAGTTGGCTCAACACCTGACAGCAGGGTGAGGAATCTCAGGCAAACACCAGTAGATTTAAAAAGAAACACAGTTGTGATGGTGAAGAAAAACATGTATTTTGTTTCACTGGTAGGCTTCTTACAGAAAACTCTTCCTGTTCGTATCTGGAAGACATTGTAATATTTGGATGCTCAACTAAGAAGCACTAGAAAGGACAATAAATTATATAAATATTCCCATGATTATTTTGTATCTTAGTGCCTCTTGTGTTCACCAAGGACCTCTCTCAGACCCCTTGGGTGTAATAACTGAAATAAAGAATAAAGAGTGAACATAACCTTTGGAGACCTACTGTAAATGATATTGGACAGCAGCTCTGTCCTAAAACAGAGCTGCTTGGGTCAACCCCATTTTGCATTTCAGACTGCCTGTAGACTCAGACATGTTCTATTTTTCTTAAACTGTTTATGAGCACAAGCTTAATTTACAAACCAGAAGCATAAAATACATGGACATTTTAAAACAAAATCTGAACACAGTATAAAACCTTTGTGCAGTGGAGGTAGGGCTTCATAAAATCAGGTGGGGTCAAAGCATCTAGCAGGCTCCTGAAGCAGAGGTGCCTGGAGATAAAGCAGCACAGGAGGAGAAAATTCATAAGTTGTGTGGATGATGAGTAGATTGGATAAGCCTTGGTGCTTATACTCAGTGGTCTAAGCCAATCAAAGGAGTGGCTGGGGAAGTGAGAATTTTAATTCAACTCTCCCTGGGGTTTCAAACACCTGAAGTTAGAATTTGTGACATCAGAAAAGGCAGCACTAACATGGAATTGTTTTGATGATTCCTACTTTTGGCACAAAGCCCCAAAACAACCAAGAGCAAATAAGCACAATGATTTCCGTGTGTTTCTTGATACAAGGAACTGGCTGGTCACTTCCTAGGGATTGAAAGAAAAGGTGTTGTTTATACTGCAGTTGGTACAGGGTTTCCTTTGCAGTACATGTTGTGCACTCACAGTGGAGTAATACAGTTTATCATTTCAAATGGTGACTTGCAGACCATGTGTGGTACCTTGGAATTACAGCAAGGAAAACCTTCTCTCCTGAGGGTGATATAGACATTGTGGCAGACCCTGCCAAAAGGTGGCATGCAATAATATATGAGCCTTGTCTACCAGCACCTTGAGTAAAAGCCTCATGATTGCCACTTTAGTAACAAAAATCTTGTGTCTAAATCTGTCAAAGAGGGCTAGATGACAGGAGGAAATCTCCCAGCTGTCACAAGACTGAGACGGTGTGATAGGCTGGTATACGATAGACATAGGGATACTGAGAGCCTATACACCTGCCCTTGCTTGCTCTCAATGAGTATTTGGAGGCAGCCAGTGGAAAACAAATCCAAATCAAACCTCAGATTTCTAGGATAGGTAGTTATCTGAGCTCGAGAACTCCTGGTTCTGGTTTTGAGATAATTTTTAAGCAGATGGAATAAATCAGCTGAGCCGAATAGGCAGCTATGTAACACTGGACTCTGGTGAGCTTACTCAGGCAATAGGACTGGTGCTAAGTAGGTATTTGATGAATTCTGCAGAGATTTATTCAGTTTCAAATTCAAGTGGAACAATTTCAGATGCATGTTGTGAGACTTAAAGTATCCTCAGGGATGATGCCAGTGTCCTGCTGCTGTGGTAAGCTTCTCCAGTCACCATGTCTCTAAGGCTTGGCTCAGGTAACCGTGTTGACCATTACCCTTTCTAGCCCCAGAACTTTATGCTTGTCAGATACTGATCTCATCTTAAAATCAAGTAGGGGGTTTTAAGTTGCAAAAGTCAGAAGAACTCTGTATTATTTAGCAGTGCTGGTGTTGAGACACCAGATTTCAGTAGGGGTGGGAAGCTATTTTGTGAGGCACTTGTGCAAAGAATCAGAAAAAAACCCAAACCATAAACCTTATTGAGGTCCAGGGAAGGGTATGGGTGAGTGTGTGTGTGTGATCTTAGTAAAGAGCTTATAAAAAGAAAGAAGTGAAACACATCAAGGATTTTGTAAAAGTCCTTCTTTCAGAAATTTAGTATTTATATAGTTGAAATACTACTCAGAAACTGTAAATTTTTGAGGATTCAGCTGTTTGAAAGCTGCTAAAAGTTTGTTTGACCCTATGTTTAAGACACCTTGTGACATTTCTTCTGGAAAATAATATAAGTGAAATAGATCTACTTCAATGAGATGGCTATGAGGAGCAGTACAAGATACATTGTGGGGAGGGCTTGAGGGTTTGTGTCAGTCATTTGCAGAATGAAAACAGCCAATGACAAAGCACTGGAAATAGTAATTTAAAGAGGGATCAGAATACCATATCGAAATAGATGAATGAACTAGAAAAGAAGTGATGAGGTATAATTGTGCAAATTGCAAAGTCATGTACCTGAGGTTTAATAAGAATCTCTGTTATAGGCTGACAATTCATCATTTTGAAATGACAGGAGAGGGGAATACCTAGGATAATATCAGCTGATAACATCAAGCCTGTGAACTTCAGATTGATATGGCTGTGAAAAGTGCAAACCAAATCCCAAATATGTCATGTGTGGTGTTTTCAGGAGGGGTTGAGAAGTACTAGCGCTTCTCTACACTTGAGACTTCAGCTAAAAATTGCATACAATTTGATTCACTTATGTTCAGCGAAGAAGAACACACTTGGATATTCACAGGAACAGAAAATGTACTTTTTACAGGTGACCTGCAGTAGCTTAGCCTTACAAAGCAAAGGCTACTGGAGAATGGTTTTGTTTTATAAATACAGCTCAGTATAAGTTTACAAAACATAAAGGAAAAATGCTACTTAAGCAAAAAGAATGAGAACATTATATCCACAAGAAAAAAAATTACATAAGATGGTCATGAACATGTTCTTAATAGGCTGCAAAATGAGAAGGTGGTTTCTAACAGGCAGGAGGAGACACAAGTCCAGGAAGACTTTTTGATGTTTGTGATTCTCTAGGGTAATGTATGTTCCTCATTCAAAGGTAGCATAAGTACCTCTGTGCACACTGCAGTTTGTCATGAAGTCTATTATATATCTTGTAAATTAGAAGGATTGCTTAAAAAAGACATAGTGAAACTAAAAGCACTTTTGGAAAAACATACACATTTAATTTGAAAGAATGTAAAATGTTAAGTCAATTTTCAAAACTGATCTATGTTTTTCATATCAAATAGTTCAAATCTGCACTTCAAGTGCTAAGTTAATGCTAGCTAGGTAGCAACAAACTGGTGTTGAGCTTCAATCAGTATCTTTAGAAGACAAAGAAAACACTTACAATATATCACCATCATTTTAATCCAGTGTGGAAATTTTTAATAATTTTTATCTCTGTGTGTAAACTGAAACTGGCCAAAATACATAGAAAATCTTAGATAGACAAGTGCTTCAAGTGTACATTGAGATGCATATATGCTTGAATATTTATGAAAAAACTCATGAAGAGAAAAAATCTCCAGGTCTGCATACACCTGCATATTTAAAGTGTGAGTGCTTGACACAGGATATGGTGTTTCCTTTCAGCTATACCACATAAGCAAAACAATGAAGAATACTAATAATGAAATAAACAGCAGATACAGTATAAAGTAGATTTTTCTTTTTGGGACCCTCATTTATACCAGATAATTTGCAATTAATACTTTATGAAAATTGCCTGTTTTGTATG
Organism: Campylorhamphus procurvoides; assembly: GCA_013396655.1. Taxonomy (NCBI): domain Eukaryota; kingdom Metazoa; phylum Chordata; class Aves; order Passeriformes; family Dendrocolaptidae; genus Campylorhamphus; species Campylorhamphus procurvoides. Next base: position 1,324,734 of record WBMV01000503.1, on the reverse strand, counting down.
CATGAGCAGACAAAAAGCTTCCTAGGAGCATCATTGTTTCCTTAACGAAAGATACAATGCCAGTGACATTATCAGTATTATACACTTGAACCACAGTTGGTGGAGACGACATCTTCTATAATGTGCTGTCATGCATTTAGGACTAAATCTTATTGCAGCAAGTGGATGTTTTGCCACTGAATTCAAAAGGATACAGATTTGGCCCTCATTACTTGCCTCCATTTCTCCATCTAATTAAAGCATTTGAATGCTGACAGGTCACTGGAATGAATGCCCAATTAATTACTGATTTGTTCATCATAGCCACAGCCTGAATGCTATGAGTTTATACTGTAGGCTCAAAATGATTCCTCATCGGATTTGAGCTGTGCTCTAAATAATCAGACACTTTTTCATGGCACAAAGAAAAACACAAATATGTGAATTTTAAAAAGTATGTTAAATTTGAACATTAAAAATGTATTGGGGATATCAGAAGAGCTTTTCCTAGTACATGTGCCACATACATATGACTGTTAAATACAAGGTGCATATTGTACAGTAAGTTGATTTTTCTGTGAGACAAATTAACAAATATGCAAATTATAAAGAATGTCAGAGCACTAAAGAAACATCTGCTAACCAAAGAAAAAAGTAATGATAATGATGATAAATAAGGGAAGACAAAAGTAAGTATTGTTTGAGATGAATTTTCACCCAGCTGTGCATTATTATAAAGGAGTTACAAAAGAAGACTACCTTTTTAGCTGACTATCTCAAACAGGTTCAGAAAGCAATTTTTAAGTGTTGAAAGTCATTCTTGTGACAATGTGTTTTCTCCATTTCTGTTATTTTGAAACTCTTTGTGAACTCAGCCTCTCATCAGGAAAGCAGGGTGCTGCAAGGAAAATTGATTTTGTGGAGTATTTCAGAGTTTTGAAATATGGCTTTGTTTGTATTAGGAGCAACTGCCAGAACATAAACCAGCAAAGACATTCTTTGCAAGGCAACTCTTACTCCAAGGCTGTTCTCCAAGAGGTCTCCCTAAAAACATAAACAGGAAAGCTCTGAGGTCCCTGAAGCAATCTGATTCCAATGCAATTCAAAGCATACAGTACTCAGGTTAAGAGAAACAACACTTGAGCTGGCATCATGACAGGCACAACTTACAGCCATTTAGGAGCTGGGGTTGCCAATATTTTTGTGTGGTGAATCAAAGTCAGGATGTCTTTAAATATTTTTATGGGTAGTGATTGTGTTATTCGTGTTATACAATGTCAAGACCTTGACTGTGAGCAGTATGTGGGTGAATGCAACAGACTTTAGTGCTTGTTCTACACATTGAAGGTCAGCAATCACCATTAGAAGCCAAAATCGGATAAATCCTGTCACTAAATGATTATAACATTCTACCTTCTACATTTTAGGGTTAACTCTAACTTCAGTAGCAATAGCAAAATATTCTTTGTGTATTGTTAGTTACTTTCACATCCAATAACAAGCTAACTGCCAATGTGTTATGTATGGACGTGCATATTATCACCTTCTCATCTGCCCCCTCATGTCCTTACATTTCACATAAGTTTAATTATCATTTAGCAAAGCCTTGCTCAGTAATAAAAACTGTCTAAACTTTCTGTCAACTGGCAAGATCTTTCCCTGCACGAAAAAACATGGCAACCCTTTTGGTGTCATTCAAAATACCTTCCCTGTTCTTACTCTCTCCATAATATACACCATCTTATGCATGGTCCTTCTAATCAGATTCCCTGTGGTTCTATCATTTATGGTCAGTATGAAGACAATGCTATCTCAATTCCAGCAATCTCTGACAATTAAAACTTCTATTGTATGTGATGCATACCCTCATTTTATTTCCTTATGTCCCAAGGAAGATTACATAGTGCCTGAGATGCCACTTGTAGAAATGGCTTGAGGTAGTTTTCAGTCCCCGAGAAGATTTAAGAACAACATTTAAAACAGTACATCTCAAAATAAAAATTCGAAATATTACCTTATCCATGCTGAAGAGGACAAATGAAATTAAGTGCACAATGTACACAGCGGAGAATTTCTTTCAGGCATATTAATTCATTGTCTAAATAGACTGTGAGAACCCAACTACATTACAGTTGTGACTAACAATTGAGTGATAAAAACATCCTGAGCTGCAGTGAAATGTAGGCAGATTGACCCTTAGTATCCTTGCAGCTTTTAAAGCATATATATACACTTTTCCCTCTTCCCACTACTTCTGAGGTAAGGAACAGAGCAAGCATCAAATTCCAACACAGGTCAAAGTTCCAAACCATTATGTAGGTACAGTTTTGTTATGCAAATTTGTGTAAATCAAGACTTCAGCACTTACATAGCTCCTAGTTCCCTGCTATTTCTGAAATGGTTTAACCAGACAAAACATTAAGATGAACAAAGAATGACTTCCCATGGTTCTAAGAGTTGCTAATAGCTAATATGGGTAGGAGAAATGGTAGAAGACCTTATTATTGCTTCAGTGTCCACAAAGTGTCTGTGCCCTTTATAAAAAAGTTTTTTCTTTACTCCTTAGGTACAAGAGATAAATTTTCTGCTAGATAGTCAAAAAGTTTCAGGTCAGACCTAAAAAACAAATACAGATTTTGGAGTGCTTTTCCTCAAACAAGAGGTTTAGTAGTTTCTCTGTTCATGAACACTTCAGAAAGTCAGGATCGTAGTAGATTGACACTATAAGATTCTTACACTTAGTAATTAGAAGTTTTAGTCTAAATAAAGACCTTTTTCAACTGTGAAAATTGGGATTGGATAGATGACATATATTCACCTTCTGTCTTTGACCAAAAGTCATAATGAATGTAGACTATTTAAAGTTTTAATCAAGTCTGTGTAATATTAACTAAAATCTTCCTTATTGCTTAACCCAATGTTGTCAGAGCAAGTATCTTAGTGCTACGTAAGACTCTTCAAAGAGCATTGCAAGGGGAGTCTCACAAAAAATTAGGTCTCCATTTTGCCTAATTTCCTAACCATTTTAACAGCCTCAGTATACTAACTCAGAAAATTTGGGTATGTCTCAGCTACTCTTCCCAAATGTCAGTGTACTCAAGCAAATTTTTCGTTTGCTCACATTGCATGTGAAACAGACATTTCCTCTATCTCCATTTATAGATTTGTAATCCCTCTGTTATTTGTTAATATTGTAACCATTTCTTTGTTATACCTGAAGCAGTTGAGTAGTCTAAGTAGTAGACTAAGTACACATAAGTATTATTGTTACAAAAGTGCAATTTAGGTCACTTAGCAAATTCAAAAAACCTTTAGCGTTGTTTTGCACTCAAAGAACAGCAGTGGTGAAAACATTTTAGGATCTATAAGGAAAAGAAGTATAGTGGGACAGTATGAGAGTGATCAGCCTAGAAAGGCCACCACAAGCTCTCCTAGCAGTCACGGAGGCAGTCTGTTTCACCCCATAGACTCTATGGGTCGAGTTCCCTCAAGCTCCCTCAAGTTTCCTGAGTCAACTTTCATTGACAGCTTCTCCTCTACTCCTCCCTGAACCTTGCCTCCAACACAGAAAGCTGGAAGACCTAACTGGTAAAGACTAGAGCGAATAAGGTACCAGTACCTCAGCTCTGTGTTTGCTTCTACTAATTCATGCACAAACACCAACACCACCATCTGCCCTGCCCCTCAGTTCTGCAGCAGTTCCACTTACTTATTTTATAGCCTTGAAATACTTATGTCGTGGCAGAAGTGGTAGAAGATTTTTTTGCTATCATAGGATCACAGAATGGTTGAAGTCAGAAACATCTGGGGGTCATCTCATCTAACCACTCCTGCTCATTCAGGGTCTTCTGCTTGAGCAGAACGAGGTGGAGACTTTCCAACATCTCTGGGCAGCCTGTTTCAGTCCCCTGTCACTCTCACAGTGAAAAAGTGTTTCTTGACGTTCAGACAGAGCCTGCTTTGTTTGTGCCCATTGCCTCTTGCCCTGCCACTGGGCATAAAAAAGCCTGACTGCCTCTGCCTCACAACCTCCCTTTAAGTATTCATATACCTGTATGAGATCCTGCCTGAGCCTTCTCTTCTCCAGGTCTCTTACTTTCTCCTTGTATAAAAAGTTCTACACCTCAGAACTCTGTGAGGCCTCCCCACTGCTGATCACCTCCCCTGAGGAGCTGTAACTATGTTACCCTGCACTTCAGGACCCTGGTAGGCATCAACTGTGACTTTTGACTGTCCTAATCCCATTGCTACACACTCAAAGTTTATAAATTCCTCTTTTGCGTCCCATCCTTGCTTCTACCTTCTATATTCTCCTTGTTTTGGGTTTGTTTTTTTTTCCTACACTGAAACTCAGTCACATATTCCCTGTGTAGCCAGTCTAATCTGCTGATATACTTGTTTTCCTGAGTAACATGATGATCCATAATTGTGCTTGCGGGAGGTTGTATTCAAAGGCCTGTCAGCTTCCCAGAGGTTCTTCACCCTTCAGGGGTGCCTCCCATGTGATCCCATGTACTAGTTCCCTGAACAACATGCATTCTGCTTTTTTGAAGTCTAGGCTCTATATTCTGCTACTCTCCTTCCTTGCTTATCTTAGGATCTTGGGCCCCACAGTTTTATCTTCGCTACAGTCAAAACCACAGTTGATTGTTGTGTCCCCAAGTTCTTACTTGGATGTGAGGAGTACATTTAGCTGAGATTTAAAAGATCCAGTCATGACTTGTGACCAGAATTAATGCTTGTGACATTATATATTACAGTCTTATATGCATAAAAACAAATTTGTATTCCCAGAATTCCTTAGACAGGCTGTCTTCTCACTAATGCTAGTATCACTGGAAATTCATCCCCACCCTTTACTCTCCCCCTTATTAAAAATACATAGAAAAATTCCAAATGAAAGAATTAAATTAAGATTTACTTGATTCTTAACATTATTTTGATTCTCATAAATATTTCTTTTTACTTGCATATATAGAAATGGAAAAATGTAGGAAACTTTATGAAATTTTTTGCATCGACTGACATTCTAGTTGAAGTTACAGTAAATCAGTATTATTTTGTGACCATTTTTTTTTCTGACTAATTTCCTCCCTTCTCAGCAGGTGAAATCTACTGCCAGTTAGACACTTACAGTGTTCAGCATCCATTCTGATGCAAACCAAAAAGGTAAGTCTCTTGCTGGCTGGGGACAATGAAGTCATTAATCAAAATCACTCTGCATCTCCACTGATGATGGGAAAAAAAAAGTCTGTCTACTATCAGCGTGCAAAACTAAACAAGAATCACTGGGCTATGACTTCAGAAAGGGAGGTAATATGGAACAAGTTCTAGGGAAAATGACAGAAGGGGAAGCACATCTTTAAACCTTAGGATCCTGGGGCTGACCTTTGGATTTCATGGTAATTTAAAGTAGTTTCAAGGCTACCTTGAGGTATTACTGATTCTTAAGTGCCACAACAAGTCCTTCTGATGATGGTAGGCCATACCTGGGGCAGAGAAACTTCCAGTAAGTTCCTCTCCAGTAGTCATACCATCCAGACATCTTTGAAGTAGAACTTGCAGTGAGGGAGAGGGAAAAAAACATTACTACAGGATTTCTGTACATCAGAGAAATCCTCAAAGAGATGCCTAAGCTGACTTTAAGGCTGCTTTGTGCTGCTACTATTGCACAGAACAGGATGAATTCCCCCATGAATCTGTCTTATAAATATTCTGAGGAGATAATCTTGAATTCTTCAAAGTGTTTTAATGTGGAAATATTTTAAAAGGCATGTGAAATTCTGCACACATGTTTCTGGTCTGGTCCTATCAGTCTAGGATTGGTCAATGGGAACTTACAGCTGAATACCCTGGAAAATGCCAGTGAGACTGATAGCTGGTAAACAACAGCAAGTAACTGAGACTATCCACAGCAGGAATCATCTGCATGCAAGTAGCATTGGGAAGGAAGTACACGAACAAAGAGGCTTTGCTGCATTACCACTTCCTCTCTTGCCACCTCTGACTTAAACCAACCTCCTTAATGGCTTTCATGTAAGTCGAAACACCAATTTGTCTAAGTGTGAATTTTTTGTCATGTTTTCTGTCTGCTGGCCAGTTGTAAATAAGAGACATAGAGTAATACAAGGTTTACTGGAAGTCTCACCAACTTTTGCAGAACTTAACCTTTGATCAAACAAACAAGCAAACAAACAAACAAACAGCTGCTTTCTAATCTCCAGAAAGCAAAGCCTTAAAAAAGCCCAGATTGGCAGACTACTAAGTTATTTCTCCACAGTGTTAGCCCTGAAGAATGATGACAGTTTTAATGCCAAAGCTGTGAATTATTTCAGGGCTAGTTCCTTTAATGAGGTCTTGGGTAGGAGGTGAAATGACCAAAATACATGAACTCTTTTACAGTATTGCTGGAAGAAGGCCCTATCTATAATTTTCAGCCTATATTCTGATTCATGTATAAATGGTTAATTCATAAAGTGATATATGTCTTATCAAAAAACAAAATAACATGCTCGGTTTGACAAGGCTGAAGGAGAAAAAATGACAAATATGTACATGAAACCAGGAGTATTCTCCAAAAAGGCAGTAAATTCTCAGTGGATTACTCCATAGCAGAGCTATACCAAAACAAAAACAATACATCAAATCCAGTCTTGGCGATAAGTCCTGAAATGCCCTGATCTCACTGGGATATGCAAGGGCTCACCAAAATTCAAGGGCCTTGAATTTCAAGTAAAATCTTTCATTTTACTTACAAGTGATAATGGCAAAAAACAAGCAAAAAGAAAATTATGTTTCAGTCCCTCAGGTTTTTCCTAAAGAGATTACCTTAGGCTTGACACTTTTATCCTTGGGATAGGATACCAGTGTCTGTAAGAAAAGTTAAATCTGATTCAAAATACTCAATAAATTGAAAAGACAAATTATGAACTCAATAGCTGAAGGAATTATTAATGACACCACTGAAAATAGGTATGTGGAACAATCAATAACGTGGCTAAATGGTCATTTCTCCTCTATCCTTTAGGTCAGAACTTTAATCTATGCTTTAAGGATCACAGCAAAGGATTTAAGTAACTGAAAATGCATTTTGCTTTAAACTGCAACTCTCCTAATCTGCAGCTTATGATTTTTTGACTCATTGATGATTTCATAGAAACACAGTCTGAGCTGGAAGAGACCTTAAAGATCATCTAGTTCCAACTTCATCCCCAGATGCCCAAACCTTGAAAGTGTTTCAGGGCAGGCTGAATGGAACTCTGAGCAATCTTGTCTAGCGAAAGATGCCCCTGACCATGGCAGGGAGTTGGAATGAGGTGATCTCTAAGGTTCTTTTTAACCTAGGCCATTCTATGATTCTATATTACTCTCATGTTTTCACATGACTAGGCTGCATTTGGTTTCTGATTTTTTTGTTCCATGCAAGTGTACTTTCTTACATATACTATTCTCTGAATTAAAAAACCCCAACATTTAAAAAATGTGAGAAACTGGTAAGAAATAGCATGGCTATTGATCTTGTATTTTATACAAATGCTTTCCCAATTTAATTAGGTTAGTAAAAATGAAGTTCAACTGTGAAGAACTACAAAAGTTCTTCTTTTATACGAGACTGAGTGATAATATTGCAGATGAATTTCAGAGCAGAATAATTAGAAGTGATGCACTCAGGATTGGCCAAACAGAACTTTACACATGCACTGCCAGGTGCTGAACTGTCTATTATTATCCAGCAGTGAGATCCTGGAATTATAAGAGTAAAAATAACAGCTTAGTACCCAGTTGTGATCAAAAAAGGAAACTGAATGTTAAGAGCTATGAGAAGAGTAATACAGGAACAATACCACGAACATAATTTTGCACCTAGGCAGTTCTACCGTGCATTTGCATCTTGAATACTGTGTGTATTTCTGGTCCCTCCACTTCAACAAAGATGTATCCAAGCTCTGAAATATTCAGAAAAAGATGGTAAGAATAACCAAAGTTATAGAACAGCTTCTATATGAGCAATTATTAATTAAGCTTACATTCTTCAGCCTGGAAAAGAATTATATGGTCAGGGGATGCTACAGCAGTTGATAAAATAGTGACTGATAGAGAGTAAGTAACTAGGGAATGTTATTCCTTTATTGTGTTTTAAAATGCAACAACTAGGAGGCATTAAATGAAATAAGCAGATGGCAGGTTGACAATGCCAAAATGAGGTGGTTCTTTAGGCTGTATACAATCAAACTGTTACACTCCTTGCAAGATTCCTGGATTCCAGAAGTTTTACATGGGCTTAGAAAGGAACAGCAATATGCATAAAAGATGAATCCATAGCCCATTATACAACAGAATGATCCCACCTTTGAGGTACCAGCTAGTAGAAATTGCAAGGGTATTCTCAGGAAGTCTATGTGCTGTTCTAATATCTGCCCCTGAAGTTCATGAAAGTTACCAAGCGAATTTGGACAGATGACTTTTGACTGGACACAGTAGAGACATGATAATATTTTAAAGAATTGCTGCAGTGATGTGAATGCTAATAGAAATATATTCTGGCAGATTTTAGAGCTATGTTTTGAACATAAGTTGCCCTAAAACTTTTCGGTCCTGCTGCTAATAATCCCTTGACAGCAAGGTTAAATGACCAACTTAGTCATACCTTTGCTTCTTTGCCAGTTTTTGATCCATTGAAAGGATTATCTTTCATTAACTAGTTTATTTAATACCTTTTCATAGAGTGACTTTTTCTCAAGGGTAAGGTGACATGTCTGAGACTGGTGGCTAAGCTGGTCATGCCTGAGGTGGCCCCCATGCTGGGATGCGTTTGTACCTCACAGCATTCACACCACTAAAATCCCACTTCTGTAACAACTGTGAACTGAGTTTGCCTGTCTAAACCTCACCCTCCTTAGCAGGTACATGCTTACTGGCACAAGACATTTAGCTCTGTTTTCTATGTTCCCTCCTCCAGCCAGTTCTGGGTGTGTCCCTGTAACTTGGTAGGGAACAGGCAGTGAAGTGGATCAATACTTATCTCAAAGGAAGTGGAAAGGAGTGTGATAATTTCCTAGCACCCAATTGCTGAAATCAGGGTCACATTAACATGCCTACCTCATGAGCCTGTTGCAGATTTGCAAGTCGTTGAACTGCTCCATGGAGCAGATTTTATGAGCCCCATGTGCTCTCTCCACAGAAGTGAGCAAGGCAGCTCTAGCAGTTGGCAAAGTCCATAGGATGACAAACAACTTTCTCTCTACCTCCGTGTGGGTGTTTCTCACCTCTTGCTGTCCCTGGGAAAAAGGCAGGAAAATGTATGCCCCAAAGCAGAACAATTCCAAAATAGCTCTGCATCCTATATCACTAAAGCGGAGGGAGTAACTCACAAGAGTTATGCTGTATAAACCAACCACCCCCACAATGTCTATCTTGAGGAAGGATAGTCTGTAGTGTGCATCAATACACAATACTGAATCACAAGTGGATGAGGAAGGATGAGATTTTGGAACCCAGAACAAGCTAGTGGGAAGCTGTTTATGCTAGTGGGAATCTTTTTGAGTACTTTAAAAGCAAACCTTCAACAAACCCCACTTCCATGGTTGGAAAAAAGCCAATAAGAACGAGCACTAAAAAGGAGACAAAACTGTTAAAATTGTGGCTGACTCATGAGCTCACTCTTTTTCCATTTTACCCCTGAACTTTGTAGGCAATTCTTATTGTGATTGTCATACTGGTTAAACAAATACATTTAAATAAAAATACATATACATAAGACAAAATACAATTAATGAGGTCTAGGAAGAGATTATAATCAATTGACAGTTTCTAGGCTTGGTGAGCAGACTTCTAATGTTAATTCTATGTGTTGATTTATGATGTTGGAATTTTATCTTATCATAATACAGGATTGCAGTCACTAGAGATGAAAAAAACATTCACTGACAGATAAAGTTCAACAGCTAAGGACAACAGAAAATACATGCTAAAACAATTTTCAGAGTTTTTGGCTTATACTCCCTTTTTTGCCTTACATCCTGTTGTATTTTTTTTTACCTGGGTGGTTTCTGTCAGTATTCTTTCTCAGTTATTTTGGTTACTAAAATGGACATGAAAGAGAGAGTGCGAAATGGGAGACATTTCAGAACATAATGCTCATGATATATGCATTAAAAAAAAGGAGAGAGAATTTCATATAGTCTTTTTTGATAGACACAATTAGGGATGATAGGGATGACGAAGAAGAAAACTAACTGTCGTGGGAGAGCAAAAGCATGAACACACACCTGAGATACTTCAGGCTTTGCTTGACTACCTCACCAGCATCATTGACTGGACAGAAAATCCATTTTCATTCCTTTGTCTTTTGTCCAAGTGTAGAGTTCCTCTAGAGGCAGAGCTGCTAGGTACCTCTCTCTTATGGACCGATATGATCAATTCTTGGTCCTTTAGTGGTTTCTTACACAGCAGAGGAACTGATGTGGCTGACACTGATTAAATTGCATGTTCCTGATTTTCAGAGTTTTAATAACAATAGATGCCTTCCCCCCCACCCCCGCCTTTGAAATGCATTTGATTTATTATGCTCTACAGATATTTCAAAACAAAGAGAAAGAGTGGATTAGTTTATATAGTTTAATATAATTAATAGAAGATACTATAATGACTAAGGACAAACAGGATTTTAGTCAGTGAACTGAAATGCATGAAAATTCTTGTAAAGACAAAGTATCCAGGTCATGTATATCAAACCACTTTTAGAGTGTTTGCTTTGTTCAAATATGCAGAATGCTGAGCTAGCATGTAATTTATACTGAGAAAAATACAAAATGTCTGCCAAAAAAAAAGAGAAATCAACATTTCATTACCTCCCCTTCCTGAAATTGTGATTAAAATTGTAATTTTTAAATGTCAATGATGAGAAGTACTGAAAAAATTTATTTGGAAATTGTCAGTTATTGCATTCATAGGAATACAAAAGTAACTATAATTTATTGGGCTAAAACTTCATTTAAATCAAGAGCTACTTTTCTTAAAGTGATCTAACGAGTATTACTTGAGAAAACCATGACCAAAGTACAGATTTAGAAGTGTCTAAAACACTGACTGATTTATCATCCATTAATTTGGCTAACATAATTATAAATACTTTTTTTTTGGCCTGTCATCATCAGTGAATTCCACTATTGCATTCAGAGAAAAAAAGAGTTCTTTTGTCATGTGTTTTATACCTGGCATTCAATATATTCAGTGGGTGACCACTTGTTTTCCAGTTATAAAAACAATGTTCCTATTCACTTTTCCACATGGACTTCTAGATGTTGCTTATATCCCCCCAATGCTGAAGAGTTTCAGGCTATACAGACCTTCCCTGGACAGAAATTACCGTATTCTACTTATTCTTCTTAATTTGCCGCTAGCTTCCACTTTTCTTTCTAAATTTCCTATAATCTTGTAGTAACTTAAAACTGATGTAATATGAAGGATCAGCTTGCTTGTCTTTCTATCTGCTTCTTAGCATTGAACTAATGTTTGCTGAGAGCAACCCTCAATTCCAACATGTCTTTCCTGAATGACAGCAGTTGGCTTATCACATATCACATGTACACTACTATGTGGCCATTTACTGAATTTCATTTACCATTCATATGTGAAGATTTTCTGAAATCCTCTATCATTAGTATCAGTTCTGAGTGTCTCGAATTATTCTCTCTCACTTGAGCACTTTGTCACCTGACTATTTGCTCTCTGTTTGAGGTCATTTATTAACACGCTGGACAACACTTATGCCAAGGGCCTGGAGAACCCTGCTATTAATAGCTTTTCATTGTGAAAACCGAGTCTTTGTTCCTGCCCAATTTTTCTTCTCTTTCAACCAATTATTAATCCATGAGAGGGCCTTCCCTCTTACCCACGACAGCTTAATTTCTTTAGAAATCTCTTCTAAGAGGCTTTGTTGAATGCTTTTTCAAAATGTAAGTCGTTGGGTCACCATTGTCCATAACCTTTATGACTCCTCAAAGAACTTTCATTGATCTGTGAAAGTGGACTTCCTTTCACAGAAGCCCTGTTGGTCCTTCCCTGGAATACATCATATTTATCTAGATATCCGTTATTTCTCTCCTTTGTTATAGTTTCTTTTATTTACCTGATACAGAAGTCAGACTCACTGTAGTTCCCGGAATCGTTTGTGAAGGCTCTTTCAAAAACTGGGAACTCATTAACTGCCTTCTACTTCCCTAGTACTGATACTCATAAAGCAGTGCCTCACATACAACTCAGTTAATAGTTCATTGGTTTAATGTCTGTGTTACTTTAGGACTCTTTGGATAACATTGTCAAAGACTTCAGCCTTCCTACCAAGTTCTATAACGGTAACCCACTCCTGAGATCAAAATGTTTGATAATTTTAAATGACTCAAAATGAAGCAGCCTGAGTGCAGCAAGCCCTGAACTTTTGACAATACTAAATGGTAGCCGATGCAATATGATGTGTGATGGAGTCTAATTTTCACTTTTTAGTCTAAAAACATGTTTTTTGAAAAAAGCCAACTCCCACCTCACAGAGAACAGTAGTTATCATTTTTACCTAATTAGTAAGCAAGAAGATTTCTTTCAATATTGCTGCAATCCTATATCACACAAATATATCTGTAGGCATTTAGTTAGTATTTCTTTTTCTGTTATTGGTGAGAAAGTAATAAAAGATTGGTACGGTATCCTCACCTATATTTTTCTAAGTATCAGTGTTGTACCAGTAATGCTATTTTTCAAGAGCATGTCTTTTTCAGGTTTTGCTAAACTCCTGTTTGTTTACTGAATTTTCCAAACCAAAGACTGCAAGTCTTTATGCCAGACTTTGAGGATACTAGAAGTAGATGTTGAATGCATGTAAAATATGTAGTTTCAGAATTCTGTATCTACCTTAATAGTCTGCTCCAGAAAACAGAAAATAAAACCCTTACAGAAGTCACCACAGAAGTGCAGAAGAGAAAGAAGATGGTTGAGGAAATTCAGAGGGCAAGAGTAAGAAATGACCAGCATTATCACATGAAGCAAAATGAAAGATGAAAGGTTTTCAGCTAACAATGACTTTAATATATATTTGTTTACTGTTGAAAACCAGCTACATGTATATTTGCAGGGAACAATGCATTACAATATGAAAAATTAATATAAAACTACATTTAAATAACTAATGTGTTGGCACCAGAACTGATGTGGACCCAGGAGGAATGTGGTTCCCTTGTTAAAGCATATTCATTAGCATAAGAAGCACAAATATGAAGGGCAGGAAGGGAGAAGGGTTCCCATGTTAATAAATATTTACTTCATGATTCCGGAATGACAGAAACCAACAAAAGCTAGGAATGAGAAAGTTCCAGCAAACATTCCAACCTTAACTAGAAAATTATATCAGAAGCTTAAACCTAAATTTTGAGTTCCTTGTTTTTTCCTAACATGAGTCAAAAAATATAAATTCCGCCTGGTTTTCTCTGCAAAAGTTTTATTATGTGAGTAAATAAAGATGGCTGCAACTATCCAGTCCTACTTTGTCTACATTGAGGTCAGAAATTCTAGTTGTTTCTTGTGCAATTTTTTTCTCACAAAAAAAGGGAGAGGAAAAAAATTTTTCAGTAATACCACTTTATATTTTTATAGTACTTTTATTCTAAAAGATCCCAGATGTTTTCTATGAGAAGATGAACTATTTTGTCTATTCCTGAAATATAAATAGCTGTCAAATGCCTTTAACACTGCACAACTCTGGGTAATACCAAACAATATATTAAATTAAATAGGTGAAAGACAGGTACCAAAAGTGCCAGAGCTGGAAAAAAGAATAAACTCTTTTTCTTTTCAGTGACTATTTGCAAGCCGCTAAAGGCTTGATTTAAGGTCCCCACCATTGGTCTGCTGTCACAAATACTAATTAAAAGCAAATAAAGAGAAATGAGGTCCGGCTATGAAATAAACAAACCAGAAAGATCAGCTCTATTGTTGGAACAATTCTCCATAGGACTGATCCAGCTATCTCCTGCTTCACTTAGGAGCTCTAAAGATAACATGGTCAAAGGTAGCTGGATATTGCTTGGGAGAAGAGGAAATATCATTAGTCACATGTCTTAAAATTCTAGTCCTGCAAATGAATATATACTGATGGCACATGTTAAAATACATGTTATACTGTGAAGATGGGAGTGATTTGGTTTATGTTGTGTAACTGTTGTTACGGGGCACACTGCTCGCATCATGCTCCCATACCAGCTCTGTTGGGTTAAGGGGTGAAATCTCTTTCCAGCTGAGGTTGGTCTGTGGCTCACACTAAACGGAGTCAGCAGTCCCCAAGCCATTTCTTTGACAACTGCTGTCTCATGCAGAGAAACATCCTGCACCCACCAGCGCAAGTGGATGGGTATATGTGTCACTGTGGCCTTGCACCATTTCAAACAGAGTCTTTCTGAGCACAGCCATGGCTGGTTTGTGCAGGCAGGCTGGATGGAATGAGCCAAACTCATGCTTTATGCACTTGCCAGCATTTGTATAAACTTTCATGCTGTAAATTAAAAGATGTCTCTTAGCCTCTGAGCTAACTGCTGTGAGGGAATTTAATAGTAACTTTAACAGGAAGTAGTAAAACACATTTTTGAGCTGAAAAGTGGAGAAATAGAAACATGGAAACATATGCAATGTGATTAGTATAGGCTCTGGGAACTTCCACACGCGTATTCAATGGGGAAATAGAAACTGGGTCTGCTTCTAAAATAAACATAAAACCCCTTCAAAAGACTGTTCTAAGAAAATTTTTCTCTTTTAATGCCTTTTTCTTCATAACTCCAGTGAAGACCAGAATCTGCTGTCAGTTTTTTGCAACCTACATTGACATAGTAATATCTAAGATCAATTTTTGCTATCCAAAACTCTCTCCCATCCGGAAGGCAGTCAACTTTTGAGAGAGCAATAGTGTCTATCTTTTGAAGCACTGCTATTACTGCTGGCATTCACAACCCCTTTGATGAAGGTGGTCCTCAAGGTATGCAGGCAAAGGTGCCTCATGCACCTACACATGTGGGGAGAGAAGTCTGGTTTCATATCCTCCTAGGTAGAGTTGGCACTGGAAAAATAAAGCTCAGGATATACACATGTAGAGATTTTCAGATGCCACTACTTGCAGTCGCAACCAATGTTAAAGCAATTAGAACAAGAATGGACTGCACCCATGTGCCCATTTTCTGGAATAAGAGGCTCTGGTTGCCACTACCATGAGAAATACACAGTGCCCTGGAGAGGTGGGTACCCAAGTCCACAAACCTTGCCACAGACACGCAACTTGTCAACCATGAAAAGCAAAACTAAAGCAGATTTGCAGATTAACCCTAACAAAGGGAAAAGGGTATTACATACATCAAGGGCATGTTCTACTCAGGAATTTAGCTATACTCTCAAAGAAAAAGGTACCGCATCTTTAAATAACTGTGCAACGTAGATAAAGAGTTGGAGCTGTGCCAAAGTAAAAGTTGTAAAACTGGATTGATTTTTGCTACAGCTTGCTAAGGGCTCCCTAGAACGAGGATGTAATGTTCAAATATAATAATTGATAGCCTGAAAAAATTTCTGATAAGTGTGCAAATGCAACACAGAGCCCTGTCTGAGATGAAGCAAGCTTTTGTGTCCCAGCTAACCTGGATACTGGGGTGACCCAGATTTGCTGTTGCCTTCCCTGATTGCAGTTGCATCCTTCAGCAGGAAATAAAATGGGCCTGGGCTTTGAACAGGGCATTTTGTTAAATGCTGTTGTGGAAAAGTAATTACTCAAAAGCCAGACAAATGCATATGTAGGGGGAGGGCTCTGGTGGAGGAGGGAATTCACATTCATTAATAGCACCCCAGCAATCCCAACGGGAAGAAGAGTTAGTGCTAATCTTACCTCTTTTCAGTTTTCACCCTAGTATGGTGACCACCTCAAGCTCTGTGTGTGTATAAATTGCTTAAGATTCAATTGAACACATTAAGTTTTTAAAAGGATTTAAGTGAAAATTTTCAATAGCTTCTGAAAGGGGATAATTTATTAGCTCAGAGTAAATTAAAATCTCAAGCAGGGGTAAAGACTTTAGAGATTGCTTTAATACATTTTATATGCTTTCAACAGAAATATTCCTTTAAATGGTCCAAAAATCAGCTAATTTTGTCCTATTTAGTAAATTACCTCCTAAGGCTGCAATGTTACAGATTGCAATTGCTAAAAAAAGTTATGTCTTATCAAAGAGGAATAAACTGCATTTTAATAGGTTTAAATATAGCATTTTTTTTTGTTTTCATAATTCATGCTAGTAAAATACTGGGTTAAAATAATGCCAAGAAGGGAGTATATCTTTTACATTCTTGTTAGGTCAGATGATAATGCAACAAATGTCATGGCTACATCTCCCATATACCATACTAGCAATTTAGAGTCTATTTTGTCTTTGAGATCAGACATATGATCAAATTATTCTGGTTGACTGTTACGATGCATCAGTCGAGACTCAATAAATGCCTGTGCAAATGCTCTTAGCTCATGGCATATTCAGAGCAATTTGGCTTGGGTTAGCCCCTTTTCACTGCTGGCTAACGTATGTCACATTATCTTGTATTTGTAGTGGACAGTTACTGCAATCTCACTGATGTGCAGAAACCTGCTGTGCTGAGGCTATTTGATTATGACTGAGTCTTGAATTTGTCTATGAAAACATTGTTTTCCAGGTTTAAGGTCTCTTTGGGGATGATGGCAGGAAAAACATTGGCTCTGCACAAGAGTCATGCACATCCCTTTGCATGGTCAACAGGCTGCCTTTCAAGTAGTTTCATTTACAGCAAGAAACCATACTGCCTGCTCAGCAGAGAATCTGGCTTGGCTTTAGGCAGCTATCACCAGCTGGGAAGCCAGTGACTACATTGCAAAACTAGAAATCAGTTTACATAGGGAAAAGGTTTAGAACTACGGTTCTTACAAACCACAGAAGCAAGCTCCTATGTACTTCACTGCCCTGAAGTTCTTTCTGTTGCTGGTGAAAGTGTGTGTGGTAGTAAATTTAACAGTGACAGAAGTGGGATGAAATACAACTGTCCATTTTGCAGAGATTGAGTTGTCTCTGATGGATTTTGTCCTGGGCCACCCGGTAGTTTTCAAACTTCCTGGGAAGAGTTTAGGAAGTACCAGAGAGTTGAGTGGTGTTGGAATTGGCCAGTCTACCTCAAAAGACAAGGGGGTGTGAATGAGTGTCACCCTGTGCCAGTTTGTCTCAGTGTAGAAAATGGCCCAAACCCCATTTATTTTATTAGTATTGATACAGCCTAACGTACAAACAGGAGTCAGAATTAGTAAGATGGTAAGTAGCTGGTGAGGAGAAAATTATTTTAAAGACAGGTGCAACGAGAAGAGAGAAGGGAGGCTGAGTGGATAGATTATAAGGACACAATCAGGCTACAAAAGAAGAAAGAGCCTGCACCAGAAATTCAGAAAACAAGTATTACTGCATCGGGGACTGAAAGGGGAGACATTAAGAACCTGAGCTACAAAGTAAATTACTCCTGATTATAGAAGAACAAGAAAAGGAAAAGAAAATTGAAATGAGATATTTGTGTCCAGAAATTTTTTAATGATGAAAAGAAAGCCAAGGCATTAAGTGGTCATTGGGTAGATATCCAGATCTGCATGGATATTTGTGTGCAGCAGCATTTCAGACTGAGTTACCTAAAGCTTGTGACTTTTGGGGCTCAGATCAATTAGGATCTTCAAGAATTTAAAGGAAAATGAGTTCTTTTTCATGAGAGGATTGTGGAGAAGGCAGGAACAGACGAAGCCTGGCAACTGTCGTATGCTGCTCAGGAAAGGGATTGTTAAACTTTTATTTGTAGTTTTATGTGTCTGTATCACTTGTCCACATATGCAGTACAGTGTTTGCTATTGGTGTTCAGAGGGGTTACATAGTTTTAATTGTTCATTGTTCAGGATCAAATTTGTGCATCACACCAGTAAGCCCAGCATCCAGGACAGCCCTGAACAAAAAGTAAGCATTCAGCATTTCCTATAAAACACCTAAAGAGCCCATGTATGGGCAGACCAAATGCAGTTTCATTTGTCCTTGTGCCTGATTATTTAGTCCTCTAAGATGAGTGAGATGATTTTTGAAACATTTCCCTTGAGCACTAGTACTAATGAAGTCTGGTTTTCTGTGAATCTGTTTCCTGACTGTTGTATTTTGGTGAATAAAAGGTCCCAGATCTGTCAGAAGCTTTCTGCGGGTTTAGTCACTTATGAACTCACTCTCCACTATAGGTCTTACCATCTGAGAAGGTGCAAATCTCCTTTCCTGAGAGCATTTAGGGGGTTCCTTCTTTTGTGCCTGAATTCCTATTAAGCTTTGAGTACTGGGATATCTCTTAGATCTCAGCACTCTGTCAAATATTGTGAAGCCAGTGAGGTCAGAACATAGATAGGGGAGGCAGACAGGGATAGAAATTACATTCTAGCCAAAACTATAACATTATAATTGTCATGACAGTTCTTTGGGCATAAAAACTCCCATGTTGGACTAGTTCAGTGCTGAGCCTACCCTCTTGCCTCTGCTTGCCCATACTTTTTACCAGTACATCATCACCTACTTGGTGTGACAGTAAAGTCTTGTCAATGGGAAAATAACATCTAAAACCACTAGTCATACTCTTTCATTGAAAGAGTTCTTTTTTATCTCATTGTCTAATATCTATCATGATTTTCACAAACATTTTTGAATTATCTCCTTTTTTTTTTTTTTTGCTGTGCCTTTTTTTTTTTCTTTTCTTTTTAAACAGAGAATTGCTCTTGGAAAAAAGATGGTTCCCCCAAAGATGCTGCTCCACTATCATATAATGACATTATTATACTTTTCATATTATTGTTTCCTTTCGCTCTTTGATACCTTCTGGAATGTTAAACCTCTTTCAGCAAATAACTGCACCACAGCAGCAACCACACTTCTCCCTTCCAGAAAGTGCTTTCATTAACTTATACTCACTGTTCTCTAAACTCAGAGATCTCAGTAGTTCAAATGATTCCTCCTTCAAAATACTTTAACCTGCATTTGTTGAATTTCCCCTGCTACCAAGCTGTCCTTTCACCTCACTTCCCTCAACCTCTCTGGAACTCTCAGTAAATTTCTCTGGTGTTGATCAATCTTTGTGATACACCTGAGCATGGTCAATGTAGTCCTCACAAAGGTTTTGCCACTGACTTACAAAACATTATCAAGGGCAACACACCTCTTTGGATTATACCAGTATGAAATACTTCTATTTTTTACCACTGCAAAATGGAGCACTTTCTGCTTTGTGATGCTCTGGCTTTAACCCAGTATACTCTCACATGGTGCTACTTTTTGGACAGTTTCCTATGAGGAACATGCAAAACCACTTTCTGTAAAAATACATTAATATTTTTTACATTAAAATACATTAAATATATTAGCACAAATACTTTAGATCAACCCCCTTTTTTAATCTCAGATTTTACTGAGGTACTTGAGGAATGCTTGAAGAAATAGTGATAGATTATCTGTTACCAAATCACGCTGCTCTATCCCAATCATATCATATCTAAGTTTTTTACACATTAGCATTGTAATCAGTGAAGGGCTTTGGGAGATTGCTTCAAGATATGACTAAGTTTAAACACAGAACTTATACCCTTGAAACCAGTGTCCTATTTACATACTTTAAGTTCAGCATTGTGTTGAAGCCTGGACCACCAGGGTTGCAGTCCTTAGGCAGCGAGCATGTTCTTTTTAATTTATAGTTTTTTAATGAGAGATTGAGCCTTTTTGCTAGCAGCTGTCCTAGATCCTTCTTAAATATTGTGGAAATTTTGTAATGACAGATATTTCTGACAACCAGAGACACCAGGGTTATTCAAGGTTGGAGCTAGAACTGAATTTTGCCTTACTGAGAGATGCTTTAGCGCACGATGGAGAAAGGAAGGGAGTTGCACTGAATGGGACTGTGATCCCTAGACTTGTGGCTGCAGGGTGGGTCCTCATACTGCATCCTCCTGCAGAGAGGAGCAACCAGCAAGCTGCCCCTTCTGGAGCACTGGCACAGACCAGGGAGCCAGTAATGCAAACCCAATAGTCTACTTTACTAGTGTACTGCCCGCAGTTGCTTATGCCTTAAGCCAGCCAGGCTCTCAACTCTTTAGTAAAAATATTAGAAGTCTCTCAACATTGCAACACTTGGAAAAATCCCTTTTAATGCCTTGCTAATTTTTACTTTCTCTGGGTCCAAACCTCTCATTTTCTTTTAACATTTTTATTTTATTGCCTTCAACTCCTATGACCTAATCTGGTTTTATCAGTGTAGTTAGTGCTGTATACCCTCACCCGGCTAGATCCAAGCACATCTCACAGAGTCTTTCTGGCCATCTCAGGCCTTCACTTCTTCCTTTCTTTCCTTCTTTCCCTCTCTCCCCTTCCTAAATCTTTCCCATCACTATATTTTGTAGCAGTTTTATGTTCTCTGGCATCCTGGCTATTGCTTCTGGGCAAAGGGTAGTCACTGTCTTCAGTTCTCACACGTTGGGCTCTTAAGGGTCAGATAAATCCTGGAATGTATTGTGGACTTTTAGCCCCATAAAATCAAGAGATTTAAAGAAAGTAGTGGCCACATTAAAATCACCAAATATAAAGAGGTAGTAGAACATACTTGAAAGTATATTATAGAAGGCAGGAACATTTAAGGCCCAATACCCCAATACGGGACACTTAGAGACAAAGTCTACAGAATGCTGATAAGATACTTTCATTTATTTTTTTATTGAATTTATTCTCCAATTCTGGCTAGGATTTAACTGCAGAAATACAAATTTAATACTGACCCTTTAAAATTATTCACCAACCATTTTTCACACTTGTTTTATGAAACAGTCAAAACATTTTTCACTCCTGCTCTTAAAAGGTTTTTTTTTTAACTTTAAATAGCAACATTTATTTTTATCTTCCATCAACTATTAGAAGCCTTCAAGCTGGGACACATATTGTGCACTGACTACAAGAAATACTGAAGCACAGAAATGTCAAATAAACTTACTGTTTCAAGAGACAGCTGTGCCTATTTATATGTCCTTGTGGAAGAATCTTTCTCATGGTCATGGTCACTAAGAACGTGTTTGAATAGCAAAAGAGAGAGAGTGGAATCTCATTAATTTCAGTGGGGTCAAGGTTTCAACCAATTTGTTTCTTCCTACAAATGCAGCCTTACCAGGACTTTTAATGTGTTGCTTTAAACACATTCAAAGCTGATATTACTTTTTCTTCCAGTATTTTTTTAAGATGTTTGTGTACCTAACAATATCCCTAAAAAGGTGCTATGTTAATAACTCCAACAGTTTTGATTTTTTGAAATTAGAATCTAATTTTAGAAAACCATTAGATAACCTAAAGATTCACCAAGTAAATGGTACTTTAAAAATCTTCCTATATATGTGGATGATTTAAATACAAGTTTTTTGTTTTATTTTTACTTTCCTAAGAGTTGAGACTACCATGAAAACCAAATGGATATTTTTAAGACCAATGAGATAAATCCCACCTAATGGCAATATTTTGATTTTTTTTTCATGTAAGAAGATGTAAAATACTGTTTATTTCTGTAGTGCTGCTTACTGAAGGTACATAGCATGTGAGCAAATACTGTAGCTTTTATCCAGATGACCTGATTCTCAAATTCCAACCACTGAGGACTGGAAAGCAAGGCAAGAACTAAAGATAATTTTTTTTTTAAATCTGCATTTATTTGAGCTATGGATGAATAAAATATAGGGCACATAAAAGTGACACTACCTTCTAGGTTAGTAGATTGCACAATCTGGACTTTCACAGCTACATTATTTCCTCATGCATGTGCTATACTAAGAATACTATAAATACCTGGATTTAAAAGGTGGATCTGACAGAACATCTAAGTAATGATTAAATACTCAGATACATATGAATTACATCTTCTAAAGAAATATCTTGAAACTAAGTGCAAAAACCTTCATTCTCTACTCATATTGATGTAAATCAGAGCAATTTTTTGGGGGGTGAATGCTTAGCTATATAGATGCCCACAATACAGTTGAAGGTAGCAAGCTTGATTTGACAGAGCCTTTAAACTCCTGGGGACAGTCATAAACTTATGTCTACACACTTTTTCATTTGAGAAACTATTAATACAGGCTGTAGGGGTCTCTTGAATTTCTTCCCTTTTGATGTCTTATCTAGTAGAGGCTGCGAAGACAAGAGTTAATATTTGTGTTCCTTCATTAAAATAACCAAAGCCATGTCCAGATAAAGTCAAATGGAGTACACTGCTCTATTAAGAATGGAAAGGAACCAGTTCAGACACAGGTATTTTGATCCTCTATGGCTTGATTTTCCCATTATTCTTTGTTTTCACACATATTTCCAGCAGACTTTGCATCTTCAGACGACCCTATCATGCCAAACCCTACAGAGTGTCATGTGTGTGGTCACTTCCACGGTATAACACCCACCAGTCTTGTTGGCTCCAGCACAACCCTCTCTGATGTTAGGTTTTTTGAAACAAAATAAAATGAAGCTTTAGGGTCATGAAGACATTGTATGGAGCCTAGATGAGAGCCAGGGTCAAGAGCTATTACTTCACAGGCTCCACCTGCTCTAGACCGGATTAGTCTGAAGCTACGCAAAAGCCATCCAATTGGTGCCACAAAGACTACCACTTACAGTTTCCAGGGGAAGATAACTTTCTACCTGTTTTCAGATTCTAAACTAAAATGAAGAATATTTTCTTGGTCTGGAAAGTTAATTCAAAGCATGAGAGAAGCGTATGCTCTGATTCTCTTAGTTTTATTGTAATACAGTTCTACTTCCCGTAAAATACAAGTTGACTAACTTGCCGCAATGTTAGGATCTCAACTAGAACAAAGGCAATTGGCACTTGGTAAAAAAAGATGACTAGGGTTGTCATTCCTCCAAGACAGTTGTAAAACAGTTAACACTGAGAGAAAAATGATCATTCAGAAACTGGTTAGGTTCCCAACAGAGTGTGACATTTGGAACCATATCTCTTTCTTAACTTGCCCTTCCTACTTTTTATGGAGGTTTTGACACCCATGACATATCAGTGTAGTTATATACATAGTCAACTCATGCTAGCTAATAAGCATGATGTAATTTTGTGCCTTTTTAATGCAGAATGCTTCCAATGACTATCACTAATGACATCTGCTTCAGTATAGGAGGGTAAAGCTCCTCCTGTGTTACTTATGCCTAGGATTAGATTTCATCTCTCTCTCCTTAGCTGTCAGGTTTAAGCCACTCACCACAGACTTCCTTTGTAGTCACTGGAGAGAGACACACATCTCCAAAGGGTGATTCCTTCTATCTCTCTTCAATACCTGTCTATGGATGAGATGAACAACCCTATGGAGTTGCCTATCTCTCTTCATTGTCTAGAGATGGAGTCAAGCTGACTTTAACTTATAGACATCTAACAGAGACTTCTAACTTACAGATAGTGAAAGTGAAATAAATCCCACCTTCAATATACTGTACTTTGAGTAGTTCTCTGCTTGGTGTAAAGAGGATTGAAGGAAGATTTCTCTAAGTGCAAGCATGATTTCATTGCTGCTGGTAGGAGTGCTTTGCTTTCTTCTCTTGCCTCCCTGAGATGCTGACAGCTCTGATGTTAATAATGGAGCACCAGTTGGGCTTCAGCGATTTTGCAGAAAAAAAGGCAAGTTATGTAATTTTTTTGAGGTAATAGTTGCAGTCTGGGAAGAATTGGCCTGAAACTGTCTGAAGCTCAGAGAATCTTCCATGTTAAATAGTTTAATTTCAGGATAATATATCCATGACTTGAATTAAATAAATAAATAAATAAATAAAATCTAACCTATTTAATTTTCCTTGAATATCTGCACTTGTTCCTACTATTTTAAATTATGCCAATTTGAAAATTTCAGAACATCATTTCAATGTGAATTTAGGGAGAAAGTTTTGCAATCCATTACATTCATAGTTCAGTTTTAAAAAGTACCCCACATATCCTTGTGAGGTGATAAAATAACATTTCATGAATCAGACAAAGAATTTTTGATGTTGACAAATAGAATGGCTTCATGATCTATCACCTGATGCTTTCCCAGCATTTATCCATGCCCTGGGTTCATCCTAGCCTTTCTTCATAAACAGCACAAGACTGTGTACACATTAAAACAAACAAACAAACAACCCCCAAGTAAAAAAACAACAACAAAAAGGCAGTTTTATTTGAGAAATTGCTTCAGATGCATGAAAACTGGTCTTGAAAGGAAAGACACTTCATGATGTTGCCAAGACTTGTCATTTAATCATGCATTTTGCAACAATCAGTATTTTTAGTGTCTTAGCTTCAAAAATCCTGTTATTACCTGATAATCCTCCTTTTATTAAGGGGGAAAAAAAGACATTCCCAGTGTTGTGGACTGCAGAGGAAAGTTCATAAATATGAGCTGTAAATGCTTAAATCCAAAAGGTGGCAAGTGAAAAGAAGCAATTAATGCAACACTTTATAATTTTTGGAGCCTCAATTTCTTTTTCCCGTCAGCTGAAGTACAGATTTCCCATAGGATTTTCTTTTCAGGATCACAGTTGTTGATGAGGTTGAAGTGAAACACAGGACTGTGATAAAATTCATGCCTGCCCAATGTGTCAAACTAAACACTGTGCATCTCTCTAGGTTTAGTTATTTTCCAAAACAGGGATCTTGCTGAATGGATAAACCTGAAAGCGTCCCTGCCCATGGCAGGGGTGACAGAACTAGATGATCTTTAAGGTCCCTTCCAGATCTATGATACTATGATTTATATGGGGTTAGCTCCATTTTGGAACAAGATCTTTGAATCAGAGTTTGAAGTGAACTAAGAGTATAAGCTGTCCTGAACTGGTGTGCTGCTGAGAAGTGAATTTAATCCTAAAAGAAGACAAACAAGGAAAAAATCTTCCCTAAGGAAAACTATAAGCACCTTCACAGTGCCTAAACTTAGACACTTAAATTAAGTACATGAGGTAGGAGGTCAGTTTTATAAGGCTCCCTGTCTAAACAACAGAAAGGGCAAGACAGTCCTGTAAAGCACTTTAGTGAAGTTTCTGTTTTGAACTGGATACTTAGAGAGCCTGCTGTCCTGAAGGCATCTCTTAGTGTCAGCCAGGTCCTGCTTTCTGAAGGGTAATGCAGACCTGATGTTGAGTCCTGTTCTTGTTTACGTTAGTTTTGTGTGTGTCAGTGATGTGGGACTTGTGGTGGCAAAGGAGCAGGAAAATGAACAATGTCTCAAGACCTCTGTGGATATGTCTATGCTCTGCAATACTACTTCTTGCTCCAGAAACCACTGGGTATGGACTTGCTTTAGGCAAGTATTTGGAATTACAGCATGTTAGAGGAAAGAAAAATTTTGAAAAGAACCACTGTTCTCACTTCATACTTTACAGAACCTAGATGGAGGAAAAGAGTAGTGCTTAGACCAATTTAATGACTGGCTGGTACTTGCATCTAGGGTTTTTGGGTAGTTGACCTGGGCTATGCTGAATCTGAACAATCATCCAGGAATGTTAGGTGAAACCTGGATTGCTCTAGCAAGACAGATGTTTCTCTCTTAGAGCCTGTGGTGGTTTGACCTTGGCTGGATTCCTGGTGCCCACCACAGGTGTTCTATCCCTTCCCTCTTTGACTGGACAGGAGAGGAAAAATATAATGAAAGGTTCTTGAGTCTTCTGACCTTGGTGTCTGCAGAGTTGTTTCTCTCAAATATTCTCACTCCCCTCTTCTCTGGCTGCAATTATAAGTTTTCTGCAAAATAACTTTTTCCTTGTTAAATATGTTATCACAGAGGCATTACTACTGTTGCCGATTGGCTCATCCTTGCCGAGTGGTGGGTCTGTTTGAGCCAGCTGGCACTGGCTCTGTCAGACATGGGGGAAGCTTCTCAGAGGAGCCACCTCAGAAATCCCCTCAATACCAGAACCTTGCCACACTAACTAAATACAGAGCTACAAAAAGCTGGATGCTCAGGAAGTTCGTGAAACTCACATGTTCACTGCAATTTTGAGAATGAAGGTGAATTGTGACAGCCCTTCGTCCTGAAATACTGGTAAAGTTTTTCAAGAAAAACTGTTCAATTTACATTTACACTGCACTGCAACGTAAATATATGTTCCTCTTGATTGCTGAATTTGACACTGGTGCTACTGTATCAACTCAGTCAAGTTCATTTCATAACAGATTGCCTTTACTGCACTGAAGATCAGGTCCTGTATTCTCAAAAACATAATTTTATTTTACCCAAGTAAAGTTTAGAAACACCTGGGTAACTTCAGTGACTGCTGTTTTTAGGTTAAGCAGTCCAAAGTCTGTGTTTGATTTGGAAAAGAAAGTTCAGGATTAACATGCTGTTTCTGCAAATCAGAGCAGCTTTGTACCAAATAGCCGATTAGGAAGCAAGCCACAGCATGTACAGCATGACCCAAAACAGATACACCTGCAAGGTAAAGGACTGGAAAGATTCTGCTTAGTGAAAGAGGATCTCATTGTGTGATGTGTCTAACTTGCCTGTTTTTCAATTTCACCTAAAATGTCCTTAGATGTTTTCCTCCCTCCCTCCCTCCCTCCCTATTTCCTCCCTTCCTTCCTTCCTATTTCCTCCCTTCCTCCCTTCCTTCCCTTTCCTAGGGTTAAAATTTGCCTGAACATTTATTTTGGAATGAGATTGCTTAAAAGGAGAATCGGAAAGGATTCAGGTCACCAAACACAGCTGTTTTTGGAGATTGCTGTATCCTGCTCAAGATGCCTGGGCTGGCTGATCTAACACAAGGAATCCATTCCCTCTGGACACAGGAAAGGATGTCCTGTTCTGTCCAAGCTGGCACAAGAATACTCAAATCTCCTTCAGAGTGTTTCTACCTGGAACTGTTCCAGCACAACTACTCTGTAGTAAGACAACCCCCAACACTAAACCTTATTCTGGAATAATTTTCATGTAAGCTATCATCCTAAATTGCCTGCCACAGACAGCTTGGGTAACAACCTAATCGAGGTTTGCCTCAAGACGTTATTTAGAATCATTACCAATAGAAAGGAGAGGCTAATGGGCACCTATGCAGGGTCCTGCATGGAAACTCTGTCAGTACTTTTTGGGAACGAAACTTGGGACTTTCTGTGTTCAAATTTCATTGGTTTAACTAAGAATAGGATCTTAAATCAGTGTGACATAGGTAGTGTTAGCTCTTTTAAATCAATATAAACCTGACAGAGCCTCGTTTAATGTATACCAAGTTAGAAGTAAACCAAAATGAGCTTCCTGTAACACAATATTAATGTGTCTACATGGAGTTTGTACTGAATTAATGAAACTTATTTTAAATTGATTTAAGTCAAAACAGTGTTAGCAATGTATACAAACAGAAGTTTAACTGAAAGATGATATATTAGATATGTATAATGGAGCCCATGATGGTGGGTATGAGAGAGAAGGAAATCAGGATCTTGACATGGTGAAAAATCCCAAATAGCTATGCCCAGACAGTATTGTGCAATATTCAGATATACAAATATCAGGAAGAATATTTAGATTGCAACCAGTTTCCTACATAATATATATCCCAACACATAAACATGCATTTGTAGCTACATAGGAAGATGGCATAAATATGGCAAAAGGATGGAAGTTTAAAGTGGATGCATTGGGAAATGGTCTAAACCAAAATAAAGGGCTCATGTCCTTAAGGGCAAATGAGCAAGAATGCCACTTGGAATACTACTGTGGAAACAAATAGAAGCAAATACAGCAGGATTGATCTTACCACCATATAATTTTTTCCTCTTAACTTTTCAAAGGTCTTCATGTGTTAACGCTCCCGAGGGGAAAAATAATGCAAACAGCTTTTTCTGGTATCATTTGAGATTGCCCTTTTTTTTTTAGACAAGAGCTGTTTTACTATCCAGAGTTCAAAAAAAAAATGTTCACAGCACAAAATAAAAACTGGCCATGAAAAATACAAATGCTCTTTCAACTTGAGAAGGAAATCACTTCATAATTTACACTATCTCTACTTGAAGAGAACAACTTCACTACTCATGAGTTACTGGTTTTCCCCTCTTCATTAAGAATTCCTTGTCTGTGTTTCTATCTATTTAGTGCATGTTTTTCACACTCCCTTGTCAATGCTCTTAGATACAAGGGATATATTTGAGACTCAGTGCACGAAGAACTTTCATTTTAATACAGAACAAATTAGAGGCACTGCACACACATGTACATTAACCAGAATATTAACCTCTAATGTGGACTCATCCTCCCTGCATAGTCTTTTGTCCACATCCCATCACTGTATTCTCACTTTTGCAAACCAATTAATTTATCTCTTTGAGGGACTGCTTTGCTGAATTTACCTGTGACAATATATGTAAAAGAGGATACACTAAAATGAAATCTGAAGTGTTGTTTTTGTTGACAGAAAGCTGAGAGATATGAATTCCATACAGTACCTACAGAAGTGTGGCTGCCCTATAAATTTTTCTGTGTCCCTAAACAAAGACAAAAATAGGTATAACTAGCCTGATACTGTTCAGTTACGTAACAGATTGAGGGTTTGGGTTTTAGTCACTGAAAATGTGATAAACAACACTGTGCATTAATGCAGAAAACAGATTGAGCTTTTTAATGGTACATCAAATAAGACTTTATTAGCATCTATTAGGTTCAACCCAAAGCCCGGGAAATAGCATTAATGAGCATCATATATCAGTCTGTCTGTTATTAGATAACATTATCCCTTAAAACTAGCAAGTCATATAGTACTTTATAGTTTTTACCTTTATCTTTAGAATTAGCTGCTGACATCCTCTCCTGTTACACTGGCCTTACTATTAGTAATAGTGAACCAATTTATAAACCCATTAGTGACACTTTTTCCCGAAGATAAAAACAGTCAAAATTATCTGGCAGCAATTAATCTTAATGGCTGTATGCAGTAAACAGCAATGGGCTAATTCCAGCTCTGTCAGCCCCATCAAACAATCCCACATTAGGCAGCTTTTCACTGATCCATTAAGCATATTCAGAACAACAACAAATTCAATGCTGAAGGCATATGCACTAAACATTACAACAGTGATCTTCTGAAGCCATCATTATCTCTTAAATAGTACTTCCCCCATGTATTATCATTATGCTGTACATTAGAAATACTTTGATTAAACTCCCTTAATTCATAACAGCCAGCTGCAGACCATTTATGCAGTTAATCTCAACACAACAGCTATTGAGGAAATATAACAAATGAAGGCTGTAAACTGGAAGTCATTACTATGAAAGATACTGGTTTTCTAGCCCTCGTAGTGCAAAGTGCATGGCAAGATTGTACTTTAGAATGACAGTGATGCTGACTGAAACAACTAATGGCTTTCCGCATGTTCTGCAACGTATGCAGCGGGAATTGCAGCTGTAAAGGTGTGTGCAGGAGTGACCTAACAAACTGTCAGCATGAGTGGCAAAAAAATCCAGGAGCTTCTTGTTCACAGGACCAAAATATCACATGAGAACTAGCACGGAAACTGCAGCATCTCCATTGCTTCGCTGGCTTCATCTGGAGCACACTGTAATTTGTCTTTATGAAAGAACAGTTCTGATTTCTTCCCCTATGAATCTCAAGTTAGCAGCAATGACACTTTGAAAGACTGCAGACCTTTAGTTTCCTTTCCTACAAGTAATAGCTGTTTTGAGAATTTTTATTAGACTGTTTTCTCTTTAAGGTATAATGGATATGGTGTGGCAAGAAAATTTGCATAAAGCTTTCCATGGTGATGTAAACAAAACAATATTATCAGGAGAGGAAGGAAAACAGTAGCTAATTTATATTTCCACTCTGACCTGAAATTCACATGAGGTATTCTCATTTAATAACAGGAAAATGTTAAATAGATAAAAGTTGATGGTATTTTCTTAAGTTTTCATCAAATGTATTCCTGAAAAAATATGTCTTAAAAATTCACTCAGAAGGGTTCATGCTGCATGTTAAGGAAAAACAGGAGCTACGTTTGCATTAACAATCTAGATTGCACCTCTTCTTAATTCAACCAAGAAATACCCCAAGAAATCTGTGGGATTTGGGTACAAAAAACCACTTTCACAAATTCTTTACTTGTCAAGTGTAAAGAAACCATAAAAATATTAGTGAATAAGGTCTGTGTGTTTTACAGTTCTTCACTATATATAAATAGTTTATTTGATTTTAAAGATAGAAACCACAGACACAGTGTCTACCTTGCAATGAAACGATCAAATAAATAAAACTTCAGTTTGGCACAAGCCTAGCTGCCAGTTCTGATCTTAGTTTCAGTTCATAAGTCCAACTCACTTGAAGGTGGAATGCTAAACCTTCACAGCACCTTCAGGACCAGCACTGAGGAGCAGGCAATGGAATGCAACAGGCAACAACACCCTTTAGAGGGCCAGAAGAATCAACTTCCTGATGTTTGGATAAAACCAAGGTGAAAAGTCTCACTACAAGTCCAGTTTTATATTTCTACAACTTTCTAAAGGTCATGCACTGCTGGAACATGTAAGGCTGTAGCTCTCCACCCATTTACAGGGGGAGGCCGACTTGTACACCATGGTGAGTGTGTACTGCCTAAGCGGCAAGCATACTTAAAGAGTGAATTTTGCAAATTCCATCCCAAACATAAATCTTTTACATACTGTCATAGTATTTTCCCTTTCAGAGGGAAGAGAATGAACTTGGGCTTCAGATACAGATTTCAAGCACTCTTCTTAGCAATACAGCACCTTGCCATACAATCTTAGACAAGCTTGATTTCCCTTCTTTATAATGTTGACAAGATGACTTTTCCATGTGGCAGAGCTGTTGCCAAGACAAACTGGTGGTGGGTACAGTTATTCCAAGATCTTTGATCAGAAAACTGAACAGAAAAAAATTGTTACATCATTTGCAATAAGGCATTCTCATTCTTAGCTTTCAAGGATGGCTCCCACGATCAGAGTTATGTCGGGCTTTTAGGCATCAAGAAGTCTGCCTATAACACAGATCAACCCTGGGTCTTTGTAAAACCAGCGCTAGCTCCCAGAACTTGTCTGACCAGCTTCTAGATTATGGAAGTGAGCAGAAATGACTGTGTCACTCAAGAAGGTATGTGCTGAGAATGCAGGAACTAAATCCCTAGCTGTATTCTTCACTGCCAGCATCACAGTAAACAATCTGTTTTTTGGTAAGTAACAGTAGACAGATCAGTTTCAGGAAATTATTTTTCCATATAGCCTCATTCTTGCTGTCCTTGAGCAAACTGAATGACAGTAGATGAGATAAGCTTTATCTTTAGCCTATTTCAGGTGATATGGAGATAATCTACAACAAGAAAAGCATCTGAAAATTAAAGATGCTTCCTTAACCCGATAGAAAGAGAAAGCTGAGTATTTTTTTTCCCCAGGAACATTTCTAGGTACAAGATCTTCAGACTACAAGGAATATTAGACACTTTGCTGACAATCAAGACTCCATCAGAGTCTGGACACTTAAGAACAAGGCATCATCTAACTTAGGATTTCTAAAACTGAAAATTTTCACTTAGGTGCCTAAACACAGCTAAAGTTTCCTACTGAACAGAATTCTCAATGTCTCAAATGTAACTTACATGTTTCTCATACATGAGAAGAAGTCACTTTTTGCAAATATAAAGAGAGTCTGACTCACTATCCTCTCTGACAGGCAGAAAGATCTGTGATATCATGTGACAATTATAAAGTGTACCTGAATCATTATATGCAACCATCTTTGTCCAGTTTCATTTCTTGCTTCTTTTCCCAGTAGTATTTTCTTCCTTAAAAGAGGGGGAAATTACATAAGCAACATATTTTCAATAATTAATTTCATTTTCCAAGAAAAAATATGCTAGAATTTGAACAAATCCAAGTAGTTAAGTACTAACCTTAAGAACAAAGCAGAAGATTTTTCCACCTTTCACTCCCAGAAAACAGAGCAACAAAATTTGTCCCCTCACAGCAGGCCCAATTCTGGGGAGTACTGAGTAATAGATACTCTGCAGGTGATAATGTGTGCAGGTAAGAATAGGTAAGAATGACAAATTATTCCCAGCTGCTACGTGTTCACCACAGCACAAAAATTTCACCTAGGTGAAGTTTTAGCAGGAAACAACTTTTTTTTTTTTTTTTTTTTGGCTCAGGCTTCATATGACTGATTTCAGAAGAATATACGGCTATGTTTATACCCTTCAAATACAGTAACAGGGGAACTACTCTGCTTACTTTCCAAGGACCATTTACTAATCTTGAAGTGAGCTAACCAAGCAGTACAGCAGGGAGTTTATAAAGATTCCTATAATTCTGCCTAGCACATGATCCAAGCACAGAGCTCTTACTGTACTAATAAGAATTTGGGACTAAAGAGAAAATATATACTTGCTGAGCTGCTAGTAAGGTATGGATTATGTTTATTGCGTATGAATTTTATAGATGGATTTTATTTCAAATTACTGACATTGTCTTGCCTTATTTTGACAATGTGTGAGCAGTCAGATGTGAAAGTACCTGTATTATGTGTCCTAGTTTTTCACAATGGGTGAGACAAAGTTTTTCATAATTGATGAGAACCACAAAACAGTTTGGTCATGCTATGAAGTATTTTTCCTTTTAGTGCCATATTTCAAAAGGGCCAAACCTGATTTTCAAAACCAGAATATTGTTCTATTTCATCTAAGATAACTTCAGGTCACCTAACAGTGAGAAGGAACTTTGAAAATATTTTGTCAATTTTACTGATAAAATTCCCAACTGACTATCTAGTTTGGGATGGTGTGAAATGTGCACGGAAGTAGACTGAACTGTTAATAGAATTATAGTTATTAATGCAACTAATTGACAACAGAAGAACATGAATTATGAGTTAAAGGAGTGCATCTCTACCGAGAAACAACAGAAAAGAATAATATTTTGCAGGTTTTATTTTGTTCACTTACTCAAGTTTGCTTTTGCACAATAAATTCTATTGTAGGAGTTAAGTGAGGCTCTGATAGAGAATCCAGAATTGTCCAACTTTATGGTGGTTTTTTTTTGTTTTTTTCCCCCAGTTCTTCAATCCCTTTATACATTTGGAAGAATTTCCACATAAAAGATGTTTCCTTTTTCTTGGGTGGGACTATTAACGTGTGTAAACTCTAACTGAGTCCAAGTATTTTGTGTGCTGACAGAATGTTAGGAAATCAAGTCTTATGAGTGGTCAGACAGTGCACAAAAGTAACTTCAGAAATCATAGAAACCATACTGATTTATAGAAGGCTGTGTTAAGGAGTGTAGGGTTTCCATCTCTAAGGGATCAGAATATAAGCAATGAAATGGAGAAGTGATTTTCAACCTTTTTGAATTTGCAGACAATCTAAAAATATTTTTAGTGGAAAGGAATACCCATGTAATATATTTAAGTTTGCAGATAATAAAACAGCTTTTCCAGGGACCACTGACTGGAAGCCAAAGGATCCCCAGGGGTTCACAGGTTATAAGCAAGAAATCACAGAAACTAATAATACCAAATTATGTAGTCCATTCCAGCTTTCTTTCGTAAGTTTATCATGGTGTCTTCAATCTACCCTATTAATTATCTGGACTTACATTACTATACTCCTTATATATGTAGGAATGCAAAAAAAATCTAGAGAAGTAATTTTTTTGGATTTCATTACACCTCATCTGAGAAAAAAAAATATTTCATGAAGGAAAGAAAAGGAATAAAACAATGATTCCATTCATATACATTGTCTCAGTAATTTATAACCAATTTATCAATGACCATGCAGCTGCACTCACTGTACTTTGGATTTTTTTTCTAAAAAAAAAAAAAACTCATACAATGCTCACATAGTCTCTGAAAGCATAGCATCTTAATAAAGGAAAAGGAAGCCACCAGAGTAATTAGAAAGGTATATTGTACTGCATATAATGGCAGAAGGATGTTTGTATTATAGTCCAACACATCATTAAGGATACAATTGTTATTTAATGTGGCACAATCATCTTTCTACTCTTCATGAAATCCACTTAAGTAATTACTTTTCTTAGCTCATTGGGTCTATGAACTGACAGTTTAGCAAAGTGCTATGTCTAAAGAAATACTGTGTCTCTATTTTTATAATACCCTACCTTTTTAGCTTGACTGTTACTGCTTACCTGGACTGTTACGGCTTACCTGGACTGGCCATTTTCTCATTGAAAAACTGGTGAGGAGAGCGGGAAGGAGAGGGGAAAACTGGGATGGGGAGGAGAGAGGGGAAAGAAAACCAAAAGCTTACAGAGCTGTTTTAAAAATGTAAATACTAACTGAAAAGTGTTATTTCCTTTTTCTCTACAGTGTATCCCTTTCCCTCAGTCTTGTTTTTGAGACATATATACATAAACATATGGAAAATTGACTGTTTGTAGAATATTTAATCATTTTTGTTTCTGTTAGTAGCGGAACACTAGCTCAGTACTGCAGTACCTTGAGTCGTTCTAATTTGTTTTTAGGAGGAATACGTTTACAAAGCACAGTTTTCAAGATTTGGGAGAGTTAGTGATGAACACTAACTAGCACATTATTTTACCTTATAATCTTTTTTCACTTATGACTGCAATAATATATGGGAGCAAACATGATCTATATACTCAAAGCTCATTTGGTTTGGGTTTTTTTCTTGCTGTCATGCATATTTTAATATAAAGTGCAAGACCATTCTGCAGAGCAAGCCCAGGATTCAGCAGACACAGCACTGAAGTGCAACATTTAAATTGTCCAACAGAATGATTTCTTTTTGTTTTCTTTTTTCTTTTTTTTTTCTTGTGTTTTAAACTTAAAGCTCTCTTTCAAAGGATGTTGGAGTCTTCGTACTTGCTAGCATTACAACAAGGTAAGTCTGAAATACCTTTATCTTATTTGGTAGATCTATGTTTGATGCTCTTTGTTTGAATAGAAGTGTCAGCTGTATTTTACCTTATTATATAAAAAAGTTTCAGAATTTAATTAAGGGTCAAGTACCCGCTGTAGATAAATGCAACAGCTAGAGCATATTTCTGATCTCTCTGAAGACTGCAATCATGAAAATTATTATCATTGAGTAAAACTGGTCTCAATGATGGTGACTGGGAGATGGAATCTGTGTTAGTCAGCCATAATTTACATAATAATGGGTTCCGAGTTTTCATCAGCACCTTTTGTTTGTACAGTGCTTACTGCTACAGTAAATTGTCAAAATGTCATTCCTATCCAATCAACCAGAAAATATCAACAGTAAACAAGGCACAAGAAGAAATTCTCTGATTTAAAGTATGGTGGAGAAAGCAGTAAAACAGGACACTGGAATAGCTGCAGCAGTGTTATTCTGATATTTTCAATAACACTGTTGAACAACTTACAAAACATTATTTTTTAATGAAGCAATGCCACTGAGGGGGGTGATGTCTTTAAAAGAATCTCAGCAAACAGATAACTGGTTTGTTTACAATTATGTTTGTCATTATCTGGTTGTTTCCTCTTCCGTGTGGCAACCTATTTCACTCTTACAGCCAAAACAGACTCAGCTAAAAATTACTACAGTCTGGGTAGCCACAGACCTGCAAGTGCCTAAAAGCGGCTTAATCAAGGAAAACACCACATTCTAAATCAAAATGCTAGCCCGAATCATTCTATCTACCCTCTCTAACAAATACATAAAGCCTCATAGTATTGAAGTTGAAATGAATTCTGTGAAACTTTCTGCTGCCTTCTAAAATTCATAGAAGTGCAAGGAGAGGAGGAGCATGAATTAGTCACAGTGTAGGCTATATATATAAGCCATCACCCTTACATACTGTATTAAAATTAAAAGTTTCATATTGTCTTTGAAATAAAAATGAATAAAGTGGCATCCTGCCAAAGAGAACCAGAAGCCATCCTTGTGTGGAACCAGAATACTTGGCTCAAGTAGTACTTAATTTATTTCCATGAAATGACAAGTAGTATAAATGTGTATTTAAAACAGAGAGGCAAAAACTTTAAAAAAAGTTTCTTTGCATCGTGGTTCATAAAGTTGACACAGTCATCGCCTGTAGATAAACAGAACAAAACTGATAAACATTCCTCAAGAATGGCTTCCAGCCCAGTGTTCTTAAAAATCTTCAAAAAGATGTGATCACGTAGTTGAGTCACCACAGAAAAGACTCACAGTACCTTCTTTTGGAAATGAACAAGGGTTTTAAAATCTATTGAAATGAAGTGTTGACATAAGAAAATATTTTGTAGAGCTTTCAGGTTTCTTTACCATTCACTTTATTTTACTTTGTTACTTTTAATTTTTTTTCCACTTCTCTTTGAAAAACCTGCATTGTCCAAGCCCTTTCGATTAAGCAGCTTGCCTGAATGAAAGCACTGTGATGAGGTGGCAGTGCATCAGTAAACAGGGTGCCTCTCAAAGCAGGACAGAATGCCGAGAAATAGGGCTGATCAGCAGTAACTACTCTGACACTTCATGCAGTACAGGGAATTAACTCCTAGGACTTTGGGCCAAATGAAGAAGTAGTAGTTGATGTTCCACATTGTGAATACCTCAGTGGCTGAACCCATTACAAGTTTAAACAGGGATGGGAATTCACTATATACAGGGCTTTTTTCTTTCTTTCTTACTTTCCCCCTGACCCTCCAGCTAGGAATGTGAAACAGAGTGTAGAAAATAGAAATAAATCTGGGTCCTGAGCAGGCTGTATTTATTTTTTTCTTTCCCTATGATATTTGCATTTATTTCCCATTAAATCACAAATAATTCAACAAAGGGATGCCCATAAGAACAATATTTATGGGAATGCACCCATCATGTTGAGGAAGACACCCATGTACCAAGTTAAGGAAGTGGAATTGCTCTAAGGCAGACTTACAAACACTAAGGTACACAAAAACACATAGCAGGAGGGGAAATACAGCTAAAAAGGCAACTAGTTAGCAGCTGCCACTATGACCTTTAACTGCATCCATGGTAACTGGGCTAAAGATGGAGTTCCATTTTATTATTCTCACACCCACAATGTTAAGCCTATGAATCCCATTGCAATTTAATGGCTGAAATCAGAAGGCAGATCTGTGTTCATTGGACCAGTGCCGACATCCTCTTAGCTAATGAGAGCAATAAACATTTTCATGCCAGGAAACCAATGCAAGTGGAAATATTATGCCATGCAGAAATCTATCCCCCAAACACAAAGAAATGGTCAGTAAAGTCTCAGCCCTTTATGTTCATTTACATATACTGTAATTTTTCAGGTTTTAGACCACTCATCTTTGGAGAAGTAAGATACTTAACTTATATATTCTTTAATGCTGTGGCATGCAACTGCATTCAATTTATATTAAGAATCGTGGGAAGAATTACATATTCCAGAGTTAATGACTATAGCTGCCTCCAATTATTTTCCTAAAGGAATCTTATGTTTTTAAATAGTATTTTTGCTTTCATGCACCTAAAATGTATTTCATTCATTTACAGGCCAAGTTCAGTATGACCAGCTGAGCAAAAGACAGTAAACCAGCAAACTCTTTCAACAAGAAAGAGGGCTTTGTTCTAACTTTTGTTGTTATTGTAACATGACTCATACAGTTTTTCTGAAGCATCAGTGACAACAATGTCATATCTTTGCCATGTGAGCTGAAAGCAAGACATGTATCATCCTTCTTTGGATTGAAGAACCAGAGCAACAACAACAGCCGTTAAAAGGATTTGTGCTGGATGAGTCTTTGAGATCTCAAGCACTTCCACCCCTCAAGTTATGTGGCAACCTGTAAAATAAACAATGAGAGGTATGGAGTGGAGTTAAGAATTGATTCATAAGCCTCTACCTGGAAAAAACCAGTAGGGATGAGGAGTAGCCATAATTATTTATAAAGTCATAAATATAGCAATTTAGCCACATTGAGCCATTCAGTCATTTATCTGTCTTACCTCCCAGCATCTCCTAAGGAAGGAGCATCATTCCAATAACACAGTGGGCCAGGATGAAGAAGAAAACTCTGAATGCATAAATGTGCAGCTGGGAAATGAAGGTCACCAAACTCTCCTTGAACTGTTGGGTAAACCCAATGTATTTGCTTCAAAGTGGTACAGTCAAAGACATAAAACTATATTAGTGAACGCATAAAGAGCGTTATGTGAAATATCCCTGCCTCTCACAGTCAGCTTCTTCCTCTATCTTGAAATATCCAGAATTTTATTTTTGTTAAAATGTTAGCCTGGCATAAGGAGAGAGGGCTTAATGACTTCCTCTGACAAGAACTGCATGTAGGTTTTTTTTCTTATGGAAGACTGCCAAATATCCTTTGTGATAAAAAGCTTGAACTATTTTGCTAACAGAAGCCGCTTGTTCTGGTAACTGTAAAGGTCAGACAGAAAATAATTTTGGTGTTTCTTATCTTTTAAAATAATGTCACTTTTTATCATTACGGTAACATTTTTGGACAACAAAGAAAAGAGAAAACAGTAGATGTGATGCCCCAGACCACCAGGTACACTATTTCTTAAAAGATATTAGGTTAAAAAAGCTGTTAGCCAATTATACCAAAGACTGGAAATGTCACAAAAGCCAAGGAAATCTCCTTGGTAACATTCAGAAATAATATGCTTTGGATCATATTGTATATTAAATGACAACTGTCAATTTAAAAAAGAAGTCCTCTAAAATCTTTGATGTATGACAATTCAGAAGTTGAAACACACTGTTCTTAACATTTTATATCTTTGAGATAAAAAGCTTTTGACATGTTAACTAATGTGAAGGAATAAGTGCTCCTCTCATTTTCCTAACACAGTACTGGACTGCACTGAGTAGCTTTTTGTGATAAATATCATAAGAAGCAAGCTGGTATTTAACAATTTTATTTAGTTAAGTATATACATTTATGTCTCTTACATTGCATAACAATAGAGACAGGTGAGATTTTCTATCCTAAATATTGTTCTTTAGTACACGTAGCATTTATTTCAGCTAAAATGGGCATTTGAATAGGCAGTGATTGTCAATATTATCTAATACACTTTTCTGTCTTGGGCTACAGTACAGCATGATTCAGACGAAGCTGCCAGTGTCTGAATGTGCAGCCATTTCAGGATAAAAGGTATTTGAACTACATGTTAGTTGTCTTTCTATTGTTTTGTATTTTTGTTTGTTTCCCCCCAAAATGGAAATCATTCACAATCTCTAGCTTCAGTCACCTGCACTGGATGGCTCCCAGGTAGCTGAGGAAATCTTCATGGGGCAGTGCTGGGTGGCAATGCTGGGCTCATTGCTTCAGCTGGGCTCCCAGAGTCATCAGCTACAGAGGATGCTACTTCTTACTCTAGGAGAGCATCTCAGCAGTTAATGCGGTGGCTTAAATCTGTGTGACTTTGACTAGGTTCCAACTGGAAGCCCCCCATTTTCAAGATAATCTTAAGATGAATCCGATCAGGTTTTTCTGTGTAAAGACTTCTCCTGCCACTGAAACCATGGAGCTTGGTAATGACGTTCAGACAAAAGCCTGACCCTAGGTAAAAGAGGGTGTTAGAGAGTCTAATTCATAGGTTATCCATTAATATGAAGGTGGTTCAGCAGAGGTATTAATGGTACGAATTATGAGTAGTCTATATTAACACCCTGTAAAAAAGGAGATTTGAGAGCTAAATAAATACTAAGCTTTTAGGCTTGTTGACTGACTTCGAAGAATTGTGAGAGTATGTGTGCTAATTGTTAGGCACAGCGTGGATGGAGTTTTGCGGCCCTGAAAATATCGTGTTGAAGGTCTACGCTTCTCAATTGTCACAGAATATGTATGAAAGTGTTTCAAAGACAAATCTGCCCCCCCAAAAAGGAAAACTCATAAGCAGTGTAGACCTCACCAACTGGCACCATCAGACTTCGGGAAAAAGATTAGTTCCTGGACTTCCTCTAATTGGTGGTATTAGGTGGAACTTCAGAAGTTATCCAGTGTAGAATTCCTTTATCACAGTGCTTACACTATTTTGTTCTTCTGTGAGACAAGAGAACAAGATTCTTATTTCCAGAAAAGAGGGAGATTTGGACTTTCACAGTTCATGGGTGACTGATACATATGGAAGTAAAAGTGTAAGAAAGCAGACCCCTTTCTGGTTTTGGCATGACATTTAAATCCTGCCATACGTGTTTGCCTTACAGCTGTTGATCCAGTTCATCCTGAATTCTCCAATACTTTCACATGCATCAAAAGTAATGTCTTTAGACATTAACCATTCCAAGGAGAAAAAGAGTTCAGCCCAATTGGTATCGCATAAAGATAATGAAGATTCCCTATTAGTAATCAAAGAGGGTGATGAACAACAAACTCTAGTGATTAACATTCTGAAATCATCAGTACTGGATAGCCAGCACCTAAGGATTCCTAAAAGGAGTTGGAGAAATGTTCAGTACAGTGATGATAATTTTGAGCAAGTCCTGACATATAAGGAATGCCATGGAAGGTAATCAGACAATGTCACATTTCAGACACATTTCAGACCCTTTCCCTACCACTATTCTTACGTAAAACAACACAAAGCTGACACAGGATATTTCTCATCTGATTTCAAAAGAATTGGTACCAGAGGCATAATTGCAAGTATTTTGTTAATAGTTCAGAATTCAGCATAAAATTACTTGTGGAAGAAATTATGGGTAAGTTAGTGGTAAACAACAAAGGGAACACTGCAGAGGTGGAAAGATTGCTTAGTAAACTAGGTTATTAGAAGTAGGATGCTTTAATACAGCACAATCCTTACCTTTCCAGAAATTATGAAAACCACAGAACTGAATAATTGAAAAGAGTGCCTTAAAATACAGAGGATTCATACTAGATAAGCAACCAAACAATACCTCAGAAGGCCCAATATTATTGCTGAATGGACACTGAGGGAGCAGGAAAGCTGATCCTTCTGTTATAAATTGGGGAGGACAGTGCTGAAGCATTGCATCAACTCTGCAGTCCTCATTTTCAGAAAGACACAGTGAAGCTACTGGAAAAGTTGAGAGGAAATATAGAAATATTTTAAAAATGGGGAAAAATACCTTCTGGTAAGAGATTTGGATCTTTCTGTTTATGAAGCAGAAGATTGAGAGGTGACTTGCTTATGGCATATATACCTTCTCAGGCAGAAAATAATGGATATGAAAGGACTCTGTAATCTAGTGGAGGAAGGCATAATAAGAACCAAAGGCTGGAGCCTGAAGCCAGATGAATTCAAATTGGAAATAAGGCACACACTTTTAATGCTGATAGCTATTAGCTATCAGAACACATTATAGAGGGAAGTGGTGGATTTTCCATCTCCTGAGATCTTCAAATCAAGATTAGATGACTCTCAGGAAGATATACTTTAGCTGCAGAGAAACTATTTGGCTCAAGGTAGGGATAACTGTGTGAAAGATAAGTAACTCTGATCAAGAAGAAAGTAGATTAGATGATCTAGGAGTTCCTCTTTGCTTTTTACTCTATGAAAATTTGAAAATCTGCAGTATGTAGTTGCGAGTCAATCTGAGTCTTCCACCCCAGATTTAGCCCAGCCAGGTTACTGGCACATTGAAGTGGAATTCATACCCCATCCCTCACTCTTTTATATCCCTTTGTAGAGTGTACCCAGAGGGAATTCAGATTTATTGCTGCTTGCTTTCTTTCAGGATACTGCTAAGGCAATGCTCCATGGTGGAGAAATTAATGGAAAAGATCTGCAACCACTGTTTAGACTCTCATTCACACTTTATTTCTAGAAGAGCTCAAAAGAGATATCAATGTCTCTGTCACAGACTTCTAGGATTGTGGCATGGCAAAATGCAGAAAGATTGTGTTGACTGTACCACCTACTAATTTTATTATTTATTTGACTTTGTATTTGCAGTCTTCACTCCCAAGCTACCA
Organism: Campylorhamphus procurvoides; assembly: GCA_013396655.1. Classification (NCBI taxonomy): domain Eukaryota; kingdom Metazoa; phylum Chordata; class Aves; order Passeriformes; family Dendrocolaptidae; genus Campylorhamphus; species Campylorhamphus procurvoides. The sequence continues at coordinate 1,282,780 of WBMV01000503.1, read as the reverse complement.
CAACTACTTAAAAATCCTTTCTCCATATGTGAGCAAAGACATCAAAGGGAATGGTTTTGTAATTCATGGCATCCACAGATAGGTACAGAGAAGTTGGAAATTTGTTATTATGTTAATAATACGCCTTTATTAAATGGCTCTGTGTAGTTCTCAGAAGGAAAAAAAAACATGGGAATATATTTTATCTGATCCTATATCAGGCAACTGCTATAATTTGGTTACTGGGCTTGTATTTCAAAAGACCACAAACTTGTGGTGACATTAACAAGAAACGTAGGCATTACTGAAGAATCTCAGTTTTGGTGATATGGCATGCATTCATTTATCTCAGATATTGGCTTGAAATTGCTGATTTAAAGCCTGATTTTATTATGATGAGAGGAATAGAAAAAGGATGTGCAAGGCAATGTAGGTAGGGAAAAATGAAGGTAAAAAGATTACTTTAACAGGATGCAAGGGGAAAAGAAAAACTCATTTCATATTTGGAAACAAATAAAATGAACAGTTGAAATTATGGTGCAAAAAGACAAGTTTATGCACAACAATTCTATGGACTCAAGGCCTAAGTAATTTTATTTAACTTGATCTGTCAATGTCTGAAGTTGTCACCACAGATTCCCTCTAATGGCAATGGAGAATAAGAGGTGCTTTTAAAACATGATTCAGCCGACCTATTTTAGCCAACTACTTCAGGATGAGATGAATCACACCCTAAAGTGCCTATTTCTCTCCATTGATTATGAAAAGAGTCCAGGGTGACAACCTCAGATGTAGATGTCTCAGTTATAGATTTTTGTATTTTGTCGAATGAATCCCACTATTAGAGCCTATAGATTCTGACACATCTTCACTTTTCCCCATAATTTGCTATTGAAAAAAACAGCTGGTATGGAGAAATAGAGGAGATACACATACATTTGTATCGGGTCCAATTTACTGTAGAATGGCTAGGAAATTGACATTATGTATGTCAAATGTTGACATTTAGATGAAAAAAATGAACCCCCAAAATACTTCAGTTGAGAAAGAAAATAATTCTCTGTGGAAATACTGACATGAGGCCTCATGGTCAGTATTTCAGGGTTCCAATCTTCACTATAGCACAGTGTCTGCCTGGTCTACATATTGCATCCTGGTTCCTTCCACTGGTGATACTGGTGGTGCTGCTTGGGATCCCCATGGTAATGACAAATCACAAGACATGAATCCAGCCAAGCAGCCAGAATCAGTCAGGGGAGATTGGCCCCATGAAGTAGTGAAATTACAGGTTCTGCAAGGTGTCAAAGTGGCACACTTTTAACAGAAGTATATAGAGTGTAGATACAATGATAGCAAATTAATGTTTCAAACAAGCACATGACATTTCTTTAGAAGAAAATTAATTTGGAATGAATAGGCTGACTTCTCAACATCCAGACTGATTACGCAGTCTTCAAGGAAAGCTGAATGATGGTCGTATGTTTATTCCTTATTTTGCTGTTGTATTTCAAGGCACTTTGTAATCTTCTAAGTCCCCACTCTGATAAGCTTATGATCATATTTTTATTTGTCCTCCCTTTCCCCTCCCTCTCCCGTTCCCCCCTCTCCCCTTCCCCCCTCAACCCTTCCCCCTCCTCTTCCCTTCCCCTTCCCCTTCCCTTCTTCTCTTACTTCATCTCTCAGCCTTTTGTTTTCCCTATTGCCAAGGAACTGTGATTGGTGTTAATAAACTTAATACTCATTTTACCAATGTGTGGTTAGCAAAAAGTACTCACCGGTATGGAATAGAGCACAGAAAAACACAAACAAATTGGATATGCTTGAGAAGTTATCAAACCAAATTTGAGTGCAAAAATATGTATAAGTTAAGTTTAGAAATATCTTTGAAGATAAATCTTATGTGTAACATTTCTAGAGATAACATCACGTTCAACTTGCAGAGGCTGCATTACTCATGTGCATAAAATAGTAACCTTCGTGAATGGTCTAAACAAATTTTGCTCTTCAAGAAGCCAAAGATTATGACTCCTGATTCCAGCTGGAGGGAATTGAAAGGTAGAAAACTTAATTTCAGTGGTTCCTTTAAAAGAAAATCCCGGTTTTAAAAAGAAGAGCGAAAGCTGAAAAGCCTCTGAGATTTTGAGTTTCCTTCAGGAAGTTCTGCTGATATTGCATTATTTGTCAATAAAGCTAAGGTGGAGAAATAAGCTACTCTTAGTTTTATTTAGAATTTAAAGTCATCCACTTATAATGATGCAAATAAAAAATAGATTTTAATGATACACATTATACACAAACAAAAGCTCTAATGACATAACCAAGAACTCAAAAAAAATTTGCCTTTTAATAATGTCTTGTATTTGATTATGTATTCATGAGCTATTTATTTTTACAGATGGCACCCAAATCTTGATGCCCTCTCTAACTTCCAAGCTGCCACAGCCTTCTCAGTTCAACATCTTCCCCACAGGTTGTCTTTTAACTTGACTCCATTTTTACTCACTGTTATGAAATCCTTTGTCAATTCACTGTTCACAGTAACAAGCTCAGAATTTTTAGTTGGGCTTAGACACCCTTAAACTGTCATGACCTCTGTTCTACCCATGAAGATCCCTGTCTGATTTATTTGTATGCCTTTTCTGTGCTGGTTTTACTAGTCATGCCCATTGCCTGACTCCCTACCTTAGAGAGTGAGGGCTTCCTGCTTCCTAAATACCCATCCCAATTCACTGTTCAGGGGGCTGTGTGTGACCATGTGTGTGTTTGCGTGTGTGCATACATTTGGACTAACTTCCTGCAAGTTTGGAACTGACTGTCTGGAGAGCAGCTTTATTAAGGATCTGAGAGGAAGTAGCCTAAACATGACCCAGCAATTTGTGTGCCTTCATAGTTATGAAAAGTAATGGCATCTTGGGCTATATTAGCTCTTCTGTTGAGGCAATGTTTATTCCCTTATACTTGCCCACCTCCATATATTGTGTTTGGTTTGGGGAATCCAATGTAAGCAAGACATAAATAAATACAAGCCAGGGACTACAGCACGTTTCCTATAGAGAATGTCTGTGGCAACTGGGTGTTGTTCAGCCTGAAAGGGTGGCTTCAGGGGCACCTCAGAGCCATCTTTCAACACTTATAAGTAGGCTACTAAGATGGCAGAGATAAGTCTATCACTGAGGTGCATGGCAAGAGAATAAGAGATAATAGATTTACCTGGAATGGGAGAGGTTCTGACTGGATATAAAGTAAAACTTTCTTAACTGTGAATAAAACAAAGCACTGGAGTAGGTTGCCCAGAGATGCTGTGGAATCCACCCTTGGAGATTTTCAAGACCTGGCAACCTGGCTTCTGAATTCAGTGTTGACCTTATTCTTAGCAGAAGGTTGGACTAGAGACCTCTTGAAGACCCTTTCAACCTGCATGACTCTGTGATAGTGTGAAACCTCTGTTGAAAAAGTTTTCCCAAAAGCTCCTCACTTGTCCAAGTTAGAGGGGGTTTGGATTTATATCAATGCTATGAATCCTTTTAAAATTTCAAGCCTTTGCTCTCAGGCACAGAAGACTTGAAGTACTTCAAAGGAAAGACTGCCAGAATTTTTTCCATGTATACAAAACAAGATTATCTCCCCAGACTCATTGTTAGATACTACTGGCTAGTTTTGTCTGAAATATTTGAAGAAAGCAAAATGAAGTCTGAGGCAAACTGAATGTAAAAAAAAAGAGCTTGATTCTCAGACTCTCACTGCTCTACCACTAGTGCTACCAAAATTGCTGCTAATCCATCATGACTACAGTGAAAGCTCAGCTCCCCATACCACCATGTTGAAAACCAGGCAATTTGCCAGACACCAGTTCTTTTTTAGTGGGAAGCCTTGGTTTGACAAATAAAGAGGTAAGCAAGAATATAGTCTATTTTATCATCTGCTCTTAATGCACTATATTGTTTTTAAGTGGTTTTGTATGGAATCAATAATTCAGTGTATTAGTTGTAAAAATTATGCCTGGTATCAGCTGTAATCTTATAACTGTATTTCTTCCATGCCCCTCACACTCCCAAAAAATGCTTATTGCTGATGAGCTATAATGTTTTCCTCCGAGATTCCCATAGTATTTCCAACTACATATGACTTATCTAAGAGATGAGTGCTGATACCTAGCAAAGTTAATCGAAAATGAAAACAAGGCTACATCCATAAGTAAAGATAGAGGACAGCACCAACAGAAAGAGAAAATGGAGTTCATTTTGTCATATTTTATGACACATAAGGTGGAAGATAGAGCAATGTTGATAAAGTTTGGAAGCTAGGGGATTCTTGTAGAAAAACGTCTAATAAAAAAATTGAATGGCAGAAAAAATAAACTGTAACATGACGGGAAGTATCTAAAAAATGGAATACACAAAGAAAAGCTGAAATATAAAAGCCTCAAAAGGTATTTTCCTAAATGAAATCCATCAGTATAGAAGAGAAAGGGAAAACATAGAAAGATACTAGCCTGTGTGTGTTTGAATGGTTATCAAAAGAGAGTGTTGATTAAACCCATAAAGGATGTTGTAAGTGAACTTTATATATGGAAGATCCTTTGGGAATTAAGCAAATGTGTGTACTCTAACTCTGACAGCTGATTTCAACAGTTTCATTGCATATTTTCTGAAGAAGTCAAGAAAAAAGCAAGCAGTTTGTAAGGTGTCCAGAATGGGCAGAAATACAGCAGAAGAACCCAGATGGACCTACAGATTTATATGCAGCAATTTTCAGGTCTAGAATAGGAAAGGGACTTCCATGTGTTGGGAGGAGCAAGTGAGAAATACCTTTAGAGTCCTGAAAACAGGAGTGAAGATTTATTAAACTACTCTCAGAAAATCTGCTGGATTTTTTCCGACATCAGGATACCACACTGCCTCTGCAGTAAGGATTCACTTGAAAAGCACAGACTCCGACAGAAAACTCTCTCTGTTCCTTGTCACTTTAGTCCATTTATATATGAGTTATGTGATGGCCTCTCATTGAATTTTTGTTTGAAATTTAACTCAGTAGGGTTCTGCTTATCCACACCAATATCTTGCACATTTCTGTCTCACCTCACTTGAGTCTGAAGGGTTATTTCAGGATAGTAACTTCCACAGTCCTTCCTCACTGGATATTTCCAGGTGGATATTGACATTAGTTCTTGTAGTCCTGGAGTTTGGGGGCAGACATAAGTGATGGCAAGCTTTGCCCTGAGTGAATACTGTTCATGTAACCATCCGTACCACTGCAGTCACTCACCAGACCACCGTTTCCTGAGGCCTAGATAAAAATATTTCCTTTACCACAGTGACCCTAGGGGAATAAAAAAAAAACTCAAACCAAAACAAAGCTGAACTTTCCATACAGACCTTTTATTTTAAACAGCCAGTGTTATATTTCTGCCAAACTAAGAAGGTGTTTTTGATTATGTAGCTTTCAACTACTATGGAATTAATATAGAAAAACTTGTGTTCTTCAGGGAGCCCTGTCATACATCTGCAAAATAAGGTTCTTTTTATGTACCTACACATTAACATTGACATCCACTCCTTCATTTAATTAACAACATTTGAATGTTGTTTCTTTTCATGTAGTAATTGTATTTTTTTTTCCTAAAATGATCTCTTGTTTTGTAGGGAGATACAATTGGAAAATATTAAGATTTGTCCAGAAAAAAACAGTAACAACAAGAGGTTCATTTTTACCTCATGGTTTTTCAATCTGGCTTTTCCTAGTGCCTTTTGAGTAAAAATCTGATGTTAGAAATGGACCTCTAGATTTTGACTTGAGGGGAGAATTTTCTAATTTTTTTTTGTTTGTTTCTTTCAGTGAGTTCAAAGCTAACATGCTGGGCCTGGGAATTTTCATGTCTTTAGGACTCTGATAGCAACTATAAATAGTTGTGGTTGTTAATGTAGGTGCGCAAGCTGGAGAATCTAGAGCATGTATTACAAGGAGGTCGATTCCAAAGAAGGAGCAGCTAAAACTGCATTAGTAATACTTCACTTTAACAGCCAGATAAAGGATATATGGTGGAGGAATGTAATTCAGTGTTCACTACCTACTTGAACGTCTTTAATAACACCAACAACCTCATGAATATTAACATGAGTCCTGGGTTATGTGTCCTTATGTAAGGTATTCCACTTGTATCTGATAAATGGTGTCCATGCAGCTATTAAAAAGAAGAAAAGAGAGGAAAGTAAGGTTAGATCACAGGGGAAAAGTCAACCTGTTGGGAGGAGTCTTAGTACTCTTTGTTCAGTACTTCATCTAAAGAATCAGGAGATAATGTGTGAATAGTTTGTGTCTTTTAAGATTCTGAATTTAAATGTATGAAAGGCAATCCTGTTTATGGAACATACATACTGTGTGTACAGTAAGAAAATTTCATAGTGATTTTTGTGGGTTTTTTACTTTACTGAAAAATTTCTTCAAATTAAATACTTAGATAGGTGGTAATTATTCTCTTACAATAAGCTTAGTCTTTTCTAGTAATTTTTCTGGTGATTAAAATATGTATATAATTATCATAGTAAGAAAGCAGATGAACTTTGCAGCTGGTATAAAAATAAGCTTTTCGAGTAGATCTGGGATAAGATACCTGGACATTTCCCCCAAAATCTCAAATAAAAAGAAGTAATTTATTCTTAACGAATTTTTTTTAATTAGAAAATTATTTAATTAACAAGCTTATTTTTATGTGAGGTTTTCTAGAAGTGGAAATTTCTAAAGAACAATCATAAAAAAAACTTTGAAGAATACCCTTCCCAAGAAATTTGGAAAAATAGCAGGAAGAAAAGACTTGTAACAGACATTTTTAACCAGTTGTATGCATACAAATGAAGAAATACAAGTTCTGAAGGGTTGTATGAGCAGTATCAAAATGCATGTTATGCTGGAGGTTTATTTCCAGCTCAAATTCTGGCACTTTTTCTAGGATATATTACCTTCCTTTGTCTCTCTCACCAATCTCCACATTCATTTGTCTTGAAAAGAAGACATTTTGCACTGTTTCCTGAAGAAAAGCATTTTTGATCAATTAGGTCAGAAATAGCTTCAGTATTTTTGAAACAAAACCTGTGAAAAAAAAATTGAAGGCATCTTACTGATAGTAGTTTATCCCCTTTAATACCTCTATTAATATTAAATAAATCCTGCAAATACATTGCCTCGGTTTTGGAAAATATATTAATTGGGTGTGTGTCAGGAATAAAATCCAGGAACTCACTTTTAATATTTCTTAAATCAAAAGCCTCTTGTTCTTAACAGCTAACCCATTTAGATTTTCCTTCTAACTGCCCCTTCCAAAAATCAGCTCCTTCAGCTGACTACTGCACTCCAGTGCTGTCTGTATAGGTTACAAGCAATGAAATATGTTACAGCCATCCTCATTTATATTTGTCCTGGTGTCAATGTAACTTCCATAGATGGCTGAAAAAATACACAATTTTTCTTAATGCTCAGATCCAAATTTACTACCAAGCACCTCTGTAAACTGAAATGAAATGCTGAGCATTTTTTTGGAGTTTGACCCAAAGTACCTTTGAAAAACAAAAGAAGATTCTGAACGTGCAAGTCTTTTTCTGATTTCATATATTGACATGTAAATCACACACATATAACTGAAAATAACGCTATAAATCCAAGCAAAGTAGGTAATTTTGTTAAGGACTCTTATTATCAATAATTCATAGGTCTTTTTGTTAGTAATGTATGTTTGGGAAATTGCTGAGCAATAACAAATTATTTACTGATAGTGTAGGAAGCATGTAACTTTAGAAGACAAATCTCTTAAAAGCCCAAAACTTCAAATAAGTTTTCTTAAATGTACTCCTATGAATAGATCCACTAAAATCAATGAAATTACTCATATGCATAAATCTAAGCATATGCAGAAGTACTTGAAGACAGGAGATTTAGCTCTTAATTATTTTAGGTCACTGAAGGAAATGGAGGCCACAGTGTCTCCCAGAACAGGTGACAAATCTGCTTAGAAAGGTAATATGGAAGTGGCATAAGGAAACGGTGTATAAAGCAGTCTCACCCAGGAATACATAAGCACACTGATGCTGCCATAGAGGATCCAGCTGTGGAGTGGCTGATCTAGGTAATTATATTGCAAAATCTTTAGAGGAGACATCCCATACAAATTTTAGAAAATACAGATTAGGGATTCAGGTAGCTGTTGGATGCATAATTTACTCCAAATAATTTGTTAGACAAATCTCATCTCCTTTTTATATTTGTGAATTGTACAAGAGCAGTTTATGATTTTCTTAGATTTATTATTCAGAATTATTCCCTGAATGAAGGTGTATCATTTATGAACACATCATTGTGACTATTTGATATTCAAAATTTGGCATTCAATATTGTTGTGTTGGTTAGTTAGAACAGAACATATCACATGTGTTTCTCTGAGTGGAAGTAAATCAAAGTCAGGTTTTCTATTGTAAATCCTATTTCAGAATTTGAAATAACTTTCTATTCCCATTTTGCAGCAATCACAAGATATCTTATAAACATTCTGGCTAAAGGCACATTTGTTCAAAATTAAAACATTATTTTCATGGAATTATTTTGTCTTATTATGTCTCTATTTATGTCCTATAATGTCTCTACTACTCAGCTATAACAAGAAGGTTTATCAAAAGATATATCATCATTTAAAAACCCAAACTAATAGGGATAATTTTGTCCAGCTGCATAATCCCCCAGCTGGGATACTGTGGAATGTCCCACGCCTTATTCATCAGTCCTAATATGTTAAGAACGAAACTTCCAAAAGTGACACCAATAAAGACTTAAATCTTTAGCTATCTAAAATCAGTCGGTAGAAATATTTTAGAATGAAGAGACTTGTATATGTCTTTAGAGTCTTTTTTTGTATGCTCATAAAATGAGATAGATTTCTCTCTTGGTCTTGTTTCTGGAAAACTATTTCCCACATCATGGAAGAAAATTTTTTTGTCATTCTCCTGCTGCTGGAAAATCCTACAATAAATAGAAGATTGTAAAATGATGGGTTACTCCCCCCCCCCCCCCCCCCCACACAAAACACAAAAAAAAAAGGAAAAAAAAAAAGAAAAAACGTCTTGAAATCGTTTCTAACTCCTATTTCTCTTGAGGAGGAAGAAAATGACCAAAAATCTGAAGTGAGATGTATAGAAAAATTACAGTGGTCTTAACAGCAGCAATATTTAGCAATTTTTTAGCCTTGACTTGCAATCAGTCATCCTGACCATCTGCTCAGAACTGAACTTCTTCTTCAGTGTAGTTGAACTATATCAACAGAAATAATTTTTTCAGGCGGAGTAAATGTACCGCTACGAACAGTTTGATGAAAGACTGAACCTTTGTATTCCTGGAAAGTAAGTCTTCCTGTAACAAGCAGCTAATGTTTGAACACGTCAAAGCAAGCCTTTTAGAACAGGAGATAAGAGCACTTGAATGATTGTTGCAAAGTGGGAACTGGCTAACTGGCCCAAAAGAAAATGTTGTGTACAGTAATTTATTCTGGGAATCATATTTTCCTCAGACTTGAAAAGATCTTTGCCATGACTCAGTATATTTGGTTTCACTCCCTCTCTCATTTGGCAGAATTGGGTCTGAAATACCCACTGTACAAGCAAGCATTTTATTGCCAAAGGCAATACTATTGGCATAGACAGTGGCAAGATAATGGTCAGATCTGTATTAGGAATGGCTCATAACATTATGTCAATCTGAGGTGGGGTATTTATACATGGTTTTAATCTTAACTATGCTGTTAAATGCTATGCTGCAGAAGCTTTAATGTTTAAGAAACTGTATTAATCTAAAAGTACTGTTATTGATAAAAATACTTTTGCTTTTTCAGTTGGAGAATAACACACCACCAGAAAGCCTTTATTGCTGACATAAGTTACAGCTGTGCTAAAGGGGATAGCTACACTAACCTAGTGTCACAATCTCGGCATGTGGCCTGTTCAAAGTCATTGTTTACGTGGACTTTCCACCATATGGAGTTATCAACATTTCCTTACAGAAATCTGTGTTCTGCTTTGTACTTCCAGAGTTAGAATACAACAAGAGAGACTGTGTTTTCTCTTTTCTGCCTTTGAAAATTAAAAAAAGAGAAAGAAAAAGGGGGTGGTAGGGGTGGGGTGGAAGAGCGGAGAAAAAGAAAGAAAAAAATAAAAATAAAAAAGAAAAAAGTTCTCTCTTCTCCTAGTAATCCTATCCCATTACAAATGTATATCATTATAAATACTAACATGTGTAAGCCTATGTATTTATTAATATATTGCAAAGTCTCATATTTTGGGTATCTTACTCCTCACTCTAAAGTACTCAATATGACTGTGCTGGCAATGTCATTTCACCACTGTGAAGAGGAATAATTCTTTCTCTGAGGGGTGCCACATTATTGTCCGCCAGGGTGTACCCACCTTTGCACCCAGCAAATATCTGGGCAGAAAATACACTTCTTTAGCACATGCGGCGTCCCGTGAGCCCAAACATACAGGACATTCTTAGATGGCATTAGTATGTAAGCGGATGGTTAGGGCTCTGCCAGGCATGTTCGGGCAGGGTGCCCAAGGCCCTGGTGTGGGTTGCGTGCAGGCACAATGCGCTCTTGTCTGATCCTGGGAATGTATTTGAGCAAGTGAGGTAGACAAACCTCTGGAAACCTGAGAAAGGCAAACTGTTCCGGTTCATGTTAAGAGGGGAAAGGAAATGAATAAACATTATAAATCCTGGCTAGTCCAGTAAGAGCAAAAAACATTCTTTCATGCATGATATAGAGTAACAGAAATAAAAGGTAAGTAAGAGTAAAGGGAGTTTTTGATCCCTTCTCTGCAGCAAGGATATCATGAAAACACTTAAAAAGATTCAGGTGGGTGTAAATAAATTAAGATGTTTCACCAGTCTTTGGGAGTGTGTGCACAGAACTCCTAACAAAGCAATGTATTGTGAGAAAAAACACCACTTTGCTGAACCTGAATGTTTTCCCCAAATTTGACAAATATTGTTCTATTAAAGATCTGCTTTGAAGAGTATTTCCTTGGTTCACTCTAAGGCTCTGAAGTCCTCTGCATTTGCTGCTGAAGAAAGAAAAGCCTTGAAAACCTGAGCTACAGCTCCCCAAATGTGGATTTCAGAAGAGTAATAATATTGTAGTTGCAACTCTAAATGGTCGCTCAAGGCTTTTATGCCAGCAAGTCTGGAAGTAGCTAGTCCTGCAAAGTCACTGGGTTGGAACTCAATAGGACTTGCATTCCTTCCTGTCTGCATGGTGTGTTGTGGCTGCATGCATATCCCTGTTTTGGATCACCTGTCCAGATTTATGAAATGAGGTTTTGAAACTAATTTGTGGAAGATTGCTGAATATTTGATTTTATAATTAAGGTGAAAGGAGATATCACATCAGAATACCGTAAATCCATGCAAATAAAAAATATTTGTGTTTGGAATAATTATACTTTAGCCTCCTTGATGTTTTCATAGATCATTGATGAACTATGTACAAGGAAATATTCCTATTCCAAGGAAGTAAAATGTATATATATATAAATTTTTAAGCCCTACATACACAGTAGCAATAGTCAAGGCGGTGTGCAGAAAAGCTTCTGATGGAGTTTTGGTACTCCTAATGAGTGTATTCAGTTATTGGAATAAGTCTATACTACAGATGATATACCACAATTACTCCAGTGGCTAAGGGTATATTGGTGACACTAAGAGATAATGCAGGGCCACATACAGATAAGTATGAAGATAGGAAGCATATGTGTCTGTATGGAAACTCAAAGCATATGATGGAACAACTTAAGAATAGAAAGATCAAAGTTACAGATATAACCAGTTAGATCAGAAAACTCCAACAAAAAGAGTAGTAGTAATAATGGACAATACATTGAACAAGCAAAAAAGACAATGCTGTCACGAAAAAGACAAATGCTATGCTAGGTTGTGTTAATTGGAGCATCATGTGCTATACAAGGCAGACAGTTTTTCTGGTCTGTTTGATTTGGCTGAGCTTCATCCAGAGAGCGGCTTTTAGTTTGGGCTACCACATTTTTCAAAAGATACAGACAAATTAAAAAGACTTAAGAGAAGGACATCAAAAGTGATAAAATATGTTGAAAATAAGGCCCAAGAGGAAAGCTTAAGAGGCTGCGATATGTCCAGGCTAAAGAAGAGAAACCAAAAGGGAGGCATAATAACTCTCGATAATTGCATAAACGGGTGTTACCCAGAGGAAAGGGACCAATTGTTTTCATTAGTCAATGGGGACAAAACAAGAAGGAATGGACTTACCCTGCAACATAGATAATAGGGTTAAGTATTAGGAAAAGCTTTACAACTTCAAGAACAGTTAGGACATGGAGCAAACCATGAAGCAGTTTTTCAGAATCACCTCCACTGCAGGATTTTAAGGTCAGACTTAATGTCTTAATGATCTATCAGCAAAGGTTTGAGTTTAATGAAATCAATCCTGACACAATGAGGGAAGGAGAAAAAAAGACTGGGCTGAATGACCTGTGTGGGGTATGTTTGCTGATAAATAGCACTCTGATTCTCTAACCCTGTGCAGTACAATGAGAGGTTTATCTGCTATTGTTATTTCTTTTCCCCCCTATCTGTAATCCCTGTCTTCATCTGAAAGAGAAAATGCAGAGATTTGTTTCCTAGGCTTAAATTAATACTGATATGTATCCATCTAATGCATTTAGAGATGTGATCACATTTCCCATCCTCAGAGTAGCCAGTGACTGGTGGGTATTTAAGTGTCAGCTGGGCACTAAGTTTTCATATCTTCCAGACACAGGCTGGCTCCTGGGTCTGAGCAGTGGCTGGTTGTGCCTAACACCTTTCTGTAGCATGCTGCAGGCAAGGGCAAGGTTTGTCTTTAAAGCCCTATATTTGGTTTGAGCGGCCAGGTTTGGGTGGTGCAAAGGGGTGAGGCTACAGGGGTGGCTTCTGTGAGAAGCTGCCAGAAGCTTCCCCCGTGTCTGGTACAGCCAAAGCCAGCCAGCTCCAGGACAGACACACCACTGGCCAAGGCCAAGCCAATCAGGAATGACAATAACACCTCTGTGATAACATATTTAAGAAGGAAAAAAAGTTATTGCACAGATGAAAACTGCAGCTGGACAAGAGCAGAGTGAGAACATGTGAACAACTCTGCAGACACCAAGGTCAGGGGCAGGAGGCACTCCAGGTGCCAGAGCTGAGGTTCCCCTGCAGCCTGTGGTGCAGACCCTGGTGGAGCAGTTGTGCCCCTGCACCCCATGGAGGACCAGGGGAGTGCAGAGATCCGCCTGCAGCCCATGGAGGAGCCGATGTTGGAGCAGGTGGATGCCTGAAGGAGGTTGTGACCCTGTGGGAGTGCCATGCTGGAGGAAGGACCTGGCAGGGACCTGCTGACCCCTGGAGAGAGGAGCTCACACTGGAGCAGGTTTTCCTGGTAGGACTTGTGGCCCCATGGGGGACCCATGATGGAGCAGCTTGTGCCTGAAGGACTGCAGCCCATGGAAAAGTGACTCAGCAGCTTGTAAAGAATTGTTTTCGATGGGATGGACTCACATTGGAAAAGGTCACGAAGGACTGTGTTCTGTGGGAGGGATCCCCCTGGGTAGCAGGGGAAGGACTCCTCTCTCTGAGCAGTGGCAAAAACCAACCTGTGATGAAGTGACCATAATCCTCACCCTGTGTCTCCCTGTGCCGCTGTGGGGAAGGTGTTTTTAAGATTTATTTTGCTGCTCATTCTCCTGCTCTGATTCTGTTAGCAATAAATTTAATTAAATATCCCCACTTTGAGTCTGTTTTGCCTGTGATGGTGCTCAGTGAGAGTTCTCCCCGGTCCTTATCTCAGCTCATCAATCCGACATTTTATTTTCTCTCCTCTGTCCAGTTGCAAAGGAGAGTGAGAGAGCAAGTTCGGCGGGTGCCTGGTGGNCGATGGGATGGACTCACATTGGAAAAGGTCACGAAGGACTGTGTTCTGTGGGAGGGATCCCCCTGGGTAGCAGGGGAAGGACTCCTCTCTCTGAGCAGTGGCAAAAACCAACCTGTGATGAAGTGACCATAATCCTCACCCTGTGTCTCCCTGTGCCGCTGTGGGGAAGGTGTTTTTAAGATTTATTTTGCTGCTCATTCTCCTGCTCTGATTCTGTTAGCAATAAATTTAATTAAATATCCCCACTTTGAGTCTGTTTTGCCTGTGATGGTGCTCAGTGAGAGTTCTCCCCGGTCCTTATCTCAGCTCATCAATCCGACATTTTATTTTCTCTCCTCTGTCCAGTTGCAAAGGAGAGTGAGAGAGCAAGTTCGGCGGGTGCCTGGTGGCCAGCCAGGGTCAACCCACTATAAACCCTTTTGAACTTTCACCTCCATGCCTTCCATTAACTAGTAAAAACACAGTTTATACACCTAAACTTACACTTCCTCTGATTTCAGCTTGGCAAATGCTAAAGCAAATTTCTTTCAGGAGCACAATGCTCCTAGCCCTATACTACCGTCTTGATCAACACCCGTTATGTAGCTTGGGCCGTTAAAACTCAAGATAAAAGCACTGTGCATCAACAGCTACAAAATGAGTATTCAGACTAGTATCAAAATCCAGGACACTGACTGTTTATATTAATGACAAACTTTTTCAATTACTCTAAGCAATTCCCATGTATGAATGCAAACCAGATTAGTATTTAAGCCAAAATTCTGAGGTACCAATACACAATTAAACAGAAAGGGAAAGGGGGGATGTTTTTCTTTTTATTGTCTACTGCATTGAAATACTAAGTGTCCTCAAACCACTACTTAATGACATAGACTGGAAATGAACTAGCTGAACGAACCCCCTATATGGACATGTTCTGCCAACAACCATTCCAGTGCCAGCAATAAATTCCCAGACTAAACAGTATAAATTTGGCATTCACATTTGTGGTGTTGTACTTATGCTCCATTCACGAGATTGATTCTCTGAATTCAAAGTATTCTAACAAATGAATTATTAGAAAGATGAAATTTTGGATGACAAACTTATGCCTACAGTGAATTAATCTGATATTTGAACACTACTCTTACAAAGACAAATTTGTAGTGTTTTGAACAATAATACCTACAGTCAGGGTCAGTCAGGTTTCCACTCTAACTCCTGCTTTCAGGAGACTAAATACAAAGCTGACTGGAGCCTGACAACCAGGTCTTAGATGAGAAAAGATTCTTTTTTTTAGTAACTGATGGAAATAAATTTTCTTGGTACCAAAGCTTTGTGATTTTTCCTAAACTTCACCTAATTTTAAAAGAAACTATTACTCTTGTATAACTAAAAGAGTTTTCAATTTAAATTGAACTTTGTTCAAAGTCCAGCTTGGAGTGGTTTAGGTATTCGGACAAGGAAAAAGGAAGAAGCATGCTTGAAAATGAACTGCAAAACAAAACAAACAGAAAAAGCTTCACAAGCACTTTTAACTATGGACTTAATATGCATGTGTAGCAGCTGGATTGACACAATGGACCCTAACGGCTCCTTCAGGTTCCTTTCATACTGCATTATTCACTCTGTAGTCGTAGTACCAAAGACAACGTTTTTAGGGAAAAGCCTGTATTTTGCAAACAGCTGCATTTAGACAATGACACAGGCAGTGTTATCATATGACTGTCATAGTAGAAAAGTCTTCTTGTTTAATGGAAGTATTTAGTATCTGGACATAAGGTCGTCCATGGGTAACATAGGATGCAAGTCAGAGCACTCTTTGGTTCTGGGCTGTGAAACCTTTAGCAGACAGATTCCATAAGCAAAAATAACTTAGCCTTGCCCTTTATTTCCTCACCTGCCAGTTTCCAAAGACCACTGAAATTTTAAAAATTGTTGCTTACATAACTGAGATAATTTTCTGTTAAAAAATTATAAAAGTTGTTTTGGATTTCTTGAGCAATTTTATCTGATTTATGAAAATCACCTTTGTCCACTCCTGTATTACAGGTGAGTGTACTGTACTGGGAATACTAAGCTAATGCCCTTGAGGAAGACCATGTGATTGCAGTTACTTATGAATTAACATGTCACAGATTTGAAGCTTTGAGAGAAACACATTTTGCAGCTGCACACTTGTGACTTTTGAGTTTGTAAATGAAAGAGATGAAATAATGACTTGCTCTTCCTCTCTGTTTCTCTTATATATATTGGTTAGTTTACTTGCTGGATATGTAAAAACAGACACAAAAATACTTACGTAGATATTTATCATTCACAGAGAGTGCAAATTAAACATGCCATTACTTTATTGGCTATGATAATAAATACTTGACACCAGACTGGATTTCTTTACAAGTGATGTTATCATTGTTTTGAATATATCATTTGCCTTTAGAGATATAGAAATAATTTCTGAATGCTAATGCTGCTAAAAGACAACACAGTGCAGGAGTAAAACTCTGCAAATAAAGAGCAAACTGCTTTATAAAGCACACTAATATGTGCTTACTCAATTCTTTAACTTAATTTGTGCTCTGGGAGCCAAACAATAATTTGACTTGATATTATTAGCTACATACTTGTTTGGTTTGTCCTGAAAACTTAAAAGTCAAGCTGAAATCAAACTCAGATGTCTTAATCGATAGCACAAACATAAAGGCAAGAAATAAATGTAGAATACATATGGTTTTGCTGTCAAATATAGGCAAGTATAACTGATATACATACATATATATTTGTCAGCTGACTAGGTAAATTAAGATGAAAGCCCATTTACAAGCATGACGTGTGATAAACAAATGCACATAAATAAACAATAAACCAAGATAATAGTAGAATAACATGAATTAAAACAATTACAACAACTTCTAGTCATCATGAAGTATTGTTTCAGTTCCATCTTAACACAGGAAAAGCTCTCAATTGTTTTTAAATCAACTGGTAACTGATTCCACATTTGCGGAGCCTTGAAACAAAAAGCTTTTTATCCCTATTTTGTATTCATTCCAGGGCATGGTAGTTCCACAGCATGAATAGAGTGTAATGTATAAGCTATTCTAAGGGAAAGCAGCAGGTTGAAATAGTGGCCACTGATTGACACAGTAGTCTAATTGTTATTTTATATCCATATTTTAAAAGTAAGACCTTTCAGGAGAAAAAAAAAGTCATATCTAAAGTTGACACGGCTGGCAAGTAGGCAGTGTAATCCAGATCTATGGAATTTTACATAGCATTTGATATTATGCCAGATATACATTCATAAATATAGGAAAAAAACCCAAACAAAACAAATTTAAAAAAAAACACATAACCAAATATAATGCCAAAAAAAAAGGCTTGGAATTCTGATAATCAGTCTGTACTATTAACTAGAATACTTAAACTGCCTCTTCGTGCCCATTTGAAGACAGCAGGTTATAGTGAAACTTAAAAGTGTTATATATATGTGGGGGTGTCTGTATACAATGAGTTTATTTGCTGTCTCTTCTTTAAATATACATATAAACCATAAAAATTCTTTTCTGTTCTTCAAACCCATTTGTTTTTCAGGTATTGATTTCCATGTTTTCCCTAGATGAGACTCCAGGAGTCTGGAGAACTGCTAGGATTATGACATCAAAAAGGACAAAAGATTGGAAGCTATTTAATGATAGGAGGGTGGGACATTTAAATCACACTCTTTAAATTTTCATTTTTTCCCCCATACACACTAACAGGACTTAAATTCTTGACAAACACATGAGAAAAAGGCTCAGTCAGCTCTTTGAGAAAGAGCTATGAATACTGCCTGTTGCAAAGTTCGCTAAACAGTCTTCGTGAAAAGGAAGGTGATATCAAGATTTGATACCACTAAAGTTAAAAATAAAATAAAGATAAGAGTGAGAAAACTCAGTGACTGTTGGTTTTTTTACAAATGACAAAGGCACGGTAGAGAAAAGAGCAAAAAGAAGTATTTTTTTACCCTTTTTCAGTCTTTTATAAAGGTCAGATTCAGGGGATTGCTGCACTTCTACTGAACCCCTGAAAAAGAATACTCTGAGAATAGGAAAAAGAAGGGTGGCATGCCTAGAAAGACGAGATGTATGTGTGAGAAAGGCATTTTGGAAAAGAGTCTGTCGCCCACAAAGTACTGCAGCTTAAAGTACTCAAAGCTGCGTCTGAGGCAAGCAATGGCTCCTGCAAACAGACAGAAGGGGCGGCCTATGTCATACCCCACAGTGGTCTGCATTGTTGCTACCCATCCCTGGGGCGGGCAGGATACCGCCTGGTCACCCTTTCACAAGCTTGTGAATGAGTCATGCCTTGGCCAGAACACTGTCACAATTTGTTACCACTCAGCATCAGCCACTTCCCTTATATCAACAGAGGAACAGTGCAGAAATGGTACTTTTACAGAGAGGGAACTGATGGGATGGAGAAAAAATGTCTATGTGTGAATTTATGACCCTGGAGACTGCAAATCTGCTGGACCACAGCCTTGCAAATGGAGTTAGAGGACAGTAGGTCACAGTTAATACTTTTGCAGAGAAAGCTCACTTTCAACCACTCTGAGCCCTACCTCCCATGCTGCTGTCTGCCACAATGCCCTTTTATTCTGGTTTCTTACTAAGGATGAGGATTTTGAAATCTAACGCCATGTCTGTCCAAGAGGTGAGCCACGCTATTTTTAGCTTCCCAGCACCTGCAAAGGCATAGAATGGAGCTGTCCTGGAAGGCAAGCAATTTGGTCAGCCCAGCTACCTGCAGTAGCTAAGAGTCCTGTTTTATCCTCACAGTTAGGCACTTATACAAAAATCTTGTGACTTCCTCTGTGAATGCATAAAAATTTCTAGAGGGAAAACCAAAACACCAAGATAAAAGCCCTAGACCATGTGAAATCAAAGGGAAAAGTGTGTATCCTGATTCTCACTTGAAATATCAAGGAACATTTTTATAGGGCACTTGGGCATCTACATGTCACTGGTAGTCTGATATTTAACTCTTGTAGAAGATGAAGGACTGATAAATACCAAAAAAAAAAAAGGTATATTTTGTTTCACTCATTCTTCTGGAGTAAAAAAAATATTAAATATCTACACATTACATAATTCAGTTACGTAATAATTGTAGTAATAAAACCCTAAATTAGTTTAGGTTCAGACTCATCTTTATGAGAAGGTAGTGCCAAGTAGATTCTGACAACTGAGAACCTCTGATCAGAACTGAGTCATTCTCAGAATTACTGTAGGGAGTGTAGAGAAAAAAATTTTTTTCTGGGTTTAGAAAGGACAGACAGAAAAGTCAATTAATATTGCAGCTTCATGGAAGTTGAAGGGTGTCTGTGAGTGAAATAGTGATATCCAGTCACTAAGCTCTGTAGATCCACAACGCCAAAGCATTGCAAGGGAGAACACTATTAGTTGGAACCTACACTTAATCTGGTTATATTATCCCTTAGAACTTGGATAGGTGTTCTAAAGTCCAACAAACTAAAATAGAAATAAATGAAATGAAAAGAAAAGAATCGTTTGGAGAAAAATTACACAATAGGGGAAAACTGCTAAAAAATAGGTCGGTCAACTTTTGAGCTTGGTGCACATAACCAGTGTTATTTACTTTTAAACTTTGCGCCTTCATGAAAGTCAACTTTTCTGAAATCAGGATTCAGAGAAATGGTCTGACTCAGTTGCAGCACATCACCTAATGTATTATAAGTTACAGGACATTATTTTGCTGTAACATGACAACCATGTGTTAACTCCACTGGAAACTGGGATACCTCTGCAGAAAGCTTGAGCTGTTGCTGTGGCATTATAATTTTATAACATGACTGGTCAATAACTTATCTCTAGTGGGTCTCAGAATGGTAGCTGTAACTCTCTCTGGTTCTTCTACTTTAGCGTCATCATTTTTCAAACAGCTCCTTTCCTACCACTATCCTATGATAGAAACCAAATGGGTCTGATACTGTCGTCTGAGTATATCCAGTAATTGTGTCCTTAATTAAACACAGCGGATCTTCACCATGGAAGAGGACAAAAAAGTGAGAAGAATTCTCCAAAGTCTGAATTTTTTCTTTCTAGTCATACAATAGGAAACAAGAATATATTTTTGTTGCTGAAAACTGTGCATCTGTTTTTTTAAAAAAGCTGCTTCTGATACAGCAATCACGTTACATTAAATAACCCAGAAATCACTACAAGAGAAATCCTATTTTCAGTAACTGCACGCTAACCTTGAAATTTCAGCCAAATTCTTTAGTTAAGATATTCCAAAGAAAAGTAATAAGTCTTTTTAAATCTCACAGCCAGAAAGATGATGTTTAGAAGCAAACAAAATTTTAAAAAAGGGCACTTGGGCACTAGTAGCCATGAAACTAAGCCAAGAAGAGTCAGTGTGTGACTGCCATGGTTAGTGAAAAAAAAAGTTTAAATTCCTGTCTCAGATGAAATCATGATTATCTGTATGAAGAGCCTGGCTTCTGTGAACGAAGAAAGTGAAATTTACCTACTTCCCAAGACAAGAAAAGACTGGTGACTGAACAGCAGCCAGGAAAAGTTAGGAGCAGAAACCCAGGCAGAGTAATAGCTACAAACAGTTGGGAGAGAACCTCTGAAACTCATAGTTAATGTGAGAGGGTAAAAAGGATGTATATACTGGAAGATGCAGGAGGGAGGAGAGGACTATAGAGTCTTGGTATTTTCTAGCAGCATGGGGTTGAGGTAGAAAGAATCAGCTTCATGTAAAACAGCTGAGGTAGAAATAAGGTCCAAGCTGTTAATTTGGTGCAGTGAGGTGTTTGCCGGGTAATCCCAGTCAGGCTGAGTGATCTGGGGCACGGAATAGGGTCACAAGTGTTTTAAGGGTTCCCCAAAGTCATGGGACCTCCAGTTCTCTGTCTAATTTTAAGTACTCAAAAGACAAGTGAAGGTTCGGAGAATAGTTCTTCAAAATTCCCTCTGGAAGAGAAAAACAATTCCCGGGAGAAAATTCTGTACTAGATAGGTTGACCTACTTTCAAGGGAAATTAATATCTCTGTCATTGTTTACAGAGGAAGTTGAGGGAAACTAAGTTCCAGCACACCTCTCATATACATGGATATTATGTTTTGACCTTTGTAAAGAAAAGAAACTTTAGTGGGATTGCAAGTTTCTAAGAAGAAAAAGTCAATGGTTCTAAGTCTTAGAAGAAGGAGGTATTTCTGCAACTACTTCATGGAATGAAAGTAGTGACACTTCAGTGAACCTAAGGAAAGACACCAGAGGGAAAGAGAATGAGTCAGCAAGGAAAGAGGAGCAAAAGAGCCCTTGGTCCATGATTCCATCATTGTAGAAACCAGTAAGTCAGAAAGATAAGGAAGACTAGGATTCAGGTGCTCCAGGAAGCTTCTTAACTTCCTATAATGTCGACAATCAGACCACAAGAGCAGAAGAATTTAGCATAATGACAACAAAAAAAGTCTGTTAAAGTAACTGTTCTTGTTTATCCACTTGCAGGTTGAGGATTTTTTTTTTTACCAGTTTGCTACTATTCCCATCATAGTGCATACAGAAAGACCAAGCTTAAACAGATTATTTGACTGATATTTTTCAATTTAACTGCCAACTAACTTGCTATATAATGGCCTGTTTGAAAAACTGCTTTTTCAGGCCTCCGACAGGAGCTCCAGTGAAATTGAGAGAGGTCAAAAGAAGTCAGCTGCCATTTTCACTCCCATTTTTTATGGAAATGGGCAACAGATTGGTGAAGACATTGCAAAGGCTCTAAGGCAATCACTCTTTCAATTTGTCCAATATTAGTTTCAATAAGAACTGAGAACAGAAACAATTGCCAGCAGCCCCTACTTGATTTGTTAAGACTCACTCTTGTCCACTTCAAATCACCTTTGACATTTACAAGCTCAACTTTGCAAACATCATTTGAGTATTATTATTTTATCTGATGCCTCTATTATGCCAGTGCCTAGGATACCATCATGCTAAAAGTGATGCTTAGGTATCAAGAATGCCATTGTTTCTTATGTATCCACTTTGTGAAAACCAAGGAAGTTTTCATTACTGTATGCAGACCCAATACCTCCTGTGTTACACATGAAAGATACAGTAGTTTGCAAAAATTTATGTGTATATATCTGAAGTCAATTTGAAAAAAAGGAGATCTAATTTGGTAGACATTTATACTAACACTAGCATATTAATAGCAGATTAGCTTTTTCCTGCACTTACATTCTCCTATGCAGAAAACATCTTTGTAGAGCTCATATATAACAATAAATAAATGTTAATTGAGATAATATTTAAATAAATATAGGTTTTTACTCTTTGCAGCATGCAACAGGTTGCATGAACTAAGCTCTGCAATCACAGGAACAGGAAGAAAAATAAACCTATATCAAACAAGACATAGTAATGGTATTGATAAATATTCTTAGGACACAAATGCTCAGTGTGATTTACTCAATGTACTGAGTCCAGTGTATACAATTTAGGCATTGGAAGAAAATGTCTGCCTGGGTAAGAAAGAGCTTGATACAGTGTCGAAGAAAGAGAGACCAAAAATAATATCAACATGGGATGGGTGGTGTTCTGTGACTGGTACAGATTCTTACAGAAAAAGATGCCACTTTGCCTGAAGCCAATATTGTACATTGCATTCTGCCTACGATATCCTGTAAGGCTGAAATTCTGAGACTGCCAAATAAAAGCAAAATCCATTGGAACACAGATGATAGAAGAGTGGAACAGGCAATACTGAGGACCACATTTAGAGCCCTGAATGGCTGTGCGGATTTGGTAACATTATGTCTGCAATGAATTCTTTTTAGGGTTACAGAGAGAGGCAGGATGGCTTTGCCATGTGAGACCCCAGGTAGGTTGTGGCACATGCTGTCCTAAATAAAATTTAAAAAGAAAAAACAAATGCAAGGAAGAAAAGTTGGTAGTTGCTTGAGACTTTGCACATAACTGTTGGAGAATAGTAATGCTTTTGGGAATGCTCCTCTGTGAGGGAAAACTTAATGATAATGGAGTTAAGCTGGAAAAGTTCCATAGTATTTTTAATGAAATCATCTTTGTAGATTCTTTTTAAAATCTTACCTGCCCTATAAGTACCTAGTCACAAAAAACTTCAGGCATTCTGAAAATGCATACTTGGAATTATTTTAACATACGTTCTTTCTTGTGTATTTGAAGAAATATTTAAAAAGATCCTTAGAATACTGCCATTTAAAGAGTAAATAATATGAAATGTGCAGAACTTAGAGTAAAAAAAGAGGCAAAGACCTTTAGCCCCCTTTTGACCTGGATATAGAATAGCACATGCTCTAAAGAACAAACCATCAGATATTCTTTATATGTAAGCCGTCCCTCACAGGTTGCAAGTGAGCTACAAAAATTTCTATTGACTACACTGTTGAAGGATCTATGCCACTGATACCTTGATATTTGCTCCCACTTTCCATTTACTTTTCACTTGTGACTTTAAAATATAAGTTGCAATGAAGCATTGTCTCTCTGGTATATAAATAGGAGCTTATTTCCTGCATTTACTCTGGTTTTCTTAGGGGAAAGGGGATTTATAGTTAATAACAAATCCCGTTCCACATTTGGATTATTCCTGTGTACAGTAAAAACTCCTTGAATTTCAAATAATGCCAATTTCCATCTCAGCTGGAGAGGCAGTGGGGATTCTGGTGCGTGCTTTTTATCTCACAACTGTAAGTGCTGTGGTAAAGGACTTGGCCACAAATAATCCCATGTGTCACCAAGGCCAGTGATAATCAAATGCCTGCAGAAAGGCCCTTGCTCCCTAATCTTCACAGACCGGCCACTCTGCACTGAGACAGGTTCCACAGCAGGTGAGTCGCAGGGATCGGCTCAAGGCACAGCAGATGTAGCTGTCCTGGTCTTGGCTCCCTTGGCAGTTCTGTGCACAAGTAGCATAGAAATGGTCACCAGCACCCTCTCTTGAGTGCTACCAGTAATGGATGGGCATATGGAAAGTGATTTCACTGATTACCAAGTCTTCTTCTAGCAGTATTTTATCAGTTGGAGCAACCTGCAAAAGAAAGAGTCCAACAGGCCATATTAAACCTGCATCCCAGCATTACATAACTAAAATCTTCATAGAAAGGGAGAGGCAAATAAGTAGAAACACATCCTTTTGGATTTTTTTAAAGAATACATTTCTTATAAAAGCTGGATGTTTCTTTTTTATGGATTTTTTTTAATAAAGAAAAACAGACAAGAAGATTATATTGAAATTCCAGCAAACAAGTCTGTTTAAAACTATGACAAACTCAGAGCACAGCAGAGATATTATTTAGTTTATCTGCTATTATACTTCCCTCTATTTAATAGTTTTTCCTTTTTTTTTTTCCCTGGGACGTCCATTATTAGTGTATACTAATATACATTTAATCCTAGTACAACTAGTTATATGCTCCCTTTAACCAGTATCTTACTCTCTGCCAACAAAATTAAACATAATGAAATATATCAATATTGAAGACTCAAGTGATGGCAGTAACTTTGCCTACAAAATAATTATAGCCAGTAAAGATCACACATTTAACACTACAGTGGCAACATCTGGAGAGTGGGAACAGCACGGTAGTGATATTCAAACAGGAGCCCAGCACTCCCTCAGCTCTGGAACCACTAATAATTTCAGCTGGAACAATTGACAGTAGGGAAATGAATCATTCCCTTTGACGAGAACAAACCCATATTAAAATGTAATAGTTTATTAAACAACTGACTTCAGAAGTTAAATTACTAAATTGTATCTCCATGGGTTTTAAGAAGCACTGTCTGATCACAATAATGGATTGCCTACAAACTTTTATCTTAGCCATCGCCTCCAGAGTTGCTGTATTTAATTATTTAAACATTGTATTAATGAAACATGTTATACTGGTAAGAAAACTACTTTTATCACAGCACATGAAAGAAAAAAGATATAATGTGTGGTTTACACTGTACAGCTGCACTTGCATCCCCATTGCAAATATTGAAAAACATCCTTTCCCTGATCCTCTCTTTCTAGCTGCTCTGCAGAACTAATTTAATGGCTGCCATTGTTCTTGATTCTGACCTGCCTAAAAAAAAACAAAAAAACCCACACAAACCGCCCCCAACAACAACAACAACAAAACCCCAACAACCACCATTAAAAACCATTTTGGTGCACCTGTTGTGCTGCATTATGACCCACTGTGATTTCAATTTGTGTCACATGTGAACATGCCACTGGAGCACCAGACTGTATCGTGTGCAAAAAACCCTAGCAGTGCTGGAAATTGATGTCATATCACATTGTACAATGCATATCTATCATATAATGTGTAGAAACAAGAGGGCTAAATTAAGATAAAGAAAAAAAAAAGAAAATAGACATGGCACAAATGACATTAGACAGAACCATTAGGATTTGTACTTGTGTCCTTTAGGGGCTGGAAACCTCTGCTGCAGAATGAAGACCTCTGTGACATGAGCTATAAAGAACCTAGTAGCAATAGCAGATTGTCAACTTTTTTGGTGGATCAGTTACAAGAGGAAAGTAAGACACATATTTAATTTCATTTTAGGTATTTGCTGACATAGAGGGATATTGTAAATTAAAAAAAAAACACTAGGAAAATTTCTATTTTCTGCATAGGGATAAGATCTACAGAAAGACAATTCTGCTTATCTCTGCTCAGAGTTGAAACCTCTCCCTCAGACTCTTTTCTGGTTCTATCTTCTCCAGCTGCCATCCTGTCTTCCTCCTTGACCAACTGTCCCAAAAGGGATAAAAGAATTTGGCAAAGTACTCTGGAGCACACGAAAGACCAAAACTTAGGTACTTAAATAGAAAATGCAGAAATGAACAAAATATTAATCATATGAGCTTACAGTTAAGCACCCTTGAGAGCCCTTAAGAAGAGAGACTTGGCTTAGAAATCTGCACTATGAACACACTCATTGAATAATCATGTTTTATGGAAGGAGAATTCAAACTCACTGCAGAATCCTGTACAATCCAGCAATGCCTTTTCTTCTCACAAGGCACAAGAAAAAAATATGCCTTTGCAAAACACTTTTTGCAGACCTGCAGCCTCTTCATTGGAAAAATGGTGACAGTAATATTTCTCTTCCTTACAGTTGTGCTGTGAATGCTAATGATTACAAAGTTCTGCAAGAACTGCTTGGAGAGCATTTAAAATGCTAAAAATGCTAAAAAGCCACTCCTGAACCGCCTAAACAGTGTGTTAAAAATCTAACTGCTATTAAGTAGCAACCCTTTACAGCCAGAAGAGCAGATGCACTGTGGATTAAACCAAATAAAAGATCCTTTTATTAGGGAAGAACAAAACCATGTTCTGAGTTCTACTTGTGACCAGTGACACTTCCAGTGACATACTGTCCACTTTTTGACCACTGTCCTTAAAAATAGGTGTGGACTATTTGGAGAGCAGAGGTCAGAAGAGAATGAGAATGATCAGAAAACAAGAAGGGTGAGGGTATTGTAGATATTCTACCTAAAAATAAAGAAGACTGAGAGAGAAATGATAGCAGCTGAGAGATATGTAAGAGAAAGAGAATAATCTGTATGACAAGCCCAATGTGGATAGGACAAGAAGTAATAGCTTTGAGTCGCAGCAAGAGGGATTTGGGTTAGACATTAAGAAAAAAAATTGTAATGCAAAGGAAATTTAAGCACTGGAGAAGAACACTCACCTCACCTGAGGAGACTGTGAGATATCCACCACTGTGAGATTTCAAGAACAAGTCATGCAGATATCTTTACATGGACTAAACTGATGAAGAGTCCTGTTTCCTGAATTTCTGGGTTGTACTGCCTAAAATGTAGAGATAGTGAGAAATGGTTTGTTTGTGGGAAATCTACAGAGATTAGCCACTTAGTGTGTGGAAGCCATTAATGGAAAGCAAGCTAAATGGGCCTTCCAAAAATATTCACCTTCATTTCAGTGTGGGAAGGTGATAACCTATTGCTGAAGGAATCCTGCTCTACTGAAAGGAATAGGACTACAAAACTAATTTTCCCTGGAAATTTCCTTCTATGAAGTAGCCAAGCCTACAGGATGACTTTTCCAGGATTTTTCTCCTTCCACTTGCAAGCATCTATTGAGAAGTATCTTACTGCAGACTGAATAGGCGCTAGGTGGGTTAGAATTCTGGTGAGTTTGTGTTCCAGGGAAACAGGAAGGAACTTGAACCCTCAGAGGAAGGATTCTGTTGTGCTATGACAGACCAGTTATTGAGAGTCTGCACTGAGGTCTACTCTCCGGCTTGAAAGACAAACAGTGCTTTGCATTCTTCTGCAGAGCAAAGCAGAGATTACAGAGTTGGAAAATGGCCAAGAGAAAGGAACTGTGCAGGGAATGCATGCCTTATGGAAGACTTGTACTCAGCCAGGATTTCTGCTTAACTCTAGTACCCTTCATCTGCCACATGACATGGCTCACATGTTTTAGTTTCTCTCTTTCAACGAATAAGCCTGGGCTAGAGGAACAGTTTCAATTAGGAGTCACCTGCTCCTCACAGGAAAGTTGTGGTTTGGCTGGGAGATCAGAGAAGTCAGGCTATCATGGCTTTGAAGGTATGTGGTGCATGTATGGTGTAACAAGGGGGTCTAGGATCACTGAGTCGTGTACTACATGTACAGTTCATGTACTATACCGATAACTGCTGCATAAGGAGTGGCTGTTTATCTAGGATTTCTGGGTGATAGTTCATTGCTCTATCTGAATTGTGAATGCCTGGAAATACCAAGCAAGTGATTAGAGGACCTAGAGGACCTCAAAGATGAGAAAGACTCATAGACAGAAGAAGGGTGAGGAGAATATCTCTGTTTTGAGCAGAAAATGCATGAGTGATAGAGAGAAGAGGTGAAATTCAGACAGGTGTTTGTGAATCTCTGGTTCAAGTGGATCCTCAAATACTCAGGTTTGAAAAAACTTCAGCCTTGGAGTAGTGGCTGGAAAGGATGCAGCATAACCCTTGGTGCACACAGGGTGGAAAGAATGCAAAAAATTTTGTCCCCTTGATCCTAGGAGAAACCGGAGCAAAAGGTTTCCCTTCACCAGCTTTTGTTTGTTTGTTTGTTAATCCATATAATCAATTCTGTATCCCAAGGACTTTTGTCTCTGCTTTGTCTTGGGACCCTTCTCATGACTGTTTCTCTCATTTTCTTCTGTTCTCCTAGTTTGCTTACTCTTTCATGGAACCAAAAACCAGTCAGTTATAAACAACATACAACTCCTGCTTTCCCCACTACAAAAGCCCACACTGCATTTATCATGGGCTGTGGTTACATATTTGGAGGCAGGGTTTACTTGAATGCCTTTCAACATAACAGATTGGAAGGGCAAGGTTTTGGAAGACTATCGTCCTGTTTGTCAGTGCACCACAACACTGCTGCTTGAGCCATGACTGCAGGAGAACTAGGAGTCACCCAGCAGTCAGTATTTGAGGCTGGATTATTGACAGTTGCCTATAGAGCATTTTGTTCTTTGTGTTCCAGGGAGTACATAGCGCTTTGGGTATCTGCTGGCGGCCAGTCCTTCATTTGGGAGAGCGGAGGTGTGATATTACACTTTTGCTTTATCCAACTTGTCCTCCAAGTGGTAAACATGTGTGTGGGGGTATGCACATATGCAAAGAAAACTTAAAATAATTTATGAAGGAATTACAAAATCCAAGATGACTTAAGCTTACTTACTAAAGGAAAAAAAAAAAAGAAACCAAAAAACCCCTCCCACATATGAGCACTAAACAGTACTGCACTTCAACATACACCTGGGAAGAAGAAAACCTTGCTGGACTTAAATACACTAACAAACTTACACTGCCATGAAACAGTGTCTTCGAGGACTTCAGTCAGATCAGCTACTCATAATGTTCTCCTGTTTTGCCAACATATTATGATACAAGAAAACATTTGTAAATCCTGATGTAAGAATGTACCCTGTATCCACTCAAAAAACTTTCAATAATCAATATATTAAACATACAGCATAAAACATGTCTGAGTGTTAGGAAATGGGGTGCAATTTTCCCTCTGTTATTGAAGGTGAGGAAGTAGTCATCCTCCTCCTGCCCCAGCTTTGTCCTGAACTTTTCAGATCTCCCATGTCTAGAGGTCCCCACAGCTCTCTCCACTTTCAGTTATCTTTATTCAACCAATTCCAGCAATATTTTTAAACTCAAAACCAAAACACATGAGCCAAATTAGAATGGTGTTAAAATCAGGTGGAATTGGATGAACTTTATGGTTTAAAACACAGATTTCTCTGTGATAACAAGCAGTATTTATTGCCAAGAAAGCTTTAAAATCCCTTTCTCAAGATAGTTGATCTACATTTACTGCCTGGACATAGGGTTTTGTATTGGAGTGGAGTGAGAGTCAATGTGGGTAAAATATCTTTCCTTATCAAAATTACTTGAAAGAGGTATCTAAAGAGTATTGTATTCATGCTGTAAAAAGAGGAGTTGACAATACATAGTATTTAGCAGCATCAGAGTAAAGTAGGGATATTGCACGGGAAGAACACTCTTTCTTAATGAAGACCTACTATGGCCTTTGAAACTGGAAGGTAAATTGATGCATTTATCTCACCGCATTCGAATATCAGAGAGTGGAGCATCTTAAAATATCATCATAATGTCATTCTTCCTATATTTTCTCAAAAGACTTGTTCCCTGAATTGTCTATAAACTGTCCTCTTAGCCCTTTAATGTAAATATTCCCCCCAAATTCTCAAAGATAATACATAGAGAATACATACTTATTAAAATGACATGGCAGGCCTGGCTAGAACTGACAAAACAAAGAAATTCACACCTAAGACTGAAACTCCATCTTTGAGACGCCCTGTTGTGCTTTGTTGCATTTTAATAAGTGTTCATCTGACCCTCTACAGTTAATTATGGGGATCTTCAGAATTTTGTTCTGGTCCCCTTGCTCTTCAATACTGATGTGCTTCTTTCACTTCTATTTTAAGGAACCTTAAGGTGAGTTATCATTGTTAACCTGCTAACACCCAGATCTATTTTGACCTTTTAGCTATCCTACTAAGACAGCTTTTAGTCTTTTTGTCTTACCTCCCTAAAGTGCAAATTTGGACCTTAACTGAATCCCTTAATTTAAAAAAAAAAAAAGAGAGAGAGAGAGAGAGAAGAACCACAAAAACAATCAGATCTTTTCTCTTCCCAACAACCTACTAAAAAGTAGCTCCAAGTTTTCAGTTCCATTAGATGAAAATACATTTATCATTTACCATATGGCCAAATGGCCAACAGAACAGAGGTAGTAGAGTATCTTATTTAGCCATATCCATTGGGTCCTTTTTTTTTGTATGTTGGTTTATTTTGTGGGGGGTTTTTTGTTCCCTTTTGAAGTTACTTACTTTGTTCTACTTTGGATTTCCCATTTGAAGAGTTTGTGAGGATACCATAAATCTTCCTGTGGCACTACTCTTGTTTTAATTTTAAGGTGTAGGAAACCACTTTCATTATCCTCACAGAGGTAAGAGCAGAGGAGAGAGAAAGAAAAAAAAAGAAAAACAAAAAAACAAGCAAACCTGTGGAATAAAATGTTTCCTAGTACTTCCTGATATCCTGTACCTGCTCTCTGCATCAGGATTTTGTGGGTTACTCTTGAAAGAAATACGGATTGGAGAATTAATTAATTTCCTCCAAAGTGTAGAGTGTCACCCATAAGGAAACATTGCTCTGCTTGGTAAAGTAAAGGAACAGAAACAGAAATAAATCTAGACATCATTAAATAACAAGAAAAAATTCTGATTATTTGGAGGTTCCTGGATAAAATGACGATAGAGACAGAATTTTGAAACACCATAAACACACACTGATATTGTTATACTTGTTTAAAACAGTCCTCTGAATTTTCTGAGATTTGTCCATCACTGGAAAAATTTAATGAACACTATTTTAGTAGTGGAATTTTCCCATTGAATGCAAATGGTTTCAAAAGTTTATTTTCAGAATGTTTCATTCTTGCCTTTGTCAGACAGCTGGTAGAGGGATTTATTTATTTCAAAAATAAAGAAAATTATATACAATGAATAACCAATTGCAGTAGACGCTAGGAGATTAAATGTATTTTCATTGTAAGGACATAATGCTGCTATAACCTAACCTTCTCCTCCCCCATAGGGTAAAGAACACTTAATGAGGGAGAGGGTACTTTTATTAATCTGTAGTCCATTTCTGTGCTATATAATATTCATTAGACATTCACTAGTAATTTCTTCCATCTACCCCTTATTTCAGAGACAAAACCACTTTTTCAACCCTTGATAAGTCTGAAACATAGTTAACTAATACACATTGTCTATTTTCTTAATTTAATCAATAAAATCTTGACACCATTATGTTCCCTATTACATGGGAGGCCAACATACTTTTTTTTGTTTGTTTTGGAAAATCTCTCAAGATGTGTATTACCCGTACTTCAAACTTCTGTTCTTTGAGTATGTGTCAAACTGCATTTCTTATATGCAGTTTTCCTGGGTGTCACCTTTTTCTAACAAAGTCACCCCTGTGGTGGAAAACCCACTGGTGTATGTATGATTAGAGAGACCCTGAGACTAGCTCAGTTGATTAGAGCCTGGTGCTAATAGTGTGGATTCAAACCCTGTTATAGGCCATTCACTTAAGAGCTAGACTTTATGATCCTTGTGCCTCCCTTTTAACTCAGAATATTCTGTGGTACAAATAACATGATTTTCTGGTCACTTTTTTTTCCTACAGTTTCCAAACTTCCTTCTTTACCCACTCAGGAAATATTAGATTTCCTAGTAGCTGCTGGGCTGAGTACTTTGGTTTTGCCTCTACTCCTTAACCAAGTTAATGCCCACTTGTTGTTTCTGCTTTTTTAGCTTTGGTCCAAAGCTCATTTTCTGTTTACATTCAGACATTTGATCATCTACTTAGCTTGTTCTATTAAATGTTTATCTAAATCAATAATTAGAGAAAGAATGTCTTCTGATAGCACAAAATACCTCCTTAAAGCTAAGAAAACCCCTGTTTTGTGATTTTTTTGGGGGGTTTTTTTGGGTTTGTTTGGTTTGGTGTTCGTTTTGTTGTTGTTGTTGTTGTTGTTTGGGTTGGGTTTTTTTTGTGAACAAGAAAGATAACTTTCTGAAAGCCTGAAACATTATCAGATGAAGGGTTAAGTGATGGTATTGATTTTTATAACATACTCCCTTCAGTGAACTTGAGCAGTAAGCCTATGATTAACTTTTCTCTTTTTAAAATAAAAATCTAACTTTGAGTTTTTGCATTTTTATTTCTAAGGAGATTGTGTAAAAATACCCCAAACTAAAGTAATTCTACTCCTCACCCCTTTAAGACTGTGAACACAAAGGGTTCTTATGTTCATACTTGCTGACAGGATATTACTGCTTTCCTTTTATACATAATTTTATAGTATCTGTTGCTAGCGAATTGCCCTTTGATATGTAATTCTGTAGTATATTCTTCCAGTTTTTTAGACCTCTTTTGTTGGTGTTGGCCAAATCAGAAGAACATCAGCATGAGGAGTTCGAGTTGAGGGTTACCATTAATTTTGATGGCAAGTTCCAAGTCCAGTCTTACGAAAGATTTCTGCTAGCTTTTTCCAAAGGTTTGTTAGTGTACCCTGCCTTGGCCAAAGGGCTACTGCCAAATCTTTAGGCCCTAATCCTGCAGTCAAATCTTCAGTCTGGGATCCTATTGACCTCATCAAGTTTTTAGGCAGATGTTAACATCAGACAACCATGAATTTGCTACAGGAGAATTTCCTAAGACAATTAGCTGTGGAGTTGCTGAGAAATTCAGGTATACTAGAGATCATGAAATGCACTGATTATGCAGGTTTTTGTCTTCTATATGGTCACAGTAGCAGTATCTGCCCATGTGGCATTGGTGGGCTCAGGGACTCTGGTGACCGTGTTCTCCATCTCTCTCTGGATCTGGACATACACACTTATACTCGCATACATAAGGCTAATCATGTGGCTACACACAGCATCATGTAGCTAATTTACATACAGGTATGCATATATATGATTACAAGTAGGCACTTGTCTCCTGAGTGTGTTTATCAAATTTCCGATTTGCTCTATATTCTCTGTTTGAGATGATCTCTTTTCTCCACAGGATTCTGGGCATGGATATGACTTATCTCAGTCATGTCACCTCATTCAGGTAAAGCAAAAAAAGTGAGAGAAAAAGTGAAAGAATTGGGAATTATTAAGTCTTTTGCATTAAAAAATAAACACATAAGTAAATGTGCTACGTGCCCAAGTATCTTGGATTTTTATGGGAAGTCTTTGGGGTTTTTTTTATGTGTGTTTGTTTTCAATTATAGTGTGCTAGAGGAATCTGAGTTGCGATTTTGTATCTGATTAATTTCTTAAGCACACAAATATAAACAAGGAGGAACATTGAGAAATCCATGGAGGGCAGCCTTATAAATCGGTCAAAGAATGAAATCTTTGTTTCTGAGCTTGGGGCTAATATTTTTTTAGTTTTCTTTCTGTGGAAGTGACAAATGCAAAACTAACTTCCAAAACCCACTCACTTCTTTTACTTATCCAGAATATGACTGTAAGATACAGCTCTAATAAACCTGGCTAAAAAAGGAACCCTGATCTCCTAAGAGTACCAGAATAAAGTTTGCATTAATTCCAGGTTACATGCAATGGTTATGTAATCAATTAAAAAAGTATCCAGAACAGTAAGCACATTCTGAAGCTAAGATTATTTTACCTTACCATAACGAACATCATTCTTTTAAAAGATAGTTCATCCCTGCAAATAAAGGAACAATACTTCTGTTAATTTGCTTGAGTATTTCAGATAAAAATACTGTGTATTTCTAAGTGATGTCACCATTTGTTTAATCTAAATTTTTTTTTTTCAGTGCAGCTATTGGCATAATGTAAAATACTCTTTATGTAACGAAAAGCATCCCAGGACTGAATTGACATAAACAAATTAGAATATGCTGTCACAAAACACTGAATTTAGTTTCTCTTAATACTTGTATTTAATTGTTAAAATGATGGTAACTGTAAAGTTGGAGCTCATTTTTATAAACTCAGATTAAAATGCAGAGTTTGTAACTTGGACAATATCTCAATGAGACCTGAGGGGTTAAGCAGGAGGTTTAGAGATACTGAGCAAAAACCCACGGAACTGATCATTTTCCCCGCTGTATCCTTTAGAAAAGCTGCAGTTCTTGTTCCTTATAAGTTTAGCCTCTTTATAATTTCCTCACAACTTCAAATTTCTTAAAGAAAGTATGACAACACTACAGATAACTTCTTTTAAATGTTCTTAAAGTACATTTTATTTTGTAAATATCTCTGAATAAAAGAAATGCAGGAATAGATCCTACCACATGCAAGAAATCCTGCTGGAGTTTAACAAAGTGAATGTTTGTAGCTGAAGCTCAAATTTGGCCTACGCTCCTTTATAGGGAGGCCAATGAGTACTCTTATTTTTATCTCTCTCTTCCTCCAAACTGTGGTTGAATGAACCTTTGCTCCCCAACCTACCTTTTTTTTTTTTTTAATTGCCTTTTTTTAAACTCTGCCCTACAAAGATTCATGTGGTTATGCCAAGGGCCTTCACCCCTGGCCATCTCAGAGATTCAGAAACTGATGAAAGTTGTAGAGTTGAAGTAACACATAAAAGTTGGGAACAAAACTTGTTAAACTGAGCAAAGAGTGTTGCCAATGACCATCTACATTCCATAAGACTTTGCTGAATAACCTGCTGTTACTACCATCATCTACCACAAATGCAGAAGGTTGCACACAAAAGTAATAATAATAATAGTAATAATAATAATTTTGTGTTTGTAAATCATCATGAATTTATACATTTCTACATCATGTCAGTGCTCTATAGAATATGATACTCTTTTGTTTGGTTTAGGTTTCTTTTTCTTTTTTGTTAGTTTTTGTTTTGTTAAGGAATGAATTTTCATTTGGAATTATAATTGTAGTCTACCTTACTAAGAAAACAGGACATCATACATATTAAAATACTCAGCAATAAAAATTACAATTTGCTCTTTGTCTGAAATAAATTTTATGCTAATTTTATTTCATATGAAAAACTTTTCTTCCCCCTCCCCCCCCCCAAAAAAAATAGCTGCAGACAAGGGATATTACAGCTTTATCCAAGAAATACACCTTTAAGGAGTAAGTTTACATCGTAAGGAGTCTTTCAGAGGTCCTGCTGCCCTGTCCAAAAGATGCTCTAGAGTCTGAAACAGAGGTCATTCCGCAATGCCAACACCTCCTCTGAAAGATGGGACAGCAGCAGCAAGGAGAATGTTGCACACTCTCTCTTGCAATGCAAACTGGCTTTAAGATAAATACTAACATTTAGAAAGAGAAATATTTACTGATGTTCCCCATGCCAAATGCTGCAGCTGTAACTATAAAGCAAGCGAAGACGGCAAAGCAGCCAGACTCCTTCCTAAGAGTGTTTCTATTTATTTTTTTCTCTTCTAACTGTAACGTGTGACTGCTTTTCTGCTTAAATGGCTCTAAAGGACTATGAAAACTGAAGTCCTTCAAAGCTGTTAAATGTTTCCTCAGAATCACAATAAAATTCTGCATTACAGATCTCCTAGCAAAATCTCTGAAGCATTGCAATCGGTACTTACATAATTTTCCATTAAGTCAGTATTTGTGTATTCAACACCTAGAAAATAAGGAAAGTGAATGTGGATAGGGAAGGGAAAAAACAAAGGCGAGGGGGGAAGGGGGGGGGGGGGAAAGGGGGGAAAAAAATAGACAAACCCTACCCTGAAACAGCCATGCAGCTATTAAACATATGCCAAAGTAAACAATAGTGTGAGGGTCTGCCATAGCTTTGCCCTGCAGGTAGACGGCAGGCGGCACAGAAGGAAAGCAAATGGCAAGGAAAAGAGAAAGATGGTACAGGATGTGGATGAGATGCCGAGCCCTGAGAGCATGAACGGCCTGATTGTGATCCTCAAGTCACACCATCAGCCATGCAAAACAGGACATACCTTTCTGGCTTGCTGGTTCTGTCGGCTGAAACAAAGCAGTCCCATTCTCAGCGGGAGGCCAAATCAAAATGAAATTTTATTTAGTCTGCACTGTCCCCAGATTGGGTTTCAGAATGACTGCTTTAGGAGATAGCATGGATGTGGCTGATGCATGCTTTGCATATGAAACTGCAATAGAGAGGAAAAAAAAATCTACATAATCAAAAAAATCTGTGCCGTGTGGATGACAAAACCCCCTGGACGTTAGTGAAGCAGCTACAATGGACATTTTAAAAAATGACCTTCCTGAAAAAAAATGCAGAATTGTGTTCTGCAATACCGTTTTCAGTAAATATGTAATAGATCATTTTACATGTAATTATTCAGAAGCTGCCCTGAGAGACTGAAATATCAAATATTTTTTTTTCTTCTTTTTTTTTTT